>OZ018317.1:19105451-19388924 GCA_963969495.1 Ceratothoa steindachneri | reverse complement strand
CGTGCTTCGTTGTTGTTCACCTGGTGACAAATCGATGGCCCCTTCGGGGACCGTCTGTGCTGCTTGGTTGGGAGCCACGGCACGCCGAGGCTTGACGACTCGGTCGGACGAACAGCAGCACATGGAGCGTGCCTTCTGGAAGACTCCGAAACGACTCCGATCAATAGGCGGGAGCGACTCACGCGGGGAGAACTCACCAACCCCCCTTTTTTATCATTGATTGGTCGCAAAGTATTTAAAGAGAGAAAGTGTTCAGAATGACCGGCAAGAAAGGACCAGGAGCTCTAAAATACACGTGCGCAATATGCCACATAGATAAGTGGTGCGTGGACTTTCCGGAGGGGTGTTTTTCGAAATGCCACCCGGCCAGTTCCTGCACCGACTGTATTTTAAACGGCCAAATCAAGGAGCTAAAGGAAACGTGCAGGGTTTCCGAGGAAAGATCCAGGAAGTTGGAGGAGAAAATAAGCAGACTCGAATTAGAACACGCCGGACTGATTCGCAGGCTTGAGGTCAGAATAGCAGAGCTAACGCCAAGCCCTGTACCAAACACTGCTTCTGCAGTATTACCCCCAGAGCTAGGTCCGCATGCTACGGATAAACCCCCAAAGAAAAAGAAAAGGAAGCGAAAGAAACAGGAAGAAGAGAAAGTTGAAACAGAAGATA
The DNA here is from genome assembly GCA_963969495.1 of Ceratothoa steindachneri. Classification (NCBI taxonomy): domain Eukaryota; kingdom Metazoa; phylum Arthropoda; class Malacostraca; order Isopoda; family Cymothoidae; genus Ceratothoa; species Ceratothoa steindachneri. The sequence goes on along the minus strand of OZ018317.1, from coordinate 19,388,258 downwards.
AAGTAGAAGCTGAAAAAGAGAAAGTTGAAGCAGAGGAAGAAAAGATAAAAACAAAGGAAGATAGCGCGGAAAAGATGAATAAGAAAAAGAAGAAGAAAAATAAGATGGAGAAGAAAGCGGGAACCGAGAGTTCGCTTCCGCAAGGAAAGCATCAAACCTCTGCTGCACGGAAATGTCCGAGGGTTACCCTTGTGGGCGATTCCCAAGCACAAGGTTTGCGGCCCCTGCTAGCGGCCCGCCTTCGCACTAGTGTGGAGGTATGCTGCCAGCCAGGACGGGGAAACCACCACATCAGGGTAGAGGCTGAGAAATCTCAGATCTCCGAGAATTCAGTCGTTGCCCTGATGGTGAGTGGGAATGACCTCTACCTCCGAGGAGGCAAAGTAGGCCCCAGCGAGAAAATTCTCAACACGGTCATGGGAGCCGTGGACGACTGTGGATTGAGAACTCGCAAACGGGTCGTTGTAGGGATGCTCCCAAGAAGAGGTCCTAGCCGGACAGCTCACTCTAGGAACGTGACCCTGAACCAGCGCCTGTCCGACCTCTGTACGGCGGAAGGGGTCTTCTTTCTGGACCCTTACCGCACCTTTTACGGTCGAAACGACCTTTACCAAAGGGACGGAGTGCACCTTTCATTCAAGGGAAAGGCTGTACTCTGTAACCTAATCCAGGATGTCGTAGAGCGGACGCAGAGGAGCGTCCGACCCAGAGTGAAGGCGGACATAAGAGAGTATGCCCGTGTCACTCCTGGAACGACGTTCTTAGATGTGGCAAAGAGGGGTACTACCACACAAAAGAAGCCGGGAAACGGAAGAGCGTAGGGAGTCCTACACTGGGGGACTCCCTAAAAGTTCTTCTGTTCAACGCGAGGTCAATCAGGAATAAGTTTCTTGAGCTCCGTGGCCTCGTAGCAACAGAGGAACCTGAGATGGTGGCCATAACGGAGACGTGGATTAAAACCTCAAGCCGAGATTTTGAAGGCGAATTCACGATTCCCGGTTACCAGCTCTTCCAGAAAGATAGGCCAGACAGAGAGGGTGGCGGTGTGATGTTGTATGTCAAGGATACTCTCAACTCGACGGATTGCAACATCGTATCCGACCATGAACTACTAGGTGTTGACCTAGAGATAGGTGCTGCCAAATACAGGACCCTGGTGCTTTATAGACCTCCTGCCCAACTCGTTGAAAAGGACAGAGATCTGTACCAGCTACTAGGAGAACTTGTCGAAGACAGAGTGTGTATCGTCATGGGTGATTTCAACACACAAGTTGACTGGGAAACCAGAGAACCCTGTGGCGAGAACGCACCACTCCTGGAGTTCACGAACAACGAGTTCCTCACTCAATGGGTGAGAGAGCCAACGAGAGGAGACAATATCCTCGACTTGGTTTTCACCTCTGAGGATGACATCGTTGAGGACCTCTCTGTTGGCGAAGAGCTCGGTGGCAGTGACCACCGACTAATTAGATTCGTAGTCAAAGTCCCCAAGGCAGAGTCTGCAACTAGTAAATCAAGGAAACTGGATTTGAGAAGAGCAGACTTTGCAGGTCTACGCGCGGAACTGACTGACGCGAGGCTAGAAGAGTGCGAGGCTGTTGAAGACTCTTGGAACAGTTTCAAAACCACATTCATGAGTCTTCAATCGCGTTTCATCCCTCTGAAATGCCCCCGTCGGTCGTCTGTTCAACCAAAGTGGTTTAATCGAGAAATCGGCCAACTGCTTAGGGAGAAGAGAAATGTGTACCGGCAATCGAAGATCTCGGGTGACTTTGACGAATACCGGAGGCTAGCCAGGAGAGTGAAGTCCAGCATAAGGGCGGCTAAGCGGTCTGAGGAACTCCGAGTGGCGAGACTTTGTAAAGAGAATCCCAAGGAGTTTTTTGGATATGTGAACAGCCGTAAACCAATCCGTCGAACGATTGGCCCTTTGAGGAATGAGGAGGGGACATTAAAGCATTCAGATGCAGAAAATGCTAACCTCCTCAACGACTACTTCTCTTCGGTGTTTACTGAAGAGTGTGGTCCCATTCCCCAGCCGACGGATTCCTACTCGGGGGAAAAGCTGGAGGCAATGGACTTCACTGAAGGAGAAATAAAGAAAAAGATCGCTGACCTAAAGACGAATAAGTCCCCTGGACCGGACGGGTTTCTACCCAAGGTGTTGAAGGAAGTGTGCGATGAAGTATCACGACATCTGTGCGCTATCTTTAACATGTCAATCCGGACCGGATGCGTTCCTAGAGACTGGCGTGAGGCGGAGGTGACTCCGATCTTCAAGAAAGGAGACCGTAACCAACCGTCGAACTACCGACCTATCAGTCTGACTTCGATAGTCGGTAAACTCATGGAAAGCATCATGGTGGACAAAGTGACGTCGTATTTAGAGTCAAACGTGCTACTGAGGAGTTCCCAGCACGGCTTCCGAAGGCAACGGTCATGCCTGACGAACCTTGTAGAATTCTTCCACTTCGTTTTCAGCGAGCACGATCGGGACAAGGCGGTGGATGTGGTCTACCTAGACTTTCAGAAAGCCTTTGATAAGGTACCACACCGCCGCCTTCTCCGGAAAGTGCGAGCGCTTGGCATAGACGGAAAGGTAGCCGGCTGGATCGAGAACTGGCTAAGTGGCAGACGGCAACGGGTGGTGGTGAATGGACAGTCTTCTGATTGGGTGCCCGTTACTAGCGGGGTGCCTCAAGGTTCTGTCCTGGGACCACTACTATTCATCATCTACGTCAACGACATGGACGGTGACATGGTTGCGAAGATTTCCAAATTTGCCGACGATACCAAGCTTGGTATGAACGTTGCAAAGGATGGAAATACTGCCCGCCTGCAGGAAGATCTTGGGAAGATTGGGGAGTGGTCGGACACGTGGCAAATGCCTTTTAACGTGGGCAAATGCAAAGTGATGCATATCGGCCACAGAAACCCCCAATCTCAGTATATCCTTAAGGGCACTGCTCTTGAATCGAGTGACACTGAGAAGGACTTGGGTGTAACAATCACTAGTGACCTCAAGTTCTCGAAACAGTGCATTGAGGCGGAGAAAAAGGCCCAAAGGATGCTAGGCTATATTAAGCGCCAGTTTGGTTATCGGAACCAGGAGATTGTACTGTGCCTGTACAACTCACTTGTCCGACCGCACCTGGAGTATGCCGTACAATTTTGGAGTCCTTCATTGCGAAAGGACATCGCGAGATTGGAACGCGTACAAGCCAGGGCAACCAAGCTGATTCCCTCTATCCGACATAAAAGTTATGAGGATAGACTAAGGGAGTTAGATATGTTCTCGCTGGAAACCCGTAGACTGCGTGGTCAGCTCATCGAAGTCTTCAAAATACTTCGAGGGTTCGACAATGTTGACTACCGGGATATTTTCACACTGAGTGAGAACAGAACGCGCAATCACGGCTTCAAACTTGAACTGAAGCGTTACAACCGCAATCTGTGTGGAAACTTTTTCACCTACAGTATCTGCGGTAAGTGGAACGCACTTCCAGTGGAAGTTGTCAACAGTGAATCTGTTGACCAGTTCAAGTCAAGACTAGACAAAGTCTTGAAAAGTGGCCGTTTAGGGACGCAAAACAATTGAGCAGCCATGTGCCCGCTCAATTGCTAGTCCAAAGGTACCCTCTTTGAATGGACCGTAAGGTCTCCTAGGGTACTTACTTTCCTTGTTACTCCTCCTTGTTACTCTCTCTCTCTCTCTCTCTCTCTCTAAAGTAAGAGCCCTAGGAATAGAAGGAGATGTAGCCAAATGGATCGAGAATTGGCTCACTGATCGCAAGCAGAGAGTAGTTATTAACGGCCAACAGTCAGAATGGACAATGGTAACTAGTGGAGTACCACAAGGTTCAGTCTTAGGTCCCTTGCTATTCATTATATATGTCAATGATTTAGACGATGAGCTCTTGTCAAAAATTTCAAAATTCGCAGACGATTGCAAGCTAGGAAAAGCAATAGTAACTGAGGATGATGTTATTAATTTTCAAAACGATATTGATAAAATAGAGAAATGGTCGAAAAAATGGGAACTGCCCCTAAATCTAGAAAAATGTAAAGTAATGCATGTAGGCCATAAGAATCCCAAAGCGAATTACAAAATTTTTGATCAAAATATTAGCATAACCAATGGTGAAAGAGACCTAGGAGTTCACATATCTAATGATCTAAAATTTTCTCAACAATGTATCGAAGTAGAAAAGAAAGCAATGAAGCTTCTCGGATATATTAAACGTCAATTTAGCTTTAAAAATAAAGCTACAATTCTAAATATATTTAATGCATTAGTAAGACCACAGTTAGAATACTGTGCTCAGGTCTGGTCACCATACCTACAAAAAGATATTGATAGATTGGAAAGAGTGCAAGCTAGAGCCACTAAATTGATACCGGAACTCCGAAATTATAAATATGAGAAAATACTAGATATGCTAAACTTATTTACCCTAGAGAAAAGACGTCTGAGAGGTCAACTGATAGAAGTATTTAAAATAATGAAAGGAGTCAATAATGTTAACTCTTCAACTTGGTTTCAACTTTGCACAAATAATACACGAAATAACAGTTTAAAAATCGTCCCAAAGCGTTTCAGAACGAATATATGCGGAAACTTTTTTTCCTATAAAATTGTCAATTATTGGAATCAGTTGCCTGAAGAAGTAGTGGCCAGCAATTCATTAGAAACTTTTAAAAATAAGCTTGACAAAATAATTTTATCGATGAAATGACGAGTGACAAAACATTATATGTTGCTAAAATTAGGATAAAAACAGCATGCTGTAAGCATAGATGTGTAAAAAGACACTGTATAATATGCAAATAATTTTCTCATAGGTTATTATTAGTTTAAGATTTTGATGTAAAATATTGCCCTCAAAGGCAGTTCTCAGACGAAATATAAAATTAAAAATTGATGTATAAATTAAGTATGTACATATTAAGTTGTTTCTGCTTTCCTATAAAAATTCCAGGATGTGTCTTTTGTTCAAACACTTCCAGGTACATATTTTCCTTTTATCAAACCCGTCATTGGGTGGGAGAGGTGGGTGGGGAGAGACTTCATCTTTGCTATCCTATTCCTTATCATTAGGATTGTAGATATTTAATTTAGATAATGACATGAGTACTTCCAATGAAATGGATTGAATGGTCTTTTGAAGTACTTAGCTTCCTTGTAACTCCTTGTAACACTCTCTCTCTCTCTCTCTCTCTCTCTCTCTCTCTCTCTCTCTCTCTCTCTCTCTCTCTCTCTCTCTCATAAAGAAAGTAGAGGGAGAGGTGACGCCCCCTTGTCGCGGGAAGAGAGCTTGTGTGTACCTTTGACTTCTCGAGCTATGTCGGCGGGGGTACCTATTCTGGGTACCCCTGGTAGGGCTTCCCATGTCGATTTGGTCGAAAACGAGATTCCAGACTAAGTGCGTCACTCCTTTCTTTTTCTACTCTATCATTCTCCTTTTTTACTTTCATCCTATCTCTCCCACTTATACAAAAAGAAAAAAAACAAAAAAAAGCCTCCTTCTATCATGTCACTCTTTCCCTTTTTTCCCTCTATCTACATATAAGGACCTGGCAGCTACCTCACGCGTCAGAAGAGAGGCTTTGGAACCTCTATAAACAACGCCAATCGACGCTCACTGGTTGCGAGAGACTAGGACTAGAGGTGTCCTAGGCGTTGGGGCACGATGAATGGGATGAGGGTAGTGCCCCGTTAACCCCTTTCCTGGCGCGTAATTATTGACCGTTCCCAGTGACCGTTGACGGGTGCCTCTGGTAGCATCGGTCCGAGGTGACGGCCCTTTGTTCCCAGGTTGGTTGCCAGGCCAATAAAAAGCCTTGGGTCGAGTCTCTTGGTGGGGCGGGATATCCATTGAACGCTGCTCCGAGATCCTGGCCGTTGTGAAGGGAACTAGTAGGAGTTTAGTAAGGGGCGTGCTTCGTTGTTGTTCACCTGGTGAGAAATCGATGGCCCCTTCGGGGACCGTCTGTGCTGCTTGGTTGGGAGCCACGGCACGCCGAGGCTTGACGACTCGGTCGGACGAACAGCAGCACATGGAGCGTGCCTTCTGAAAGATCCGAAACGTCTCCGATCGATAGGCGGGAGCGACTCACGCGGGGAGAACTCACCAACCCCCTTTTTTCTATTGATTGGTCACGAAGTTTTGAAAGAGAGAAAGTGTTTAAAATGACAGGGAAAAAAGGTCCAGCTGCACTTAAATATACATGTGCGATATGCCAGAAGGATAAGTGGTGCGTGGACTTCCCGGAAGGATGTTTTTCGAAATGCCACCCGGGAAGTATATGCACCGATTGCATCCTTAAAGGAGAGATCCGAGAGGCAGTGGCATGCTGCAATGAACTCAAGGATCTCTTCACAACCTCTGAAGAAAAATCTAGGGCGCTGGAAAATAAACTGCAGACCCTAGAAACGCAGCACGCGCTTCAGATTCGGCGTCTCGAGGAAAAGATCCTAGAGCTAGCCTCTAAACTAGAGGCCCAGTCGGCTCAAGCTCGAGACGAAAGTCCCACTGACTTGGGTGGTTCCGCCGATGTGACTCCAGCCCAAGGAGGTGAAACTGCATTGGCAGTCCCACTTCTGCCATGCGGAGCCAATGAGAAGAAGAAAAAGAAAAAGAAGAAAAAGGACCATAATGCAGCTCACCCCAGTGTAGAGGATTCGAGCGCTACTGGTGCGCATGGGAAAGTGGAAAGAGAAGAAGAGAAAAGAGAAACGGAAGAAGAGAAAAGAGAAACGGAAGAAGAGGAAACAAATGAAGAGAAGAAAAATAAGATGAGGAAGAAAAAAAAGAAAAATGCAGAGATACAAGAGGAAAGCGGCAAGTCGCTTCCGAGAGGAAAGAATAAGTCGCCTGCTGACAAATGTGCAAGAGTCACCCATATTGGTGATTCTCAAGCACGGAGCCTGCAGTCCCTGCTAGCGGCCCGCCTTCGCACTAATGTGAAGGTAAGCTGCCTGCCAGGATGTGGTAACCACCACATCAGAGTAGAGGCTGAGAAATCACAGATTTCTGAGAGCTCAGTCGTTGCTCTGATGGTCAGTGGAAACGACCTGTACCTGAGAGGAGGTAGGGTAGGCCCTACAGATAAAATCCTCCACACGGTCATGGGTGCCGTGGATGACTGTGGGCTGAAAACCCGCAAGCGTGTGGTAGTCGGGATGCTCCCGAGGAGAGGTCCAACACGGACCGCTCACTCGATGAATGTGTCTCTAAACCGGCGCCTGGCAGATTTGTGTACGGCAGAGGGGGTCTTTTTTGTGGACCCGTACCGCACCTTTTATGGTAGAAATGATCTCTACCAAAGGGATGGGGTACATCTTTCCTTTAAAGGAAAGGCCTTTCTGTCGAACATGATCCAGAATGTCGTAGAGAGGACCGAAAGGAGTATCCGGCCCAGAGTGAGGGCGGACGTACGCCAGTACGCCCGTGTCACTCCAGGAACGACCTTCTCAGAGGTCGCAAAAAGGGGTGCCTCGCCAACAAAGAAGCCGGGAAACGGAAGAGCATAGGGAGTCCTACAGTCGGGGACTCCCTGAAAGTTCTTCTGTTCAATGCGAGGTCAATCAGGAACAAGTTTCCTGAGCTCCGTGGCCTCGTAGCGACGGAAGAACCCGAAATGGTAGCCATAACAGAATCGTGGATAAAAACGTCAAACCGAGACTTTGAAGGCGAATTCACGGTTCCTGGCTACCAACTCTTCCACAAAGATAGGCCAGACAGAGAGGGTGGCGGTGTAATGTTGTATGTCAAGGATACAATCAAATCTACGAACTCCAACATTATATCCGATCACGAGCTCCTAGGCGTTGACCTAGAGATAGGTCCTGTCAGATACAGGACCCTGGTGCTTTACAGACCCCCTTCCCAACCCGTTGAGAAGGACAGGGAACTGTACCAGCTGCTGGGTGAGCTTGTTCAAGGCAGAGTGTGCATCGTTATGGGCGACTTCAACAGACAAGTTGACTGGGAAACCAGAGCAGCCTGTGGCGATAGCGCGCTACTCCTGGAGTTCGCCAACAACGAGTTCCTCACTCAATGGGTCAGAGAACCGACGAGAGGAGACAATATCCTCGACTTGGTCTTCACCTCTGAGGATGATATCGTTGAGGATGTTTCTGTAGGCGAAGAGCTCGGTGGCAGTGATCACCAGCTAGTTAGATTTACCGTCAAGATCCCGAAGGTAAGGTCTGTTGCCAGTCAATCAAGGAAACTTGACTTGAGAAGAGCAGACTTTGCACGCCTTCGTGCTGGGCTGACTGATGTAAGGCTAGCGGTATGCGAAGAGGTTGAGGATTCGTGGAACAATTTCAAAAATAAATTCATGAGTCTTCAATCAAGTTGCATCCCTCTGAAATGCCTCCGTCGGTCTTCTGTTCAACCAAAGTGGTTTAATCGAGAAATCGGCCAACTGCTTAGGGAGAAGAGAAATGCGTACCGGCGATCGAAGATCTCGGGTGCCTTTGACGAGTACCGGAGGCTAGCCAGGAGAGTGAAGTCCAGCATAAGGGCGGCTAAGCGTACTGAGGAACTCCGAGTGGCGAGACTCTGCAAGGAGAATCCCAAGGAGTTCTTCGGCTATGTAAATAGCCGTAAACCAATCCATCGTAGGATTGGGCCCCTAGTGGACGAGGAGGGTGCATTAACTCAGTCAGATGCAGAAAATGCTAACCTTCTCAATGAATACTTCTCCTCAGTGTTTACTAAAGAGTGTGGTCCCATCCCCCAGCCCACGGATTCCTACTCGGGGGAAAAGCTGGAGGCAATGGACTTCACCGAAGGAGAAATAAAGAAAAAGATCGCTGACCTAAAGACGAATAAGTCCCCTGGACCGGACGGGTTTCTACCCAAGGTGTTAAAGGAAGTGTGCGATGAAGTATCACGACATCTGTGCGCTATCTTTAACATGTCAATCCGGACCGGATGCGTTCCTAGAGACTGGCGTGAGGCGGAGGTGACTCCGATCTTCAAGAAAGGATCCCTTAGCCATCCGTCAAACTACCGACCTATCAGTCTGACTTCGATAGTCGGTAAACTCATGGAAAGCATGATGGTGGAGAAAATAACGTCGTATTTAGAGTCAAACCTGCTACTGAGGAGTTCCCAGCACGGCTTCCGAAGGCAACGGTCATGCCTGACGAACCTTGTGGAATTCTTCCACTAAAATTAAACAGAGGCTAAGCTCCGAAGAAAGTGACAAATATCCCTGACGGTGAACGACCGAGGGGATGATTTAGCGCAGTTCTACGCTTGGCTCAGATTAGAGTTTTCGGCTGCTGTTTGAGCCGAATTTCTTGAGTTAGAGTTCGGTTAATCACGAAGATTAATTGACAAAAAAAAAGATTAGGAATAATAATCTTAAACTAACTAAAGAAAGCAATAGCCCTTTCAGGAAGGGACTTAAAAATACACATGAAATTACCTTAAAAATGTATAAATGAGGCAAAAAATAATAAACAAAAACCTTAACCCTTTAAGAAAGGGATTATAAATGAACAATCACCCCCCAAAATACCCTTAAAAGGTAAAGGCTATACACAAAACACTTTTTAGGGGGCACAAAAATATAGAAAAAAAATATGCACAAGTCAAAAATTGATAAAGATATACAAAGAAACTTCAGGAAAACGGGACATACACAATGGAAAGCAAACATACCTTTATGTTGATGTTTCCGAAACTAGAGTAAAGGGTTGGGTTTAAAGTTTGCCCGATCTCGGGTCGTCTAGGCGCCGTGAGGTCAATGAGCGTGCGCGAGGTGGTGTTTGATTGTCTGAGAGTGAGACGAGTCGCATTCGGACGATAGTTAAATAATTTACGCGATTGTTGAGTTTCGGATGCTTTTCTTTACACTGTATATTTTACAATCATAGATCGAAGACATGGAACCCTCCCCATTTGCCACTATATGGTGTCCCTATCACCTTTGAGCCCCATTTCAAATTTCTAAGCGTGATCTTTGATTCGAAGCTTTCTTGGAGGCCTCATTTGGACGCCTTGAAAAGGTCTTGTCTGAAGTGTAGAGGATTTATAACATAACTACACCCAGAAGGCCAAGCGTACATATATGTTAAAGTTCCTCGTCGGAGACAGCGAGAGAGACGTACCCCAAAGAGGAGGGGCGTGAGAACGTTAGTCGTCGGACTAACAGCTAAACTGCCGAAGCTTTGATCTCCCCGCTTAATAGGTAGTCGGTGGCGAACTGCTGTACCAAGGTAACCACAAAAAGGCATTAAGCAGCTCTCAAAAGATCCGATTACCTACGAGACACAGAGGTCCTCGGTTAAAGCGCACCAAAAAGAGGTGCCATATCAAAAAGAACACCAAGGATTGTGACGGTCATCGGTGCCTCTGATTAAGAAGCCTACCAGGGCTCCACGGTGCCCCCCTCCCCTCAACCCTCCCACTCCTCTCAGCGGCCTCGCCTCGTCCCCTTAAGCTGGGGCGGTCGCCGGACTATAAATAAACCCGTAAGGAAAGAAAAGGATGATTCTGCGAGAGACGATAAAGGACTAGATCGAGGAGATCGGTCCTTCACCCAGTTTCAAAATCAATTTTTGCATCTTAGAAGATTGTCACGTTTTCGTATCGGTGCCATACCGAGTTATCCTTCACAGGCTTAGTAATAAGTCTGGCTGGATCACAATTCCTAGTGCAAAACAGGAATTTTGGGAGCAAGAGAAAATAATACCCGTTCACCCTCGAGTGACCCACAAATTGCAATCTCAATAATTGAGAGAGAAGAAGCCCAAACTCCAGTTGGTCAACCACTCGAAGAAGACGAGGATACTAACCGACTTCAAGAGCTACCCAGAAGAGTACTCCTCGAACCAGAGAGCACAACTCCCCTCTCCTTCTTTTAAACTTATAGCCGGAGATAAAGATATAAGAAGATTTTTTGACATCGTACCTCATCCCCCCCCCCTTCTCATGGAAAAACTCCAGTCGGTTACAACTCAAAAAGCGTGAAAAATCCAATATAGCGACATCCGTAAACCCCTGATCCTTTCAAGGTCATGTAAGTCCGAATAACAATTTATATTTGTTTTGATTGAGTAGGATTTTTAATACTGTACCCAAGCTAACTAAAGGACAGATATTATTTAGTGGCTCCTGTATTAATGCTAGTTAAGATTAGTGGCACGTAAATTGTGGCTAAACGCTATACTAATAGGTTTCCATAAATTAACTAACTGGCAATTGGTTTATTTACGTGGGGCCTACTTTGCGTTGGTCATGGATCTCGTCTGGAATTGGCCCATGCTCAATTCGTGTAAGCCATTTTAAACCTATATATGTTATTGTAAATATTTTGAGTTAATGGATAAATTAAAAGGATATACTTGGAGGTAATTCTTGGTGTTTCACTAGATCCTTACGTGTTTGACTGGCTCTTTCCTTAAAACGGATCAAACGCTGTGGCACTCTTATATATACATTAGTTAATAAGACCACTCAGACAATAGAGGAATGGTTTCCCTTTCTAGTAGAAGTATCAGACTGGCGCTCTAAAGTCTTTAAATATATAATTCTCTGGCAGAGAAGAATAAGGATCCAACAATACTTAGACAAAAGTGGTGTCAGGTCTGTAGGTTTTTATTAGAAAGAACCCAGCAGCGTCTAATTTAAGGATATATTTTGGGGTAATTATTGGTGTTTCACTAGATCCTTACGTGTTTGACTGGCTCTTTCCTTAAAACGGATTAAACGCTGTGGCATTCTCATATATACATTAGTTAATAAGACCACTCAGCCAATAGAGGAATGGTTTTCCTTCCTAAGTAGAAGTATCAGACTGGCGCTCTTAAGTCCTTAAATATACAATTCTCTGGCAGAGAATAAAAGGACCCAACAATACTTCGACATGAAGAGAATGGACATAATGAAATTACTGTCACACACTTCTTAATGAAGTGATCGACGTACCCTGTTGCTTTTGTATTCGCCATTGGTCCAGTCAAAGCTGGACTATGGGTCACACGTTCGTAACCAGGGTGTGCGCCTGGTTTCTAGGGCCTTCAAGTCCTCCCCTGTGTGGAGTCTCTATACAGAGAACGGGGCTCTTCCTCTTCCTTTTCATTGACTCAAGTCTAACCTCAAATATCGTTTTAGACTTGAGCAATTACCATAGTCGCCAGTATATGAGTACACGTTCAATTTGCAAACAGTGGCCTCATATGATAGATTTCCATCTCTGGCTCGCCCCTTTGCTCTGCGCATGGCCGAGCACACAGGACGTCTAAGGGAGTTTTCTGTGATTCCGTTTCAATTTCCAAAGATTTCCCCATGGTTCATACCACCTGTGGTGGTCTGCAAGGGGCTTTCTGGTACGCCCATGGATTAGTTCTTGCCTGTTGACTTGAGAACCGTGTATGATCATCAATCCTCTCACTATCGGCCTAGCACCTTTCTGTTCCCGATGGGTCCAAGTCATCGGATGGAGTTGAAGGTGCTGCTGTCTTTCCATCTCAGACAGCATTGGTTCACCTACCAAGTGCAGCTTCTGTTTTCACAGTAGAACTTATTGCCATTCTTGCTGCAATCTTTGTTATTGCTCCTATGCCATCTGGTTGTCTTACGATTTTATCTGACTCTCTTATTCTCTGGAGGCACTGGGTGCTTTTGGTTCTAGCCATCCGCTGGTTTCCAAGATCCAGTGGTGGCTTTTTTATCTTTCTCCTATTCACAAGATTTCTTTTTTCTGGGTGCCCAGTCACGTGGGCATCCCAGGTAAGGAAAGAGCGGATGCTGCGGCAAAGGAGGCGGCATCATTGGGGACACCCCAATCAGCCCCAGTCCCACTTCGTGATGTCTATCCCCTCATCACCGAATATGTAATAGGCTTATGGCAGAAAATATGAGATGAGCTCCCTCCCACTAAACTCCATTCCATAAAACCTTCAGGCCTCCCATGGTCACGTACCATGAGACCACGCAGACTGGAGGTTATTTTGTGCCTCCTGAAGATAGGCCATTGCCGCTTCACTCATGGGCACTTGATGAATGGGCAGCCCCCACTTTTGTGAATTTTGTGCGGGGTGCAGCTGTCCATCTATGCATCTTTGCCGAGTGTCTCCTTTTGAGAAATCTTGGGAGGAGGGTCTTCCGTTTCATTACTGGGCAGATGGCCTCCTAACAGGTTCTGTGAGGCATCTTGTCTGAGACTCATGTCTCTTTTAGTGTGAATAGAATTTTTAAGTTTTTAGAATCAAATCTTTTAACCAAAGTTAAATATATTGTTTCATGATTTTATATTCTCTGTTCTTGTATCTATTGTTGATCCATCTATAGCTTAAGTTTTTATCATTTTCGACTCCTCAATAGTTTATTCTTGATATCCTTTTACACCCTTTGATGGTTTTAAATTCCTGTACTTCCATTCCATTGATCTTAATTTCATAGCTATATTTTTGTATATTCTCTAGATGTCTATATTTTTATTGAGAGTTTTCATTCAAATTACCCGCCCTTAAATTTGGTTACGGGTTATTCCGTTTGGGCTTTGCAGCATTTATTTTCGGCACAATTCATCCATATATATATATATATATATATATATATATATATATATATATATATATATATATATATATATATATATATATATATATATATATATATATATATATATATATATATATATATATATATATATATATATATATATATATATATATATATATATATATATTTATATATATTGTTGTGGTATTGTAAAAGCCGAGTGGTGGTGTACGTACGTAGGTTTGCTGCGTACTTGAATAACTCCTTGATTACGTTTTCTCTAAGAGTACTATATTATTTTTACGTTATTCAATCTTTGAGGATTTCTAGTGCAGCGTTTCGAGTATTGAATTAAATACTTCTAAGCAAAAAAATATATTTTTTAATTAAAACATAAAAAAGTGAATTTTAAAAACAAACTATACATCTACAGGGGTTGGACAAAATAATGGAAACATTAATTAAATTACTGACATTGAGTCCCCTCCTCCTTCTCCTTAGCAGTATAAATAGATTCAATACGCCGACCAATCGATTCATACATGTTTGTGCTGTATCTATACGAATTTAACTGTTTTCGAGTGAAACCTGCTCTAACTCCTTCGTAGACGCTTTTTAGAGGGAATATATCCCCTAGTTTTTGCTCCAATTTACACACAAAAATACTTGATTATGGCAAGATCTGTGAATTATGGAGACCAATATGTGTTCAACGTCATTATCAGGCATTTTAAACAAGTTTTAAAATCTTTTTTGGTGTGAATGGGTGCATTAGTTAATGTTTCCATTATTTTGTCCAACCCCTGTATGAATAAACGAGTCTATGTTAGAATTATTGATTTAAACCAACGAATATAAAGTAATGGTTGACCCTAAGCTAACTTTAAAATTGGACGTTAATTAACACTCAAAACTAATTGAATTTCTTTACTTTTAAAAAACCACATGTGAATCCGGCTGAAGAATGACCTTGGCCCTGGATTTTATGTAGACGAAAAAATGTTTTTGCGGTTAGGCGCGTTGGCGTGTTCACAGACACCCAGCTGTTTGACTGGCGAAGAGACGGGCTTAAAGCAATGGGTGATTTCGATGGGGGCGACGGATCGCGTTAAGCACGTTGTCTCAGTCAGATGATTTAAGCAATGGGACCGTGAAGGTATGTTTTTTCCAACTTTCGGGTTAATCTTGGAATGCTTCACACTGACGAGCGATGAGCAAATAGTGAATCCTATGACGAACGGGGGGGGGGAGGGGGGAGTTGAGGGAGGGAGTTTACTTTGGGGTATTCCTCAATGGCGAGGACTAGGTTTGGGATTTGTAGCAAACCTGGAATGCTTGTTTCTCTGACGAGAGATGTATGAGATTGATCCTCAATACAAAAGCTAAGTTCGGTGTGACCATTAATAACTTGCTCAGCGTGAGCTTCTTCTCTGTCCCTTTCTTTGATTGCCGGGCACTTCTGCCGGACTTCGTCGTGTCGATCTCTAATTCGAACTATTTTTCTTTCTTCCCCGGTTAACCGCCTATATACTTCACCGACCCCCTGGGTGTAGAGGAAGAGGGAGGGGGATGAGGGCTTATGTATTACCTCGCCTCCCTAGCGACTCTTCTCCGAGCCTCTTTCACTGAGCTCTAAAGGCATCTTCTGGCTTTTGGTTGCCGCTCCTATAATTTCGTATTTGGCGCGAAATTAGATCCCAACTCTTATGGGAAATAGTGCCTGTTTAACCAATGTTATTGCACCTGGTCTCCTTCCTTTCATATTGTTATGTTCGCTGGCACAGAAATCTGATGATTCGTACTTCTCTTGGTTTGAGGAGGCGTCTGGCGGTCAGCGCGTCGAGGGAAGAGAGAGTGGGGGGTAAGTAATCGGGTTACACTGCCAAGCGCAAGGACATTGTGGTGACCGAACGGGGCCTCTGTTATTAGGGTGGGATATCGATTTCCTTACATTCCTCCCTTCGAAGAGATTAATGTGATGGGAGGGGAAGGGGGATACTCCAGTGAATAAAAAACAAACATAACTACAAAAGCAAACTTACCTGTCTTAGAACATAATATTGATTCTTATCGTTAGCTGGCTCTACCATCCTATTAATTTAAGTTTCTTTGATCTTGGGCGCACACGCGCGCGTGTACAAAGGCAGGTGATCGACATAAGCCTCGCGATTCTACTGGGTACGTCTCACAACATCCAATTTGACAGAAAAGCGAAAAAAAAAGCCTAAATCATCGATTACGCACACAAAAAAAATGAGCCTAGCTCTTAAGTGGTATCTAGCCAGCAACTTCCTTACACTTCTAAACCTTAAGACCTTAAATATATACCCAAAACACGAACAACAAAAAAAGAATGGTTTTATGATTAACGGGAGATGAAATAACCCTCGATAGGGTTTCGGCTCGGGTTATACCTAGGCTTTATTTCATTGGCACCTTTTATATAATTAATATTAAAGTGGTCCTCGATGACTAATACTTTATAGCGCATGATTAGGCTGTTCTGGTTATTGAGTCTACCCAAGTATGTCAAAAACTGGTGATGGAATTCCAATGTACTTGTACTACCTTTTTTTATGGCAACTGACTAACTTTAATCTCCACCTTATGGCTAGGGCGGCCTGTTTCATGGTTGCATAAGTGATGAGGACAGGAGTCCTATCGTCATTGTTTACCAAGCTAAACTTGGAGATCGGGTTTGGATTCGATCCAATGGGGTCGGGGGAAAGTTAATTTAAGATAACGTTAATGGGTGCGGCTATCATGGCGAATTGGGGGTTTAAATGTAACTCAGGGGACGTTTCGTTCTGGGGGAAGGCTACTGAGTGTAGGGGATACTCGTTATCCGACTTTACAATCTGACGGTGTTTATATGGGTCTACCACTTCCATACTTCCTTCTTCATCCATCGTCAGCCCAATTTGGCTGGGTTTTCATCGTAAGTACTTTCCTAGGTCCAGGCCGGGATACACTGACCGTAACTTCCACCTGATCCCTGATCGATGCCCTTTCATGTGCGAGCATTCTTTCTTTTTCTACTCTCTCTTCTCTTTCCGATTGTGATAGTTTTTTTCCATCTGTATTATCTTTTCTTCTGCTTCTCTTCTCGTCTGTATTCTTCTTTCTTCGTCTTCTATTTATCTGTATTCTTCTACTTATCTATCTCTCTGTATTCTTCTTTCTTCTATTTTTTTGTCCATCAATATTCTCTTTACTTCGATTTTTTTCCCTTTTTTGCTGCCTTTCCATCCAGGGATGGGGGGGTCGGACCTACTTTCGGGGCAGTACGAGGAGATAAAGGGATCGGGACCGAGGGTCTCTTACTTGCGGGCATCCGGGTGACTACGAGCTGAGCCACCGGATTTGGGGAGAGCTGCGCGCTCTGGTCTATTAAGATTGAGCAGAATCTAATAGGCGCTGCCACTACCTCGGTCCAGCCAGTAAAATATTGCGACTGAATATGGCATCTGACGACCGGGAACTTGTTTGGTCTGCTCGGAAATCCTGGACGACCACGAACTTCTGGTGCTGGAGTCTGACACGAGGGAGCAATTTATTTGATACCACGATACGATATGGCGTCACAAGGTTGTGTCTCGCCAACCATTTACGGACCCAGTCTCGAACTTTAGTCCT
Source organism: Ceratothoa steindachneri (assembly GCA_963969495.1). Lineage (NCBI taxonomy): Eukaryota > Metazoa > Arthropoda > Malacostraca > Isopoda > Cymothoidae > Ceratothoa > Ceratothoa steindachneri. The sequence goes on along the minus strand of OZ018317.1, from coordinate 19,371,096 downwards.
TCGGGAGAACTTTTGTTGAACACAAAGTTCACCTCTTGGTCAGGGGAATTCGATGTGGTCAAAGGAAGCGCGGGATTAGGAGGTTGTTCTTGGTTAAACATTGCAGTGAAGTTATGTACCTGCTGACTCGAGGGCGACCTAAGCCTCGAATAAGTAATGTGGCTTGGGGTGCCACAATTAAAACAAGTTATGGGGTTTCTGGGGTGTCCGGAGTTCTTGACAAACTTAGGGGGGTTATTTTGTGGGGGTTTCTGGGGATGCCCCCCTTTCTTTGGAGAAAAGGGTTTTTGGCTATACCCACCTTTCTTGGGAGACAAGGGCTGTTTTTTTTCTGACCTCTCGAGGGTATAATCTATGGTTGGAAGCATGTAGATCTGCTTCCTCCACGCAGTCCTTGAATATAGCGGCTCGCCTGTCTTTGACGAATGCGCGTATCTCTGGGAGGAGGGGGTACATAACCAATGGTCCTTCAGCATGAAGTCGGCGAGGGAGTCGAACTCATTCCTCACTTGTTCTGACTCTAGCCAGAATTGGAGATGCCGTCTGAGGATAAATCCAAATTGCCTGTATGTTTGACCTGGCTGAATTCTAGCCTGTCTAAACTTCATCCAGTATTCCTCGGGGTTTAGATTGACGGCGGCCAGTAGCTCGTGTTTGCAAGTGGTGTAATCCATGGAAGCCTAGGGTGGTAATGAGATGAATATGTCACGGAGCCGGGTATTAAGCAGAGGCACTAATCTGGCGACCCCCTCTGTTTCTATGTCCCAGTGATTCAACTCGAATTTCTTCTCGAAGTGTAACAAGGAGTAACAAGGAAAGTAAGTACCCTAGGAGACCTTACGGTCTATTCAAGGAGGGTACCTTTAGGCTAGCAATCAAGCGGGCACATGGCTGCTCAATTGTTTTGCGTCCCTAAACGGCCACTTTTCAAGACTTTGTCTAGTCTTGACTTGAACTGGTCAACAGATTCACTGTTGACAACTTCCACTGGAAGTGCGTTACCCTTACCGCATATACTGTAGGTGAAAAAATTTCCACACAGATTGCGGTTGTAACGCTTCAGTTCAAGTTTGAAGCCGTGATTGCGCGTTCTGTTCTCACTCAGTGTGAAAATATCCCGGTATTCAACATTGTCGAACTCTCGAAGTATTTTGAAAACTTCGATGAGCTGACCACGCAGTCTACGGGTTTCCAGCGAGGACAGATCTAATTCCCTTAGACTATCCTCATAACTTTTATGTCGGATAGAGGGAATCAGTTTGGTTGCCCTAGCTTGTACGCGTTCCAACCTTGCGATGTCCTTTCGAAACGAAGGACTCCAAAATTGTACGGCATACTCGAGGTGCGGCCGAACGAGGGAGTTGTACAGACAAAGTACTATCTCCTTGTTACGGTATCCAAACTGGCGCTTCATGTAGCCTAACATCCTTTGGGCTTTCTTCTCTGCCTCGATGCACTGTTTCGAGAACTTGAGGTCGCTAGTAATAGTTACACCCAAGTCCTTCTCAGTGTCACTCGATTCAAGAGCAGTGCCCTTAAGGATATACTGAGATTGGGGGTTTTTGTGGCCGATATGCATCACTTTGCATTTATTCACGTTAAAAGGCATTTGCCACGTGTCCGACCACTCCCCAATCTTCCCAAGATCTTCCAGCAGGCGGGCAGTATTTCCATCCTTTGCAACATTCATACCAAGCTTGGTATCGTCGGCAAATTTGGAAATCTTCGCAACCATGTCACCGTCCATGTCGTTGACGTAGATGATGAATAGTAGTGGTCCCAGGACAGAACCTTGAGGCACCCCGCTAGTAACGGGCACCCACTTAGAAGCCTGTCCATTCACTACCACCCGTTGCCGTCTGCCACTTAGCCAGTTCTCGATCCAGCCGGCTACTTTTCCGTCTATGCCAAGCGCTCGCACTTTCCGGAGAAGGCGGCGGTGTGGTACCTTATCAAAGGCTTTCTGAAAGTTTAAGTACACCACATCCACCGCCTTGTCCCGATCGTGCTCACTGAACACGAAGTGAAATAATTCCACAAGGTTCGTCAGGCATGACCGTTGCCTTCGGAAGCCGTGCTGGAAACTCCTCAGTAGCAGGTTTGACTCTAAATACGACGTCACTTTGTCCACCATGATGCTTTCCATGAGTTTACCGACTATCGTAGTCAGACTGATAGATCGGTAGTTTGACGGATGGCTGGGGGCTCCTTTCTTCAAGATCGTAGTCACCTCCGCCTCACGCCAGTCTCTAGGAACGCATCCGGTCCGGAATGACATGTTAAAGATAGCGCACAGATGTCGTGATACTTCATCGCACACTTCCTTCAACACCTCGGGTAGAAACCCGTCCGGTCCAGGGGACTTATTCGTATTTAGGTCAGCGATCTTTTTCTTTATTTCTCCTTCGTTGAAGTCCATTGCCTCCAGCTTTTCCCACGAGTAGGAATCCGTAGGCTGGGAGATGGGACCACACTCTTTAGTAAACATTGAGGAGAAGTAGTCATTGAGAAGGTTAGCATTTTCTGCATCTGACTGAGTTAATGCACCCTCCTCGTCCACTAAGGGCTCAATCCTACGATGGATTGGTTTACGGCTATTTACATAGCCGAAGAACTCCTTGGGATTCTCCTTGCAGAGTCTCGCCACTCGGAGTTCCTCAGTACGCTTAGCCGCCCTTATGCTGGACTTCACTCTCCTGGCTAGCCTCCGGTACTCATCAAAGGCACCCGAGATCTTCGATCGCCGGTACGCATTTCTCTTCTCCCTAAGCAGTTAGCCGATTTCTCGATTAAACCACTTTGGTTGAACAGAAGACCGACGGAGGCATTTCAGAGGGATGCAACTTGATTGAAGACTCATGAATTTATTTTTGAAATTGTTCCACGAATCCTCAACCTCTTCGCATACCGCTAGCCTTACATCAGTCAGCCCAGCACGAAGGCTTGCAAAGTCTGCTCTTCTCAAGTCAAGTTTCCTTGATTGACTGGCAAAATACCTTACCTTCGGGATCTTGACGGTAAATCTAACTAGCTGGTGATCACTGCCACCGAGCTCTTCGCCTACAGAGACATCCTCAACGATATCATCGTCAGAGGTGAAGACCAAGTCGAGGATATTGTCTCCTCTCGTCGGTTCTCTGACCCATTGAGTGAGGAACTCGTTGTTGGCGAACTTCAGGAGTAGCGCGCTCTCGCCACAGGCTGCTCTGGTTTCCCAGTCAACTTGTCTGTTGAAGTCGCCCATAACGATGTAAACTCTGCCTTGAACAAGCTCACCCAGCAGCTGATACAGTTCCCTGTCCTTCTCAACGGGTTGGGAAGGGGGTCTGTAAAGTACCAGGGTCCTGTATCTGACAGGGCCGATCTCTAGGTCAACGCATAGGAGCTCGTGATCGGATATAATGTTGGAGTTCGTAGATTTGATTGTATCCTTGACATACAACATTACACCGCCACCCTCTCTGTCTGGCCTATCTTTGTGGAAGAGTTGGTAGCCAGGAACCGTGAATTCGCCTTCAAAGTCTCGGTTTGACGTTTTTATCCACGATTCTGTTGTGGCTACCATTTCGGGTTCTTCCGTCGCTACGAGGCCACGGAGCTCAGGAAACTTGTTCCTGATTGACTTCGCATTGAACAGAAGAACTTTCAGGGAGTCCCCGACTGTAGGACTTCCTACGCTCTTCCGTTTCTCGGCTTGTTTGTTGGCGAGGCACCCCTTTTTGCGACCTCTGAGAAGGTCGTTCCTGGAGTGACACGGGCGTACTGGCGTACGTCCGCCCTCACTCTGGGCCGGATACTCCTTTCTGTCCTCTCTACGACATCCTGGATCATGTTCGACAGAAAGGCCTTTCCTTTAAAGGAAAGATGTACTCCATCCCTTTGGTAGAGATCATTTGTACCATAAAAGGTGCGGTACGGGTCCACAAAAAAAGACTCCCTCTGCTGTACACAAATCCACCAGGCACCGGTTTAAGAGACATTCATCGAGTGAGCGGTCCGTGTTGGACCTCTCCTCGGGAGCATCCCGACTACCACGCGCTTGCGGGTTTTCAGCCCACAGTCGTCCACGGCACCCATTACCGTGTGTAGGATTTTATCTGTAGGGCCTACCCTACCTCCTCTCAGGTAGAGATTGTTTCCACTGACCATCAGAGCAACGACTGAGCTCTCAGAAATCTGTGATTTCTCAGCCTCTACTCTGATGTGGTGGTTACCACATCCTGGCAGGCAGCTTACCTTAACGTTTGTGCGAAGGCGGGCCGCTAGCAGGTACGAACATAGGTCTTCGTTGTCTTTATAAGCTGGAAGTTTTATCGCAGCTATTTGAGTAGCCCAGCTCGGGATCCAACGGAATTGGCTTCCACCAGATCCTTGCTCGTTTCCCTTTCATGAGCGCTTACTCGTTCTCTCTCTTCTGCTTCCCTTTCTGCTTGCGCCTTTTCTTTTTCCGCTTGTATCTGTAATTTTCTTTCTTCTGCTTTCCTTTCGGCTTGCGCCCTTTCTCTTTCCGCTTGCCTCTGTAATTTTCTTTCTTCTGCTTCCCTTTGTAATTTTCTTTCTTCTGCTTCCCTTTCCGCTTGCATTCGTTTGTCTTCTTGTTCCTGACGTAGGCAACTAGTTCCTTGCCTCTTAGTCCCAAAGCTTGGGCTTGTTAGTGGAATCTGTCAAACGATTCCATTTTATCTCTGTCTGTTCGTCCGACAACTCACCGATATGCTAAAGGTACTTATACAACCTCGAACAAGTAGCGCGCTGCCTAACTCACCCTTATCACAACACTTTCTGCTAATTGGAATACCACTCCCAAAAAATTAATTAATAACCTTAACGGGCTAATCGCCGACAATTAACCAACAATTTATAGACGCACCTGATTCTCCTATTATGCTTAACTTTTTCTCGAACGCTAGGCACAAATTTATTATTACTGAAGGGAAAGTAAAACAAACAACTATACTGAGTTCTTCCAATACCCATAAAACCTGGCACCCCCAAATTTATGTCGTGGTATTGTAAGGGCTGAGTGGTGGTATACGTACGTAGGTTTGTTACGTACTTGAATAACTCCTTGATTACGTTTTCTCTAAGAGTACTATATTATTTTTACGTTATTTACTCTTTGAGGATTTCTAGTGCAGAAATTCGAGGATTGAATTAAATACTTCTAAGCAAAAAAATATATCTTTTAATTACAACATAAAAAAAGTGAAAATTTAGAAATAAACTATGCATCTATGAATAAACGAGTCTATGTTGGAATTACTGATTTAGACCAACGAATATAAAGTAATGTTTGATTCCATGCTCACTTAAAATTGAACGTTAATTGAGACTCGAAAATAATTGAATTTCTTTACCTTTAAAAAAAAACACACGTGAATCTGGCTGAAGAATGACCTTGGCCCTGGATTTTATGTAGACGAAAGAATGTTTTTGCGGTTAGGCGCGTTGGCGTGTTCACAGACACCCAGCTGTTTGACTGGCGAAGAGACGGGCTTAAAGCAACAGGTGATTTCGGTGAGGGTGACGGATGGCGTTAAGCACATTGTCTTAGTCAGATGATCTAAGCAACGGGACTGTAAAGGTATGCTTTTTTCAATCTTTGGGTTAATCTTGAAATGCTTCGCACTGACGAGCGATGAGCAAACAGTGATTTCTTTGACGAATGGGTAGGGGGGAGTTCACTTTGGGGTATTCCTCAATGGCGAGGACTATCTCTGGTTTTTGTAGCGAACCGGGATAGCGGGTTTCTCTGACGAGAGATGTATGAGATCGATCCTCAATACAAAAGCTAAGTTCGGTGTGACCACCAGGAACTGGCTCAGCGTGAGCATCTTCTCTGTTCCTTTCTTTGATTGCCGGACAATGCCGCTTGACTTCTTCGTGTTAATCTCTAACTGGATCTTTTTTTCTTTCTTCTCCGGTTATCCGCCTATATACTTCACCGACCCCCTGGGTGTAGAGGAAGAGGGAGGGGGATGAGGGCTTATGTATTACCTCGCCTCCCTAGCGACTCTTCTCCGAGCCTCTTTCACTGAGCTCTAAAGGCATCTTCTGGCTTTTGGTTGCCGCTCCTATAATTTCGTATTTGGCGCGAAATTAGATCCCAACTCTTATGGGAAATAGTGCCTGTTTAACCAATGTTATTGCACCTGGTCTCCTTCCTTTCATATTGTTATGTTCGCTGGCACAGAAATCTGATGATTCGTACTTCTCTTGGTTTGAGGAGGCGTCTGGCGGTCAGCGCGTCGAGGGAAGAGAGAGTGGGGGGTAAGTAATCGGGTTACACTGCCAAGCGCAAGGACATTGTGGTGACTGAACAGGACCTCTGTTATTAAGATGGGATATCGATTTCCATATATATATATATATATATATATATATATATATATATATATATATATATCGTATCTCTCACGGGTGGGGGAACACAATCCCTTGACACGGATGAGTGAAAAGGAATTCATTCGTGTTTGTGAGGACACAAGTGAAGATTAAAATAGGCTTTTGAAACTGACCTATTTTATATATGCGACCATAAGTATAGGGCCTATATGATTCATATTTCTACAATATTTTCATGTTCAGACTTCATTTGAATAATGTATAGGTATTGCATAAGCTTCCAACTCCATTGCAACTACATATTAATACAAAATGGTAAATTGAAAGCTAGTCTAAAAATGACGAATACTTATTTGGCAGAAAACAGGAAAAACAAATAATAACAACATAAATTGATATCTGGTATGACACTATTAAGTCTCAATAACAGCCGTAAGACATTTTTTTATAAAAATGTACAAAATTCGTGCACGTTTCTGGAATGATTTTATTCCCCTCTTCTTCAGCAAACTTTTTCTTTTCAAGGATATTGTGATGGCATCCTTGTGCACATGCTTCGTCACATCCTTCTACAGATATTCGGTTATTTTAAATTTGGACTTTGAAAAAGCCACTTTGTGTTCAGTAATGTGTTTTTGTTCGACGTATTTCTGAGTAGATTTTCTGTATGTTTTGAATCGTTGTATTGTTGAAAGGTGAAATGTCTCCTAATTATCAGTTTCCTTGTCAATTGCTTTACGTTTTCCTCAAGTATGCGTTGATAGCTCATTGCACAACGTATTTCAGTGTCAAGAAAAAAAAAGATCTCATGTACATTTTATTGTGATGTTGATGTGCTGAATTCTAATTTGACAACAAAAATTTCCCATCACGTAACATTTTATTGTAAATTGCCGATTTAATAATAATGCAATTGATACCGATTTCCACAATACCATAAATGTATTTCGCTCCCAAAGTCAGATTAAATGTGTTCATTGTAAATAACTCATGAATATATAATGAATCAGCATTTTTGTTAGCATTATATAATGTATTAACCTACATTTTAGTATTTACTTCTTCGTTTGTAAGATGTCTCAGGTGTGTCACCCTTCAGGTTCTAGCAGAAGTCAGCCAGCATAGCAGGGCTCCATTTTCCCTTATACCATTGACGCTATATTTTGATAGAGCCTCTCTCCATGTTCATCACTCACATCTCCTTCATTCTCGGGGAAGAAGGAAAGATGAGAATGAAGAAAGTGTATCTTCAGTGACATATTGCATCCGAGATCTTGGTAGCACTTGATTAGACTCTCCACTATACGCTCTCGCTGGGCCCCTTGGTGCTTTTCCAGATGTTCTCTGCATACATCTTTGAATATATGCCAGTCCGCTTGCTCAGTTTCATCCATTGTCGCCTCGAAGTCCTCATCAGCTATAAGTTGACGAATCTGAGGGACTACAAATATTCCTTCTTTAATTTTGACATCACTTATTTTAGGGGATATCGCTTTGAGGTATTGCGAACATGGCTTGTTATGTTGCAGTGCTTTCATAAATTGCTTTATTAGGCCTAGTTTTATATGCAGTGATGGCAAAATGATTTTAAACTTTTTAACTAGTGACGCGTGAACTACATTATGGCATCCAAGCGTCATAGTTTCCCGAGGTGACCATTCTGAGCGTACGTAATGTTCTGATCTGGCCCTACTGTCCCACTTGCAAAGGAAGGACATAAACTTGGTGTATTCAGTTTGTAGCCCATGAAGTAGGGCTACTACTTTCAAGTCCGCACAAATTAGCCACTCATGCTCCTTGTAACTTATGCGGACTAGAATAAAAGCAAGGTTTTCATATGTCTCTCTTAAAATGTCTGAGTGAGCAACTGGAACTGAAGCATGGTGTTCACAATGTGCAACAGAACAGCTTTTATGCTGTAAAGGGATGCATCTATGAATAAACTACACTAATATGGTTCATAGGACAGCTCAAGGGCATTGGATAGGCCTCTGATATCATTACAATAGGTCAAGGTGTTTTCAAAAGTGAAGAATTGCTGTAGATCTGCGGAACGCTGCCAAAATACTATAATTCGAGCATGTTCATCCAATAAGTTCCATTATTGTAGACGTGAGGCCAGGAGTTCACTCTGTTGATTAGTAAATGTTAGGTCACGAACTAGATCATTGGGTTTCGGTTGGGTGATAAGGTGTGGTTTCGTGTCAGATTCAAGCTGTGTCACATATGATGTATCTTGAGATTCTGAATCGTCTGAGTTGCTCGAATCATCGGTTGGTAGTTGAGAGGGCGGTTGTGGTACAGGAAAAGCACTTGAATGTCGAACTGGGCGAATAGCAGACTGAAGATCTGGATACATGATAGATTTCTTGCCTTTTCTGTTGCGACCTGCAGTGAAATAAAATAAAATTAGACTAAAATTGGATATTACTGGCTGTGATCACTTGCAGAAATAGTGGAAGTACAACATAGTATGTATTTTGATCTTTTTAATTGATACATCTCTTGAAAATATATTAAAGACCAGGAAAGAAAACACATTGAATACCCACCTTTAATATCTGTTAAGCAGAAGTAGCAATCCGTTGAATGTTATTTTGGCTCTCTCCACACCATTGGTACGCTAGACATGAAGCCAGGCCCTTTGCCTTTTACCCAAGAAGGCAGGGAACTTGTATACCTGTGGGGGTCAAACTAAGTAAAACATTCGAATGAAAAATTTAAACGGTTCACACATTGAACTTTATAAATGGGAAGAAAAACTTCCCGGTATATATTGTTCTCTTTCGTAAATAGGAAGAAAGACTCCCCGGTATGTATTTCTCTTTCGTAAATGGGAAGATGGACTTCCCGCTTATTATTATTATTCTCTTTCGTAAATGAAAAGTTAAACTCCTCAGTATGCAGTATTTTCTCTTTTAAATAAAGGTACGAAAATCCCAGTGTACTCGGTCGGTTAAGGAACTTTCCGAAACCTGTGCCTGGTAGTCAAGTAAAGGGCCAATGTGAATGATATTTGGGAGAAACAAATCGTGCAGGCATAGAGAGCGACATTTTTGAGTCGATGATACTTAGAGCGTCTGTTATTCTCCTTGCAAGACCTCGTAGGGAAGAGTTCACGCCATCGATGTCGCTCACCAAACCTTTACCTCCTTTACCGAGAATATACATTCGGTAGCATATGAGGGATCCGAGCTCTGATTTACCGCTTAAAAATTTGGTAATTGGAAATTGGACATAACAAGTTAGGAAATATAGATTAGTAGAGCAAAAGTAAGAGAGTATAGTGGTGAAAGGGTTTTGACAATGATAGTAAAGGTAAGTTTAGTATAAGTTTGAAGAGGGTATAATCCCTGGTGGAATGGTATCTCCAGCCTAAGTAGATAGTATAGTAAAAGTATAGCACGCAAGAGCAGGGATGAATAGATCCCTGGTCAAAGTGTAGCTCTGGCAATGTTAGTCTCCTGTTATGCTGTTTTGGGGGTCGAAATTGGTTGGCATTCAAGCCTCTATAGTAACTAGTAAAACTAGCTACTACGGTAAGTCAAATTTTGGTGAAAAAGTTGTCGTAAATTGGGTTGTCATAATCGGTAAGAGTGTTACATGTTAGGGTTGATGTTACCGTTCGGAGAAGGTCTTCTTCAATTTTTGGCTAGCTTTTGATACTACGCTCGTAATGTAGCGTATATGTCATGGCGAGGAGTGTTCTATTCTCGGTCGAATTTTGGTCCCTGGGGGGAGGACGGAGGAGGCTTCCCCTTGTCTGATCTCTTCTTACGGGACTCTGCGTCCGTGAGAACAACGTAAGTGTCGGTTGAGAAATGGACATGGCTGCGGAAGAGAGCCTGTTTTACCAGATCTTCTGGTATGTCAGCCTCGTAGTCCCATTTGTATTAGCCGGCCCTAAGGCCATCGACAATATCTTTCTGGGCCTGCCTCGTCAGGAAACTGGTTCCCTTCGGCAGCATATACTCTGAGGTTTAACATCCTAGAAATGTACATGTACCTGGAAGCCCGTTTCTTTGAAGATGTGGACCTACTCGGTCAACGTAACTGCGAGGCCTTTGGGGGGGCGGGGCGAATGCTCCACCTTCTTAGGCTTCACAGCAGCAGCTTCCTTCCGCTCGACTTGTGCTTCTGTTGGGGTAGTGGGTGTATGTGTGAGTTCATTTTTGCCTTCTGCCAAGCAACCATAGCTTGCACTCGAGGATCCCGTCCGTGAAGGGGCATTACTCGTTCGAGGAGGTTTTTGGCTGCTCTTCTCAGTCTGTGGTTTGAGATTCACTCGAAGAACCTCGTTTGACGGAGGGTTTTGCGGAACCACATTTTTTTCATGTCGTTATTCACGAGCATGGTGTTCAGTTACTTCGCGAAGGTTCCAGGCTTGGTCAAGTTAGCAATGTGTGCATAATATATGCAACACATAATTTTTGTCGATTTCTCATTTTCGATTTGCAGGTACGTAGGTATAGTGGCAACACTACTCTCTGCGACCGTTGCCTTGGCAACCTTCGCGTAGGTGGCGATAGTCTTTCTTTTCTGCCTTTGTCATTTGTTTTCTGTATTTGTACCTTCTTTATTGGACAGGTCATTGCCATGGTTCTGTGTGGGCCACCACAATTGAGGCATTTCTGGAACGAACTTTTACATTCGCGCCATGAATGGTCTTGGCTGGCGCACACAGAACAAACTGTGAGTGTAGAGTTGGGGCAAGTGGCAGTGGTGTGTTCGTTGTACCTGTAGCACCTGAAGCACATTAACAGGTCAACGAACTCCTCACGCTCAATCTGATCGGGGCAGATGCGAATGTTAAAGAGGAGAAGGCCGATTTCTTTTGCTTTAATCGCCATTGTGGTTTCTGTGAAGACAACTTTAAAAACTTGTGTGTAGTCTTTGAATTTGATTACTCCGACTACTTTTGCCCACTCATAAATCCGAAGAATCTCGTCCGTTATTTAGTCAATCGAGTGTCCTCCAACCCAGGCGTCAGCAGATCACACTTCTATGTGTGCGTATATATGGCGGTGTCTGAGGCGTGAGATAAACTTTTCGAAGGGTGTCTGAGGCACACGGGGAGGAGAGGGCTTCGATGTTAGCCTCCTCCCTCGCACAGATAGCCCCGTAGCCATTTAGCAAATCAATTAGTCGTATGAGGGCAATATTTAGCTCACCGTAAATTCTCTCGAAGACCTTGCCCATGTCCGGTTTTTGCCGGTCTGGCAAGGTCCTCAGGGTAATACGCCGTGCCTCCATAGGTTAGATTGACAAATACCTAAAGAACACGCCATTAAAATTACATCAAAATCCGTTTATAACTTTTAGAGTTGTCCATTTCGGCCCAATCCTGTTTGCATTAAATCTTTAAGGAACCATCAGTGCATTTAATGTAAGTAAGATGGTAATTTACGAGAAAATGGAGGGTCGAAAATAGAGACGGATGTTATATCCGTGATTTTACGCAAAAAATACCCCTAAAAAAAGATTATTCTCATTTCGGTTTTATTTTTTTCATTTTTGTATTTTTTGAACTCATGGTCCCATCTACCACTTTTAATGCGGTAGTGTCACCAGCAGCGAAACATGACCAGATCATATTCGAACTTGCTTCATGTTTGACAGTAGGGGTAGTATTCTTTCTTATGGAGCTTCGCAAGATCTCCATCAAACGTAGCATTCGTCGTTTTTTCTAAAGACCTCCATTTTCCTCATCTGAACATAGTATTTTATCTACTTAGTTTGGCTACCTTCCTGATGTTCTTTACGCAGATGATTTACTATATATTTATACATCACAATAATGTTGCTTTCATAAGAAAATGGAATGTTCACAATGTAGGAAATTGCATATATCAACGAACGGCCTTGTGCAGTTTTATAATAAGGTTTCTTTCTAATTCTGAATGTCCGTTGGTCTTCACCATGCCGCTCTTAGATATGCTTCCTCGGGGAAGTTGTGATAACAAATGGCAAATCTCGCACGTAAATTAGGAACTGACCTATCCCTCTTCAACGTTCTAATTTACTCTGGAATCGTTTCAAAACGTTCTACAAACTTCCGGACTATCAGTAAAAGTGAAAAAATAATCAATAAAACGCAAAGGGTGTCTATGTTGCCTATTGTTTTAACTCGCATAATATTGACTGGTATACGAAACCAGCATTTATTTACTATAATCTCCTGTTCAGAAGGATTTAAATACCTATACCATGCAAGGAACAGAATGTTCCTGCTGCAATATAGGGACGAAAAGCGTATTCAAACTTAACACTTAACGAATCTACAAATGGGGCCCAATACTAGAGTTCGTTTCTGACGCTGCCTATACTTGTTCATATATATATATATATATATATATATATATATATATAGAGAGAGAGAGAGAGAGAGAGAGAGAGAGAGAGTTGTGAAGTAACGAAATCCAATTACTTAAACTTCCTAAAAGTACTCAATAGTTTGAGTACTTTCACTTCCACTTTCGTATTTTTCTTATATTACTTTTACTTCATTGCATCTGAAAAGCATGGAAGTATTCGTTACTTCTCAATTAATTAGCCTAATCACAGACGTAGAGGCAAAAGCCAGAAAATGACTAATCACAAGCGTGTACTCCAATTTGAACCATTCATAAGCGCTTGTTCATGTTTGGACCAATCACATGCATCCTATCATACCCGATAGACAATTCGTTTGTCTCTTCTGCTTTCCCGCCTGAGAAAGGACGTGAGTTTATTCAATTATACCGCATTGTACTAAAATCCTACTGTTGTGGTGTGACATTAAATTATATCAATACCATATTATATATATGGGGAAGGGACTAATAACTTAAAGGCGAACCGACAAAGGGGTGGAACGCTACGAGTTTCAACCCACGGAGCAGCGAGAATAGAGTGCAAAACGAGGTCAGGTAAAATTTGGGCAATGGCACAGCTCAAGGTTATTTAAAGAAGAATGTACAAAAATATAATTTTATCATGATTGGTAACCCCCCAGACTTGGTAACCCCCCAGACTATTGCCAAGGCCTCCTGTTCTTTGGGTCCTAATGCCGAAAGGCTTAGTCGTGTTCGGGAGCCTCAGAATGGGAGCGGACGTTAGCTGGTCCTTTAGCTGATGGAACCTGGCGGAGGTTTCGGGGTCCCACGAGAGGAAATCCTGGGATTTTTTTTAAGCAGGGCAGTTATCGGTGCGGTGATTGACGCGAAGTTGGGAATGAAGCGGCGGTAAAATGAGACCTATCCCATAAATGACCTCAATTGTTTCTTCGTGCGGGGGAGGGGCATCTCATCGATAAAATAAGAGAATCAATGGGCAAAATTATATTGGTAAATGAGGAGGGGAATTGCAGAGTTATGCATCAGAATCTGAAGTTAGAAATTAATGCGTTACAGAAGGAGACTATTCCAATGGGGAGGATTAACTCAAATGGGTTGCTGAAGGGGAAGAGGGGTTGGCTTACGGAGGATTCCGGATGAGACGTCAGGGTAAGGTTTCACGGATGACTTCTGCAGGCAATAAACGTGAGGGTGAGGGCACTCGGAGCTTCTGAGAGGGAAGTTGACGTGATGACGGTTCTCCAAGGGGGGGGGCGGTAACGTCCAGGCCAGGGGGGAGTATTTCGGCCACCCGAAGACGAGGAGGTAGCGAGGAGGGCTTCTACAGGAGTTGATGAGGGGAGTCAGAAAAAAATCGCTCGGTGTCGATCGTCAATTGGAAATACCTCACTGGCTGGGCGCTAATTCCAACGACACGAAAAGTTCAGCCGTCCCTTTTTTTCGTTGTTAAGCACCTGACTTGGAACTAGGGGAAATACTTCTTGGATCCTGGCAGGACTCCTCAACTCTGTTTTTCCCACCTGGAAGACGAGCCCTATATATCCAAGGCTACCCCGCAGGGGTGGGGGAAACATGGTGTGTTTGGCCAGCGCTACTCTCGAATGGCCTCGAACCTTCACGCCCAGGCGATTCTAACCTGCGAAAAGGTGGTCCAGGGTGGACACGGTTCGAGGCTACCGCTTGTGGATAGGGGATGGGGAGGCTTACCAATTTAAGCCTAACCAAATTCTAGAATTTTCTTTAACGCATGGACGTCACTTGCGTGCTGGAAAAGAAATTTCACGTGGAATTCTCCCACACATCTCCCATCCGAAAGCTTATGCTTTACAGGGCAGTTGCGTAGGAAAGGATCATCTCACCCGTCGAACTATGTAGAATTATCAAAGGTCTAGGGAAATTCTGACCTGCTACGACAGGTGTACACACACAAAAAAAAACGTGAATCTGAGCTCAGCGGGAAATTTAAAGACATAAGCCTTAAACAGGTCAATTTTAGAGACAATTTAACCTGCACAATTTTAAACTTAAAAAAATCACAGAAGAACATTGGCGACATTTCAGTGGAACCCCCCAGAAGGATGCAATTAAATGGAGGCATGAATATGGGACTAATGACTAAACAACTTAGTGGACCCCCAAAAATCATAATTAAGAACATTAATGAGATAATATATACATAAGGAATTATAATATCGGCAAACTTTTGCCAAGCATTTAACCTCTAGGTTATAGGAGAAATACCATATTTACGGTTATTTAATTTAGTGGCTCGTCGGCTTCTTCTGCCACCAGGTTACGACTCAAATTGTCTGCAACACAGTTGTCACTGCCGCGGATATACAATATTTCGAACTGATATTGCTGGAGTATCAGCAACCACCTCATGATGCACTCATTCTGACTTTTTGTATTTCTCGAAAACGACAAGGGGCGGTGGTCTGTTTCCACTACAAAAGGCTTTCCTATTAAGTACATACTGAACTTGGTAACCCCCCAGACTATTTCCAAGGCCTCCCATTCTTTCGGTCCTAATGCCGAAAGGCTTAGTCGGGTTCGGGAGCCTCAGAATGGGAGCGGACGTTAGCTGGTCCTTTAGCTGATGGAACCTGGCGGAGGTTTCGGGGTCCCACGAGAGGGGATCCTGGGATTTTTTTTTGAAGCAGGGCAGTTATCGGTGCGGCGATTGACGCGAAATTGGGAATGAAGCGGCAGTAAAATGAGAACTATCCGATAAATGACCTCAATTGTTTCTTCGTGCGGGGGAGGGGCATCTCAACGATGGCTCGGACTTTTTCTTCCCTGGGGTTCATCTAATTTTTAACGATCTTGTATCCCAGATACTTAATCGTATCATAAGCGAAGTGGCACTTAGTAGGCCCAAGGGTGAGCCCGTGCTCACGAAGCCTATTGAATACGGCGCGGAGAGCGATCAGGAGCTGGTCCCACGTAGCGGTCGCTACATACAGGTTGTCAAAATAAAAGGAGACTGGGGCAGCCCGTCCACGATCCTTCGCATCATTCTGTTATAATTGCTGCATGCAGTGACTAGCCTAAATTGGAGTCGTTTGAACTGCATGAGGCCCTTATATGTGGGAAAGGCGGTATATTTGCGGGCGTTTTGACAAAGGGGAATTTGGTAGTACGCCTTACAGAGGTCTAATTCGGAAATGAAGTTCATTTTCTCAAAAAAAAATGGAGATTTTCATCTATGAGGGGAATGGGTTCTGCGTCGAACACCGTTACCGAATTCAGCTTGCAAAAATCGATGCACATACGGAAAGTGTGGTCGGGTTTGCGAACCATAACAATGGAGGAGCAATAATCGGACGCTGAGGGTTCTATTATATTCAACGTTACAAGATTATCCACCTCTTCGTTGAAAGCTTTCCTAAGGTGGATGGGGAGGGGATATGGCTTGGAGCGGACGGCTTCTTGGGTAATAGGGACAATGTCGTGCTCAAATTGATTAGAGCAGCCGGGGATGTTAGAAATGACATCGTCGAATCCGCTCAGCAACTGCTGCAGCTGACTCTTAGAGTAGGGAGCTAGCCGGGGGCAGACGTCGAGTGCGGTCGCCTCAGATGGATTTGGAAATTCGGGTAGTGACGGAAGGGGATATTCATTATCTGACTCAATACAAACTACTTGGATGACGTTGAGGGGGGCCAGCGGGGTATGCTGCTTCCAACGGGGATTCTTCGTCTGGGGCTACAAAGTTGTGGGTACCTGCGCGCCAGTGGTACCCTTTTAATATATTCACGTGGAAAACCTTCACTCCCGCCGGAGTACGGATGAGGTAATCCACGGGTCCTTTAGCCTCAAGGACGGGGTAGGGTCCCTTCCACTGGCTAAGGAGTTTGTTGCTTTCCGTGGGAAGTAGTAACAGCACCTCCGCGGCCAGACTTGAATTTTCGTTCTCGTGACTTAAGGTTAAAGTAGGTCTTATACCTCTCCAAATTCACGTCTGCGTTCTTATAGGCTAGATCAGCACACTGTTCTAACCTTTTTCTCAAATCCAGGAGATAAGAGTAGGAGGTATGTATTTCCTCGTCCAGTTGGGGATTAGTAAAGAGTTCGTTCAGGATGCTGAGGGGGGCGCGCACGTACCGTCCGTACAAGAGCTCGAAAGGGGCGAATCCAAGGGTTCTATGAGGGATCTCTCTGCACGCGAAAAGGGCAACCGGCAAGTATCAGTGCCATTCTCAGGGCTGGTCAAAGCAGAGCCTTTTGAGGACTGATTTGAGGGTCCCGTTTAATTTCTCGCACATACCGTTCCTAGCCGGATAGTAAGGGGTGGTAAACAAAGGTTTTACCATCAGAAGCTTGCCTACATATTCCATGAGTTTGGAAGTAAACTGTCTCCCTCGATTTGACAGTACCTCCTTAGGAATTCCCACGTGCGAGAATATGGAGATCAGTGCTTCGGCGCACGTGATGCTATCAATCTTCTTGAGGGGGACTGCTTCTGGGAAACGGGTAGCGAAGTCTACCAAGGTAAGGACGTAGCAATGTCCTGGGCTGGAAGGGGGATGAATATGGCCAATCAGGTCGATAGCCACTGGGGAAAAGGGCTCGGTGATGATGGGGCCTCTATGAAGGGGGGCTGGCTTACCCCGCCCTTTTGCGGACGTCTTTTGTCAGATATCACATAACCGACAATATTCGGCGATATCTTTGGCTGCACCTGGCCAAAAGAAATACTTGAAAACTCGTTGCTCGGTCTTATTATAACTAAAATGGCCTGCGAATAAACTGTCATGGAAGAGATTCAATACTTGTGGGACGTATTCACGGGGAACACACAGGACATGTGTTTCTTGGTCTTTGACTTCCAAGCAAGGACGATAAAATAAGTCCTTCTTCACAAGATACGACACTCGTTTGTTACCCCGGGTAGACTTACGCTTGAGGGTTTTAGTTTTCTCCCAAAGGAGGAGAAGAGTTGCGCACTCCTTCTGGGCGAGGGCAAACTTGTCGCTCCGGAGGGCTTTGAACTCCGGGTCGATAGGGGTTTCCAGGGGAACGGGTACATGGGATTTCAGGGCTGCCTGTGTATGGGTAATCACGGGCTGGGCCACGGGATGGTCGTTGATTACGGGGCTCTGACCGATCAAAACGGAGCAGAACTGGTCTGGGGCCGCTACCACTTCGGCCCAATCGGACATATAGTCACACTCGATGTGACAACGAGTTACTGGGAAACGACTGGCCCGGACAAGGTAGTCGTGGAACATCGCAAACTTCTTGTGGTCGGGGCCAACAGGGAGGAGTAGGTCCTCAGACACTACGATGCAGGTGCACCCGGTGTCACGGACGAGGGTGGATACTCGGCAACCGTACACGGTTGCGTTCTCGAATTTCAATCCACCAGGGTTGTTCTCATTAAAGAGGAAATTTACCTGATGATCCGGAACTTTCGCGGGCGAGAGAGGATCGGGGGTCTCCTGAGGCGACGGAGGAGGAGCATGGGCGGCCCAGATTTGGTGTACTTGGTGGGACTGAGAGTTTGCGAATCGGGAGTTTTGAGGATAGTTCGTGCGGTAATGGCCGGGAACTCCGCAGGTGTAGCAGATGATCGGGTTATTTTGGTACGGCACAACTGAGGGAGAATAAACGAGGGGCTTAACATCTCGGTGTTCAGATGGATGGAAGTTTCTTGGCTTCGAGGGACTAGGAACTTTGGTAAATCTTGGAACCAATTTAGGAGGAGCTTTAAGACCATAAAATTTAGTTTTGGGGGCGATTGGGGAGCCTTTTTTACATCCTTAAGGTATAAATTGTGACTACCCGCGTAGACATCAGCCTCTTCCAAGCACTCCTTGAAAGTGGCACAACGTTTATCCTTAATGAAGGCGCGAATTTCGGGAGCCACAGCAGCTAAAAGCTGATCCCTAAGGAAGAAGTCCAGAAGGGACTCGTAGACATAGGGAATCTTGCACGCATCCAGCCAACACTGAAGGTGTCTTTGGAGGATGTACCCGTGTTGTCTAAATGTTTGACCATGACGGATCCTTTCCTGGCGGAATCGGGAGCGGTAGAATTCGCAATTCATAAGAACAGTGGCTAACAGTTCGGACTTTAACGTGGAATAGTCCAAAGTTGCTTCCGGGGGAAGGGATACGAGGATATCCATTAACTGGGCGTTTAGGAGGGGGAGTAAGCGTGCGAGGCAATCATTTTCGAGATCCCATCTATTGATCTGAAAGATTCTCTCAAAATGGGTAAAAAATGACCCAAAGTCCTCTACATCATTAAAAGCGGGAAGTTTGACTGAAGGAGTTTGGGGAACTTGAGCCCAGGAACTGATTGACTGAAAATCCATTTGATTTCAGCTCATTTCCAGCTCATGCTGCCTAATTTGTTCTTCCATCTCCATTTTTCTCTTCTCCATCTCCATCTTCAGTTTGTTCTCCTCCATCTCCATTTTGTTCTTCTCCATCTCCCTCTTCAGTTTGTTCTCCTCCATCTCCATTTTGTTCTTCTCCATCTCCATCTCCATCTTCAGTTTGTTCTCCATCTCCGTTTTTCTTAGTTCCTTCGCTCTGCTCGTTCGTTCCTCTCTTCTTCCTGTACATAATTTAGCAGGTATTTGCCCGAAAGACCTAACATTTCACCCTGACTCTTGAATTTTTCAAAGGATGACATTGTTACACAGTTAACTGAGGGAACACTGACACGCGAACGAGCTAGGACACTATCCACGCGAAACGAATACTTGAATATTCGTGAAGGCCTTGATCACAAAAAAATAAGATACAGCGACCTACCTCTTCTGTTTCTAAGCGGAAAAAAATGGTCCTACCGGAATTAGGACACCAAGGACCTTAACTCTTTTGGATTAATAACCAGGAGAGTCTCCAAAATTCGAACACCATAAAAAATTAATTAATTACCTGGGGTCTAACACAAAATCTAAATAGATTAACGTTCCACTGCTCTTCAATTAACTTGAACTTGCCTTCTGCCAGTACAATACAAAAATTAAAATAAAAGGGATAGACGTGAATAACGAGGGAACTTCTAATGTCGAACTTAAAATGACACGGGTTCGTAAAAACCCCAAACACACTTGACACCAAAATTATACAATATATATATTAATAAATATATATGTCGTGGTGTGACATTAAATTATATCAATACCATATTATATCTATGGGGAAGGGACTAATAACTTAAAGGCGAACCGACAAAGGGGCGGAACGCCACGAGTTTCGACGCGGGAGCACGAGAATAGAGTGCAAAACGAGGTCAGGTAAAATTTGGGCAATTGGACAGCTCAAGGTTATTTAAAGAGGCATGTACAAAAATATAATTTTATTTACATAAAATAAGAGAATCAATGGGCAAAATTATATTGGGAAATGAGGGAGGGGGGGGGGGGGAATTGCAGAGTTATGCATCAGAATCTGAAGTTAGAAATTAATGCGTTACAGAAGGAGACTATTCCAATGAGGAGGATTAACTCAAATGGGTTGCTGAAGGGGGAGAGGGGTTGGCTTACGGAGGATTCCGGGTGAGACGTCAGGGTAAGGTTTCACGGATGTCTTCTGCAGGCAATAAACGTGAGGGCTAGGGCACTCGGAGCTTCTGAGAGGGAAGTTGACGTGATGATGGTTCTCCAAGGGGGGGGGCGGTAACGTCCGGTCCAGAGGAGAGTATTTCGGCCACCCGAAGACGAGGAGGTAGCGAGAAGGGCCTCTACAGGAGTTGATGAGTGGAGTTGGAAAAAATCACTCGGTGGCGATCGTCAAATGGAAATACCTCACTGGCTGGGCTAATTCCAACGACACGAAAAGTTCAGCCGTCACTTTGCTTCGTTGTTAAGCACCTGACTTGGAACTAGAGGGAATGCTTCTTGGATCCTGGCAGGACTCCTCAACTCTGTATATCCCACCTATATATCCGAGGCTCCACAGCAGGGGTGGGGGAAACATGGAGTGTTTGGCCAGCGCTACTCTCGAATGGCTTCGAACCTTCACGCCCAGGTGATTCTAACCCGCGAAAAGGCGGTCCAGGGGGGGGGGGAGGCTTACCAATTTAGGCCTAACCAAATTCTAGAATTTTCTTTAACGCATGGACGTCACTTGCGTGCTGGAAAAGAAATTCCACGGGAATTCTCCCCACACCTACATTCATGGCTATAGAAAGAATATTGAGGATTGCTCAAGAAGAAGGTAATGATGCAATAAAGAATGTATGTGTTGCATTCAAGGTCAAAATGTAAGTATATACAAACCTATAAACGAAAGAGAAAGCAATATATTTATTAAATCATTGTACTCTCTGTTCATCAGTAAATTATGTGTATACTTATTTGTCAGAGAGAGAGAGATAGCGAGAAAGAAAAGACCCGCGTGGTCGTTTATTTCAAGGAGAGAGGGGGGGACACTCCTGGTCGATCCTTTTTAATTCACGTTAACGAGGCGCAAAATGGCGAAGGCCGTGATGGCCTGGAGGCCCGACGCCAGACATGGACAGGAATAATTAACCGCCTGTGTCCTGAGTATCCGCGAGTATCTGCCATCTTCGCCTCCCCGTTAGTTCCGCGCAAACCTTGCAGAACCCGCCAAGTTCCGTGTATTCTCCTAGAACGCGCGAGAGACAATCCCGTACTCGTTGTTACCCGCTACCCGAACGCAACGCGTCAAATTCTCGATTCAGTATTCTAAACTCGAAGGCAAGATCTGAGTTCATCTCGTTTAATAGTCGTTTGTCAAGAGGCTATTATCCTGGACTCTACGCTGTCCATAACAAGGCAGGACTACTCACTCAGACCAAATCTTCGAGGTAACCACAACGCGCAAATCTCCTGTGCAAGCCCGTTCCCCCTCCCACCCCACCCCTTTTAAGCCTCCGTCATCTGGGCTTCGAGGGCGTTCAAGGTCAATTGAGCGTCCCATCTGTCATTGTCCTTTTGTGTGTACAGCGATCGCCTTTCCCCCCCAGGTAGCCCTTTGAATCCGAGACTCGTGTACGTCTCTTATGTTTATATACCTTAATTAAAACCCTTTTAATTTTGTAAATATATTATCTGCATAGTGGTAAAGTATATTTTGTACTCCGTTTCTATTACCTCAGAACCTTCTAAAATAGCTAAGCATTGGCCAACCTAAACTGCACTCTTAAACTTAATTACACTCTGATTTGTATTTATAATTTTACCCACGTCATAATGAACTAATCCGTTCATAGGCTTCTCTCCCTAGGGCTGAGGAATTTGGAAAAGAGTTGGGTTCTAACATTAACCTACAACATTAGTACAATATGTTCTTCTCTCATCACTTACAGCTTTTAGGCATAAACCACATTGACAGCTGTGATATGTTTGATTTAGTGTCATATTATTAAAACTTCAAGAACCTTAAAATCAGTTGTTTGCGAAGCTGAATAAAGAATATGTCATTAATTAATTCCTTTGTATATTTTTTACTTAACAATTAGTTTAGTAAACCAGACTCTTATATTCTCGACACCAACATCATTCGTACAAGGGCCTTAAATCTTTACGAAACGTTTTCAGAGGTAGCTGACGTTCGCGATGAGAATGAAGGTGACATCGACGACCTATAAGCAGGACCATCAACTGCTTCATCCCCCAGACCAACCGCATTTACAGCCATCAAAGGCTGGTTTGATAAATTCCAGAAACGCTTTTTGGCTTTAAAAGTGTTTCTTTACAGGAAGAGGCTGCCTCTGCAGATCATGCAACAGCCGAGGTCTATGCGAAAAATATCTTTGTCACTTATAGAGTAAGTGGACTACAAGCCTGAACAGGTTTTTAATATGGATGAAACTAGTCTATTTTGGAAACGGATGCCCTCGCGAACTTTTATAATGAAAGACGAAGCCAAAGCCCTGTGATTCAAAGCCCAGAAAGACCGAGTGATGTTCGGAAATGCTTTGTGATTTATGATTAAGCCCGGATTTATTTATAAATCGAAAAACCCAATAAAAATAAAAATGTTTTACTAGGGTACTGGATACATAACCGTAAGGCCTGGATAACAAAAGTGCTTACGTCCGATTGGTTTCATCAGTGTTTTATCCCGGAGGTGAAACTTTATCTCACAGAGAAATGCCTTGAGTTTAAAGTCCTTCTCCTCCTGGACAACGCTGTAGGTCATGCAGTTGATGTGTCTTACGATGGTATTCAGATTTAATTCTTACCACCAAACACCACATCACTTATTCAGCCAATGGACCAAAGGGGTTATTCGTGCCTTTACGGCGCTTAATACACGTCTGCCCTAGAAAACATTGTTAAAGCTATTGACTCTGTAAATAACTTCTTGAAGGCGTACTGGTGTGACTACACCATTGCTTCGTGTCTGCAAAACATCCAGAAGGCCATCAAGGCTATGAAGACAGAAACTTTGAATGCAAGTTGGAAGAAATTGTGGCCAGAAGTGGTCCACGTTACAAGGGCTTCTTTCCTGACTAAGACCACCACTCTGCAGTTGATAAGGTTGTGAGACTGGCAAGAAGGCTTAGAGGAGATGGCTTCGGTGAAATGACTGCCGAGAACATAAATGAATTATTAGATGTACACTCACAACTGTTGACAGATGACGACCTGACAGATATGACAAAGTCTGCAGGTGAAGAAGAGGAAGAGGAACGAGAGGAACCAGGGGCTGAAGAAGAAGAGGTTGGCCTAACACTCGAGCGCCTCGTAACTATATCCAGAAAGCTAAAGAACTTCAGCGAGTGGCTCAAGAATGGGACTCCCAGATGATTCGTTCATTGCAATTTGAAAATTCAATAGACGGATCCATGTCAGTCTATAAATCCATTCTTGTCCAGAAGAAAAAACAGCGCCAGCAACTCCCCATAACCATGTTCCTAACTCGGAGGACGCCGTCAGTTACGCCTATGCCTTCAGTGGAAACAGAAGCTACTGACGAGCTCGAGGATACTGCACCACCTGACGAAGCGCCTCCAGAAGAGCTGTAAGTGCTCTTCTTGGTTGTGCAGTACATTCATCGTCATCCGGACTGCACGGCAAATTCATCATCGTCATCGGCATTCAAGTTGTAGTACAGTACGTAAAAATTATGTATCATTACGAGTGTAAAAAGTGATTAAGAGTATAAGAATTATTTATCAGAGTATGGGAAAGGTTATTAAGAGTGTGAGGAGGCTTCATAAGGACTTAAATTATATATAAATAGCATAATAATTAACACATATAGTTTCTATTTCGCGGATTTTCGCTTTTCGCGGGGGATGGGGGTGGAACCTAACCTCCGCAATATATATATATATATATATATATATATATAGAGAGAGAGAGAGAGAGAGAGAGATACAGACAGACAGATAGAGAGGTCCGTTGTTGGTCTAGTTTCATTAGCTCAATCGGTAGAGCGCTGGTCTAGATAACCAGAGGTTTGAGGTTCATGTCAGACACGAAGTATTTTCTCGTCTCTGAGGTCATTAGGAGACCCCAGCGATACCGGGATTAAAGCATAAAATTGAAAAAAAGAGGATGACTGTGATCAATGGGACACAAATTGCTGGTAGATAGAGGCAGTTAATTGAGGTGAAGAACTTTCACGAGCGAAGGTGGACGGACCGAAGGTGATCTGGTTTTTAGTCCTTTCTGAGCTTGCGTCTGGCGGTAGCTGAGCATTTTGAGTCTGGCTCTCCTCTGAAGGAATGACCAGTAATAGATAGATTCAGGCGCGGATCCAGGTGGGGGGAGCTAGAAACTGAAGCCCCCCCCTTCCTATTTCAGACCCGTTTCTGCCTTAATTTCTTCTTTAAGTCATACTTGTATTTTGCTATTGAGAAAGAGTTATGTAATAATATAGAATATATAAAAAAGTTTTCTTAAACGGTTGTGATCAAAGGTAGCTTATATGATTTATGTCTAAAATACAAGTAAATCTCAAACATAATTATTAAATTCAATATTATACCTTAGCTGACGTCAAATACTACAATTCATAATTTTCTGATGTGGTGAAAAAAAAATCGGATTTGAGATAGTTAGTCCTCACTCCTGTATGCTATACTGTTATTTATTATCAATGCTGTGTAAGATAACCATTATTAATTATCAATGCTCTTTTCTTAGACTACTCTTAGGCAGGAATTCAGGTTAGTCCGCCTACCCCAAATTTTTTTCCTGGATCCGCCACTGAAGAGATTTACTCCTGACTAACCGCCGCTGACGACAAGGATTTCGTCAACAAAAGAGGAGGGGCAGCAAACGAAAGGAGAAATGGGGTAAGATACTTAATGGCTGGAGGGTTTAGGAAGCGATTATGGAGAATCACTGGACCATTCAGAATTGTAATAGAAGAAGAAAGAGACGAGGGCTGTTCAAGGTGAATAGTATCAATAAAGGCGGGCTTCAGGCGATCCAGAGTATCAGTATCCTGCTTGGTGCCAAGCTGCACTACAAAGAAGTTCCGATTACTAGATATGACGAGAAAGGGCCCATCACAAACGATTTGCAATGAGGAACAAGTTGAGTAGCGATGGGCAAAAACATGGGAAAAATTTGAAATCTCTTTTAGCGCGAAAGATTTCTGGTTAGCATGCACTCTTTGGGAGGCAGGTCTATTTTCTGCCATCACTCGTATTGTATACGTAAGAAGCAGGATCGATATAAGAAGGTAGAGTGTAGTCAGTAGATGAAATGAATTGACCAGATGGCGTAGTTGGGTACCATAGACAAGTTCCGCTGCAGAGCAGGCCAGATCCTCTTTCAAGGGGCACAAATACCCAGAAGAATCAAAGGCAACTTGCCCCCCCCCCAAGTGATTTTTGGATATGTGAAACGTAAGCTTTCTTCGACCGTCCGGTATAGACGTTTAACAGCAACCTTGTTTGGGGAGGGGGGGGAGCTAATAGTACGAGGGCGAAAAGAGCCAAGCAGAGAGTTGAGTGTATGCCAATGGTGGAACTCAAATTGACTACCACGATCAGTCATAATTGTGGATGGGACAGCAAAACGAGCAACCAATCTTAAGGCTCTGATGTCTGCGATGGCGACCACCCCTGACCAAAGACTAAAGGGGTCGGTCGAGAAGATGGGTGCAACCACGAAAATAAGTCAGAGGGCCTACAAGATCGATGTGAACGGGGTAAAATCGTGACGAAAAAAAAGAAAAAAAGAAACTAGAGGAGTCTTTGTGTAGCGTTGAACTTTGGCAAGTTGACAAGGCAAACACGAATGAGTCCATTTAGCCACGTTGACATTCATATTTGGCCACACGAAGCGTATTGCGATGAACCTGCATGTTGCTCTAATACCAGGATAGGAAAAAAATGTGAGTTTAGTTGAAAATATGCCGACGGTAAGTTAGAGAATTAAGAGGTTGAGGACAGTCAGCTAATGAAAAATCAACCGGGATGTGCCTGGGAGGACTGTCTGGAAATTCGATCTCACGAACGACGAGTTGAGAAAAGTGACGCAGGGTTTGCATGTCTTCATCCTATTCCTGAGCCAGTATTAATGTCGCATGATCGATTGCACAGTATGAGAGAGTTGAGTGCCAGAGATCACGGAAATGCGAGAAAGCATCTCCGGTATGACGTGTTTAGAACTAGGAACATAGCGATTATCGTTCGTAAGCATCAGGATGAAAGTCGAGGTGACGAGAGTTAACTGCAGTGTACACGGAAGACGTTTTCCGAGCGGAAAGAACACCAAACCAAGGCTTATGAAGACAGTAAAATCATGCCCTTCCAAATATTGGTGGAAGTGGTGGAGTGCGAGGTGCACACCTAGCAGATCCCTTGAGAACATAATGTACCTCTTTTGGGAAGTAGTTAAAGGTTTAGAGAAGAATGCAAGAGATTATCAAGAGTTACCTAACCTAATGCTGCAGCGTCGCCCCTACATGGATAACTGACGCATCGAGACAACGCTTACATGTATCCCAGGACAGGAATAGGCCATTGAAACAACGGAGGCCATAGCCTCTTTTGTACGAAAGAAAGCTTCGTACGCCTCCGAAAACCATGCAAAGGAGTATTCTCCTTGGTTACAGATCTTAGTGAGAAGAGGTTGCATAATGCGAGAAACGTCACAAAACATCTGTTGTAAAGATGTACCTTACCGCAGAACCAACGAATTTGCTTAAGTAAAGAAGTTCGAGGGAAATCTCGAATTACAGCAACTTTGAACTCGAGAGGAAGAATTTCGTTAGAAGAAATATGATATCGAGGAAAGAACAGTTGTTTGACACCAAAAAGATACTTAGAAGTGTTTGGTATGATACCATACTCTTCCAAACGAGTGAAAATCTGGCGAAGATGAGAAACGTATTCATTTAACGACGAAGACACTATCAAGAGGTCGTCTATATAGCAAAAGGTGAAAGGAAGGCCTCTCATAACCTGATCAATGAAACGTTGGAAGGTCTAATCACTATTACGTAAACCATTAGGCATACGAAGTATTTCAAATGGCCCAAAGCGCGTGGTGATAGCTGTCTTTTGGATATCATCTGAATGAATAGGGATCTGGTTGAAAGCATAGAGCAGATCAAGTTGAGAAAAGATAGAACAACCATGAATGAATAGAGATCTGGTTGAAAGCACAGACCAGATATAATCGAGAAAATATAGAACAACGGAAAAGAGCAGAGTTAAAATAAGAGAAGTACGGAACCGGGTACTTATCGGGAATATTATGTACGTTCACACGTCTGTAATCCCCTACAACGCGAAATACACCAAGTGTAGACTTTAGTGCAACGTAAAGCGGAGAAATTAAACTCTAGTTTAATTGCGGTAAGTTTATCTGACTCTAATCTTCGCGGGCGGGAGAATACAGGACTTCCGGTCGTCACAATCCGATGCAACCCGTTGTGTTTAATAAGCCCATCCTTTGAAAGTGGAGGAGTAAAACCAGGAAACTCCTACAGTAGGCGCTGGAATCGGGGCTCGGTGTGCGGGAGACGGGCAGAGAGGATAGAACTTTTTGAATGGAAAAGGGAACCAGAGATAGTTAACGGGGCTAGCCGTATATAGGCCCGCGATTGCGAGAGTCAACCAAGAGATAATGGGTGGAAAGAAAATCCAGACCCTATATTAGACAATCTGTGTGAGACACCGGGATGAGACTGCATTCAGCATCAGTATCAACCAAGTAAGAAAAACTAGAAAGTGGATAAAAATGCGGAAAGAAAGAGCAATCTGAGGAAATGGAGAGTAGGGAGAGGAGGTATAACCTTTTACTGCTTGCTTTTTTAGTTTAAATTAGCTGAAGAATTTGAAGTATTTGAAGCATTAGAACGAGAAGAGTAAAGTGGTTGTTGAGCAGAAGGGTTAGGTGGAGTTATTGGTTGAAAAATATATGCAGAGCTGTAAGCATTTTACAGCTTCTGCACCATATTTGTTGTGGAGTCAGCACCAATTAGCTGGTTGCATGAAAGTAACATTAAAAGAAGCATGATGATTAGAAAGACGAAATTGAGGAGAGCGATCATATGATGTTGGCAAGGCTGTATACAAAGTATAGCGTTACCACCATATTTCTCATGATGCCAATGCAAACCCTTTGATTTATAATATTTAAATTTATGAGGGTGAGGATATGCAGAAAAGGAGCGAAATTGAATGCAGCACCTTATATTTTGTTCTGAAAAGCCCACGTTGGTTTCGCCTTTGGGAGGATGAACAGCGCCTGTTGCTACGCCCTCCCTGCTCACGACTGTGCTCTCGCTGGCGCAATTTCACTCTACAGATTTGATTTTAAATCCTTTCCAACACGACAGTAAAGTCCGGCGTCGGAGGGGCTGAAAACTCAATACGATCTGTCCGGTAGTTGGAATACGAACCTGGGAAATAGAAACGATGGGTATGTGAGTAGGGTTACTAGGAACACGTCCCCAGTTTAGATAAAGATTGTGAAACAATTCGACAGCTACCTATGCCATCTGGCAATATTGTTGAGGGAAGCCATTAATATTAGGGGCTTAATACGTTTAGGTATCCCACGCATCAATATTTCCGTTAGAAGGTAGTCAAATAGCTCATATTGAGCATAAAATATCATATTTGTCTACGGGAATTAAACAGGTGAGAATAGTGAACAATTAATTAACAATGTAAATATTAAGTAGCTAAAATGATAAATTTAAAATAAAATGCAATATGGTATTAATAGGAAATTAAATTGGAAATTGTGTGATTGTAGGAATGGAAATAGTAGGATTGTAGGGATTTTAATAGTAGGACTGTATATAGAATATATTTTATACACCTTTACCTGTAGAGATTTTAAACAGCCGTTAAACTCGCAACGGGAAACACAAGACTTTAGTTTACAAAAAATCCGGCAGCAAGCGTCTGATTGGTCTGTATAACCACGTGACGTAACTTCTTAGTTGGTGTTCGATTTCGTACACAAAATAATTAAATACTTTTAAAGAAGTTTATAAATATATTACACAATTAAACGATATAATGAAATTGCTATCAATATTCATATGTAGAATAGATACATAAATTAATTTGGGGGAATAAAATTAAACTAACTCCGTGTGTGCAATATGAATGATATTATAATATAACTTGCAGCAAATTAACAAAGTGTCTACATGCGTGTTCAGTTGACTACGCATGCGATTAATACCTGGAGCAGGGTACCTCAGAAGAGACTACTTTTAACAGCAAGGCAAAAAGTCGCACGTTATCAATGCGCGCAAAAACTCCATTGTAGCATATAGAAACTTGGAATTTGGTCAAATGAGTCTCATTTTTATTAGTTTATCTAGCACTACACAAAATTCCTATAATCTGCAGTTATACTATATATATATATATATATATATATATATATATATATATATATATATATATATATATATATATATATATTAAACTCTTTTAAAATGTGGTGTTCCAATATTGTAACTGCTAATACTCCAAAAATTTGTGAGCGCCCACTTTCTCACTCTCTCCCTCGCTTCCATCAAACAAGCTGCGTTTATAAATTGTTCCAACGTCAAGTGTGCAGATCAATTTTATACGTGTGAGTATTCTACTTATATATATTTATTTTCATTTGTTACAGAACCCAATTTACGTATTACTATTTGTGATACTTCCTTTTTTTTTACATTCATTTAATATCCATTTAATTATCATTTACTATCCCGTTAATTACCTCTTAATTATCTTTTACATATCTTTTAAATACCCTTTATATCTTTAAATATCATTCTAAAGTTCACATTTAATCCTTCATATATCTCTTGGGTCACTCCCTCGTTGTATACTTCTTTTTATACCAATTTGTATCGCATATTATATTCAATCAATTATTATCTCCTTGTTTCTTATGTTAATTCTTAAATATAATTTATTATCGTACGATCTCGTAATATTTAATTCCTCGGGTGTTTACTTCAGTCCGTCACATTTAGGCCTAATCTCCAAATTCAGCTTTCATTCAAACAAACAAATTTGTGTGTGAAGGGGAATTATATTTATATGTTGTTTACTTGCTTATAAGTGCTATCTAGGTCAACAATATAATAACCAGCACACATAAAATTCCAATGCTGGTAGTTGTTAAGTATATCAGTTACAATCAAACCTTTAATCCTGAAAATGTCAGTGTCGTCCAAGTCGAAGGCGGTTCCTTAATGCGCTGGGGGTGTTTTTCGTACCACAAGATGGTCATTATCGTTCCAGTTACGATGAATTACAACCAGCAGACGTGCTGTAGCATTCTGGATAAACTGTTGGCCCTTGCCCTATATGACCAGTGGCACCATCATATTGCCTACCTCCCACTTATTTCCAACGACGAAAATGTTCCGTGTGCACAAAGTGAGAAGTATGTCTGAGTGGCACTCCTAACCTTCTGCGTTGTAGTTGAATCAATATTTACCTCAATGTAATTCTAATCGGGAAATATCTATATCGAAGATCTAGATATTTAACAACGCGCCTTCGATTAGTGATGGGGCTTAAATTTTAATAACACAAAGCAAAAATTCTAAACCACGATTAGGGTTGCAGTGAACTTTTTATACCAGGACGAAAAATACATTTCACACCTAACACAAGCTACCATGCAAAACTACCAAATCAAAAAACAGAGAATTGGAACAAAGGGTGACGAAAAATCTCAGTAGTTACAGCCCGAGTTGTTATCTATAATCGTAAAAATTAAAAGTAATTAAAGTTCAATGTCTTCTTGAAACAATAGATTTCTACAGATAGTATAATTTAAATTCCAATCTAGGAAAGGTTTTCGTTCTAAGATATTCTTAAAGGAACGAAAAATTATCCAGCAACTCGGCTAATACGAACGAGCCTGGTAGGTGAAAAAACTAACTGGCATCTCTTGTCAAAAGTACAGACAATACGACAGTCAGATCGGTCTCTGGCTAATGTTTGTTGTACACGCCGCTGTCGTTATTACATTACTGTTATTCTGTGCGTATGTGTGTAAAGATCAGCTGTGTTTTGAAGGGTTGCTTTATTTTTACCCTTAACTTAGAAGTTATTAAAGTCATAGTGCTAGATAAAAAAATAAGCCATTTGGGGATAGAAATAAGTCGTAAAAATGTGAAACGCCATCAAACTAAGACGACTGTAGTTAATGTATAAATGAAGTGAGTAATTTTTATATTCTATTTCCCTGTCTTATTGTTAAATTATCAGTACACATATAAGTCTGCGGTCTGCATTGCGACTCTTACCTTCTTATATACATGTGTCTTATGCGAAATCTGTGATGAGCTCGAGTAACGCCGATGACTGGACTTTGAGCGACCGAAAACTATCGGCCGATGTGGTTGTAACAGCTGATATCTTTACAAGCTCCTACGAAGTTCGTAAATAGGTAGTTAGCAATTTCCCGTCTGAGAAAATTATGCATCTCGCCCAAAATCCATTTTTGTAGGACCTTTAATACCAATACGGTTACCTCAAAATCAAAGTACGACTCCTCCCAACCAAACAACCAATCAAAACCTTTATATAACCCAATTCGAAATTAACCAATCATAATAGACTTTCCGTTTCCCCCAGTCCACAGCGCATTATAACGATCACTTTCATCTCAGGAGCGCTCCATCAAGTTCCCCTGATTTATAACTTCAAAACGTCGTGGCAGTACTCTACTATATTTTATATAATTCCCCCTTATTTTATATTTTATTCACAATAATATCCACCTTGTATAGCTTATTCCTCGTAACATTCTAATCATCGACCATTTCCCTATATTCAATATATATATATATATATATATATATATATATATATATATATATATATATATATATATATATTATATTATATTCAAATTAAAAAAATACGAAATATATTCATTTACCGTGTTATCAAATTAGTCATATTCCATTATTTGTTGTTCAATAAATCTTGTTAAATTTTCGAGTCAGTGATTTGGAAACCTTCCCGGTTGAAATAGTTATCCTTCATCACGTTTTCTCTTTCAAGTTATTTTTAATCTTTAAATCCATATAGATTCGTTCTCTCGCACCAAAGAGGCTATTGCCCGAGCTACGGAATTGGTTCATCCTTCTCCAGGAGTCCACATCAGCGTTGCCTCCGACGCATCCTCAACCCACGTAGGTGCCACATTGCAGCAGAAAGTTGGTGACCAATGGCAACCGCTTGCTTTCTTCTCTCGCTCTCTTTCAGACTCTCAAAAGAAGTATAGTACATTCTCTCAAGAGCTACTCGGAATAAACCTCGCAATCCGTCACTTCCGACAATACTTGGAAGGACGTGAGTTTACCATTTTTACGGACCATAAGCCTTTGTTCGGTGCTTGCTCTTCTCGATTTACTTCGTCAGTACACATCGCAGTTGTCCCTCGTCATTTTGACACTATCCTAAAGTTGACGAACGATATTCGCTATGTTCCTGGTTCTTCTAACGTCGTACCAGACGCGCTCTCTCGCATTTTAGCGATATCGGGCACACAACTCTCCTACATTGCACACATCGATTATGCGGCAATAGCGCTTGCCCAGGAACAAGATGAAGACACGCAAACGGTGCGTCACTCTTCTCAACTCGTGGTTCGTGAGATCGATTTGCTCGACAGTCCTTCCAGGCGCATCCTAGTTAACTACTCATTACAAAGAGTAACAAGGAAAATAAGTACCCTAGAAGACCTTGCGGTACATTCAATGAGGCTACCTTTGGACAAGCTGTTGAGCGGGCATATCCCCGCTAATTGCCTTATGTCCTCCGTAAACGGCCACTTTTCAAGACTTTGTCTAGTCTTGACTTGAACTGGTCAACAGAATTGTTGCTGACAACCTCCATCGGAAGTGCGTTCCCGCTACCGCAGATACTGTAGGTGAAAAATTTCCCACACAGATCGCGGTTGTAACGCTTCAGCTCAAGTTTGAAGTTGTGATTTCTTGTTCTGCTTTCATTAAGGCTGAAAATATCCCTGTAGTCAACATTGTCGAACCCTCTAAGTATTTTGAAAACATTCGATGAGCTGACTACGCAGTGGGTCGGGTTTCCGACGAGAACAGATCTAATTCCCTTAATTTATCTATATAACTTTTATGTCTGACAGAGGGAATCAGTTTGTTTGCCCTGGCTTGAACGAGTTCCAATCTCGCGATGTCCTTTCGAAATAAAGGACTCCAAAATTGTACGGCATACTCCAGGTGCGGTCGGACAAGTGAATTGTACAAACAGAGTACTATTTCCTTGTTCCGATATCCAAACTGTCGCCTTATATAACCTAGCATCCTTTGAGGCCTTCTTCTTCGCCTCAATGCACTGCTTCGAGAACTTGAGATCACTAGTTATAGTTACACCCAAGTCCTTCTTAGTGTCGGTAGATTCAAGAGCAATGACCTTAAGGATATAAAGAGATTGGGGGTTTCAGTGGCCGGTATGCATCACTTTGCATTTGTTCACGTTAAAAGGCATTTGCCACGTGCCCGACTACTTCCCAATCTTCCCAAGATCTTCCTGCAGGCGGGCAGTATTCCCATCCTTTGAAACGTTCATACCAAGCTTGGTATCGTCGGCAAATTTAGAAATCTTGGCAACCAGGTCACCGCCTATGTCGTTGACGTAGATGATGAATATTAGTGGTCCCAGGACAGAACCTTAAGGCACCCACTCAGAAGCTTGTCCATTCACCAACACCCGTTGCCGTCTGCCACTTAGCCAGTTCTCTATCCGTCTACTACTTTTCCGTCTATGCCCAGCGCTCTCACTTTCCGGAGAAGGCGGCGGTGTGGTACCTTATCAAAGGCTTTCTGAAAATCTAAATAGACCACATCCACTGCTCTGTCCCAATCGTGCTCACTGAAGAAGAAGTGGAAGAATTCCACAAGGTTCGTCAGGCATGACCGTTGCCTTTGGAAGCCGTGCTGGGAACTCCTCAGTAGCAGCTTTGACTCTAAATGCGACGTCATTTTGTCCACCATCATGCTTTCCATGAGTTTACCGACTATCGAAGTCAGACTGATAGTTTGGTAGTTCGACGGTTGGCTACGTCCTCCTTTCTTGAAGATAGGAGTCACCTCCGCTTCACGCCAGTCTCTAGGAACGCATTCGGTCTGGATTGACATGTTGAAGATTGCGCTCAGGTGTCGTGACACTTGATCGCGCACTTCTTTCAACACTTTAGGTAGAAACCCATCCGGGCCAGGTGACTTATTAGTCAATAAGTCAGTGATCTTCTTTTCTATTTCCCCTTCGGTGAAGACAAATATCCGCCAGCTTTTCCCTCGAGTAGGAATCCATTGGCTTCGGGGATGGGACCACACTCTTCAGTAAATACTGAAGAGAAGTAGTCGTTGAGGAGGTTAGCATTTTCTGCAGCTGAGTGCTTTAATCTCTTCTCCTTATTCCTCAAAGGGCCAATCGTTCGACGGATTGGTTTACGGATGTTTACATATCCAAAGAACTCCTTGGGATTCTCTTTACAAAGTCTCTCCACTCGGAGTTCCTCAGACCGCTTAGCCGCCCTTATGCTTGACTTCACCCTCCTAGCTAGCCTACGGTACTCGTCAAAGCCTCCAGAAATCTTTGACTGCCGGTACACCGTTCTCTTCTCCCTTAGCAGTTGACCGATTTCTCGATTAAACCACTTTGGTTGAACGGAAGACCGATTAAGACTTTTCGAAAGGATGAAACGTGATTGAAGACTCATGAACGTAGTTTTGAATCTATTCCACGAATCTTCAACATCCTCGCGCATTTCTAGCCTCGCATCAGTCAATCCAGCACGAAGACCTGCAAAGTCTGCTCTTCTCAAATCGAGTTTCCTCGATTTACTAGTCGCAGACGCTACCTTGGGAACCTTGACTATAAATCTGACTAGTCGGTGATCACTGCCACCGAGCTCTTCGCACACCGAGAGATCCTCAACGATGTCATCCTCAGAGGTGAAAACCAAGTCGAGGGTATTGTTGCCTCTCGTCGGCTCTCTCACCCATTAGGTCAGGAACTTGTTGTCAGCGAATTCCAGGAGTAGCGCGCTCTCGCCACAGGCTTCTTTGGTTTCCCAGTTAACTTGCGTGTTGAAATCCCCCATGACGATACACACTCTGTCTTCGACAAGTTCTCCTAGTAGCTGGTACAGATCTCTGCCCTTTTCAACGAGTTGAGCAGAAGGTCTATAAAGCACCTGACTGTCCCCGTCCTCTCATTCCTTTCGCTTACCGTCAGCATATTTTCGACCAAATTCATGGTCTCTTTCTCTCATCCTGCTGTCATTGCCACACGCAAGCTCGTTGCCCAAGG
This sequence comes from Ceratothoa steindachneri, assembly GCA_963969495.1. Taxonomy (NCBI): domain Eukaryota; kingdom Metazoa; phylum Arthropoda; class Malacostraca; order Isopoda; family Cymothoidae; genus Ceratothoa; species Ceratothoa steindachneri. Next base: position 19,335,688 of record OZ018317.1, on the reverse strand, counting down.
CTTCGTTTGACCAGGTATGGATCCCGAATTACAAAATGGACTCGCTCATGCCTGCCATGCCAGCGCACTAAAGTCCATCGCCAGACAAGAAGCTCCTCTGGTAGCTTTTCCTCTTCCTTCGTCGCATTTTGACGCCGTCCACGTCGATCTAGTAGGTCATCTTTCTTACTCTTGTGCTTGCAATTATATTCTCACCACGATTGATCGTTTTACTCGTTGGCCAGAGGCTGTTCCTATCTTGGACATCAGAGTCTCAAAATGGGTTGCTCATTTTGGTGTTTCCTCAACGATCCTGAGTGATCGTGGCAGCCAATTTGAATCCCACCAATGGGATGCACTCATGGTAGTGCTTGGTTTCTTTCGCCTTCGTACCACCAGCTACCACCCCCAGATTAACTCGGCCATCGAAAGTTTGCATTGGACGCTCAAGGCAAGCTTACGCTCCACAGATCCTAATATCATTTGGGTGGACAAGCTACCTTGGATTCTGTTGGGCATTCGTTCGTCCTTGAAAGAGGATTTGGCCTGCTCTGCAGCAGAACTAGTTTACGGTACTCAACTTCGTCTTCCTGGTCAATTCTTTTCTTCTTCTGACCGACCTCTACCTCCTCACCTCAATCCTGCTTCTTATGTACACGATTTTGTACGGTTAATGGCTGGGGTTAAGCCTACGCCCCTAGAGTGCCTGCTAATCAGAGACCTTTAGTGCCGTGATTCTATGTCCGCCGTGATTCTACTTGCTCCTCATTCCAACCCGTTTATGACGGGCCCTTTCTAGTCATCTCTAGGAAGCCAAAATTCTATGTACTGCAGTTTGGCGCCAAGCAGGATACTGTTTCTCTGGATCGCTTGAAACCTGCCTTTATTGATGCTGTTCATTCTGACCAGTCTTCATTTACCTCTTCTACTATCTCTAATAATTGTCCAGTGATTCCCCTACCTCATTATCATCTAACCTCAAACCTAATCTCCTCTACCTCGCCCATATTTCCATCTCCTTCCCGATTGCTGCCGCCTCCTCTTTTGTTGCAGGAAACCTCGTCGTCAAAGCTAACCAGTCAGGAGACCATCCCTTCACCTTTTGTCATCCCGCAACCAGCACACCAGTCACAGAGCGTCATGCTATCGCCAGACGCCAGCTCGGAGAGGTCACCCAAACAGATCACCATCAATCCGTCCACTCTTGCTAGTCACAGTGCCTCGCCCGCATTTTGTGTTATTCCCAGCAATCGTAGCCAGCCCACCGGCGTCATCACACGGTCTGATCGCAATGTCAGAAGGCCTCGGAGATATCTGAATTAGCGTAATATTTTTTGTAACTAGTAGGGTAACTCTCTTGGGGAGAGTATTGTACCAGCTGACATCTTTGCAAACTCCTTCAAACTTCGTAAAGAGGCAGTTAGCAATTTCCCGTCTGAGAAAATTATGCATCTCGCCCCAAATCCATTTTTTGTACGACCTTTAATACCAATACGGTTACCTCAAAATCAAAGTACGACTCCTCCCAACCACCAACCAATCAGAACCTTTATACAACCTAATTTGAAATTAATCAATCATAATAGACTTTCCGTTTCCTCCGGTCCACAGTGCATTGTAACGATCACTTACATCTCAGCAGCGCTCCATCAAGTTTTCCTATTTATACTTCAAAAACGTCGTGGCAGTTCTATACCCAGTATTATACTATATTCCATTATTTGTTGTTTAATAAATCTTGTCAAATTTATGAGTCAGTGATTTTGAAACCTTCCCGGTTGAAATAGTTATCCTTCATCACGTTTTCTCTTTCAAGTCATTTATAATCTTTAAATTCATATAGCAAGGTTTAATGGCAGCTATCTAGGCAAGTGTAGTCATTAAACTCATCTCAATAGCTATAGTGGTTCGCATGCAAACTAGCGCGCATCCACCCCAAGCTTAAACGCTTGATAAAAAATATGTGTGGAGAAGTGATACAAAGAAACAAGAGAGAAGAGAACCTACTGGAGGTGACCATGAGAAAAATCAAAGAGAAAAAACTATTGCCCGACAAGGACTTGAACCTCAGACCTCTGGTTATCTAGAACAGTGCTCTACCGACTGAGCTGACGGGACACGTAAGCCATGACAACGCATTTAATCAATTTAGCTTTTTCGTTCGCCCCTCCAAAGGCCACCGCTTAAATGAAACCATGCCTGTGAGGATGGAGAAGATACAGTTGTAAAATCCTGACATCCCTTCTTTGAGCGACCGAAAGATATCGGCCCGTGTGGTTGGCGCGCAAACTAGCATGCATCCACCTCCAAGCTTAAGCGCTTGAGAACAGTATGTGTGGAGAAGTGATACACAGAAACAAGAGAGCAGAGATCATACTGAAGTGACCTCGGTAAAAATCAAAGAGAAAAAAACATTTCCCGACTAGGACTAGAACCTCACACCTCTGGTTATCTAGACCAGTGCTCTAACGACTGAGCTAACGGGACACGTAAGGCATAAAAACGCAATGTTTGGCTTTTTACTCTTGGAATTTTTTCGGGGCCACCTCCAGTAGGATCTCTTGTTTCTGTGTATCACTTCCCCACACATACTGCTATTGAGCTTTAAAGCTTGGGGGTGGATGCGTGCTAGTTTGCGCTCCAACCACACCGGCCCATAGCTTTCGGTCGTTCAAAGAAGGGATATTGGGCTTTTACAACTGTATCTTCTCCGTTCTCACAGGCACAGTTTCATTTGAGCGGTGGTCTTTGGAGGTACGAACGAAAAGTTTAAATTGATGAAATGCGTTGTCATGGCTTACGTGTTCCGTTAGCTTAGTCGGCAGAGCACTGGTTTTATTAATCAGAGGTCTGAGGTTCGAGTTCTTGCCGGGAAATGTTTTTTCTCTGAATTTTCTCGTGGTCACCTCCACTAGGATCTTCTCTCTTGTTTTTGTGTATCACTTCTCCATATATATATATATATATATATATATATATATATATATATATATATATATATATATATATATATATATATATATATATATATATATATATATATTACTGTAACTAAAGTTTTATTGTAATATTCCATATGTAAACGAAAAGTTGTGGTTAAAACTGACCATTTGAATATTATGAATTGGTTACTGATTTCCCCCAAAATTGTTTAGGAGCCATCACCTCAAATATTTACCACATAATGAGGCTTTAATTGTAACTGACAATATAGTATGCATTATGGGTTTTTAATGAGGCTCTCCTATATAAATTAGGAGAAAACTAATTATAGCAGGCGACGAGGTTAATAAATGAGTAGTCAGTTATAGGACTCGAGACTTAATAGGGGCACCGAACGTTCTTGTGATAAGCCATACAGTTTCAAGAACTTTTGAATTTAGGCGGCGGAGAACCTGGTATGCTTCAGAATATAGGGAAATTCGCTTGACTGAGCCTTGAGTTTAGGTTCGTTGGGTTAAAGGATCGATTTGGATTACCTGTAGCAAGGAATTCACAAAGGGAGGAATTTCAGACTCTCTTATGGCGTAGAACTCAGGTTGCTTCGGCTTAAGAAGAATTCGAAACGGGCGTGTAGTGTATTTAAGCGGGACTATTACTCGATGACGTCTCTCTGACCTGCTGGCTCTTCCAGACTCCTGATTAAATGTTTTCTTAATACTTTCTCAAGCGCTCTGTCCCTTTTTCTCTCACTGACCTTGAGTGTGTGAGATTGGCGGTATATATTTGTGTCGGAAACAGTGGGCATGGTCTATTATTATCAAATGATGTTGTTTGGGTGGACTCTATTCCATTCCTTGTTAATTCGTCCTTGGAGATAGAGATTTGTTCTTGCCCCAAATATCAAGGATGTGCCTTTGCGTTTCGCAGTTTTTAGTTAGTAAATAATGGCTACTACAATCATGTTTTCTGTTCTGCACATGCTCCTAAGCTTGTTTGAACAGCTGGCCTTCTAACGCGGCTATGAGAGCTACTTTTTTATATATGTGTACATGTGCATATATTTGCGGCCGTGTGAACCTCTCAAATTCATTCTTCTCGCCTCGAGAAAAATACATATATTATTTACATTCATGTTTTCTTAACATATGTACATTTTTACTATAAGTGTTTCTCTCTATTCTAGATGGGTTCATTATTACTAATACATAGTATATTATTTGTGTGATTAATACTTATGCCCCTTTTCAGGATTTCATAGATCCATCAGGGTGTCCATTTGTGAGTTTCTTCGCTGGGCGTACTTTACCTTGCAATCCGAGCTCGCTACATATAGGGGGGGGGGTCTTGAATTTCGTCCCTAATTATGGGGGAACCTTAAAGGGACTCGTGAGGACAACCCAAGAGCCTTGAAAGGGGGACGCTAGTTACCAGTAATGGTGATAGATTACCGAATTATCGCGTAATCTTTTGGCAAGGACTCCGGTTGATACAGATGCACTGGTTAGTTTGCGTTGCCCTTCCTTATTTCCCACGAGAGTTATTGGTTGATTGCTATGGGTGCCCTAAGCCGAGGGGCGGTCTTATTCTACCGACGGTGTCAAATAGCCCGGAGGATGGGGATTGACCACTCCAGGGTAGAACACCGGTATTTCGGGAGTTATTTAATCGCGAGGAAATGCGATTAACGAGGAGAATGCGCAACGGCTGTTTTCCCGATTAATATGGCCTTGAAGCAGGCAGATTGAAAAACGTCATGATATTGAAGTCACCAAAGCAAAAATAGAATTTTTATTAAACTAGATGTTATTGCCCTTTACAAAAGTTCTTTAATTAAGTTTTAAGTTCTAAGTTATGACATAAATTAAGTTCGAGGTCAAGTGCGGGCAAGGTGTAAAGGAGGCCTGTTAATTTGTTGGTATTAACATAACTCGACTTTTGATTGGCTACTGCCGAACATATTGATAAGGAAGGCACTCCGACTATTGGGTAAAATTTTCTGAGTGCTGTGGCATGTTGCCATGGAGACAGCTTCCTAATCTGGTTTCTATTTGTTTAATATTGATTGCTATTCAGTTTATTCTGGATTATGCCTTGATAATAATGTTTGCCTAAGATTGCCTCGACCAACTCTAACAGAGATAACTTTGTTCCGTTTACTACCGTGTGACATTCTCGTAAACGGCGCTAACTTTACTTCTCTCTATCTCTCTGTACTTTATGTGTGTAGTGACTCTCGCGTGTGTCCTATTTTGGACGTACAAGCCGGTCGCTACACATATTTACGGAAAAAAAATCTTATAAGTCATTATAAAACAAGTGAAGGAATGTTACCTTATAACCCACTAAGCATTACGAAATCAGAAAATATAATCAGCTTCAACTCTGCTTATTGGAGAGCCTTCCCTCTTCTCTTAGGTGGGCGTGATAACGAAAAAATTTATCACGATAACCTGATCGACGATAACCGATAATCGATAACTGGCGATAAATTTATCGCCCGATAAGGTGATAACCAATAAATCGATAAATCCAAAATTATCATACAATATTGATTATTGACTATATATAGCGTTATTTTATAATACAATAGTAAGAATATTTGAATAGTTTCTTAGTTTCCTACCTGGTGAGGTTCTCCTTCATCTCCTCATAGGTTTTAAGGATCCTCATCCTAGCTCGGACCTACCTATTTCTGCCTTCAAGGCACGTGCCGTTCGCTTCTGTGCTAAACTGGAACCAAAGACCGAATTTATCGATTATCGCTAGTTTGGAACCAAAAGTTTTGGCGATACCGATGAATCGATAACGCGGAGGGAAAATTGGATAACCGATAACCCGATATCGTTATCGCGATAACGCCCACCTATGCCTCTTTTCCCCTTACATGAAGATATATTAGAATAGTGTTATCCTCAACACGATCAAACTCACTATCATATCCAGTCCAGACAGTACTACCAAGTGAATTTTATACCAATTTTTTAACACAATCACAAATAAAAGGTTACCTATTCATATCACATACAAAATAGAGATAATATACAGGTTTGCGAGTAGTAATAACTATCCTAAGAATTTATCATATTTAATTTCTGCTTTTCAAAAACCTGTTCAAGGTATACAGAAAGAAGAAAACTACTATTGTAGTATATATATATATATATATATATATATATATATATATATATATATATATATATATATATATATATATATATATATATATATATATATATAGTTCTAAATAAATAAAAATTATATGCGAATTAGTGCATACAACTATAAACCGGAATTTTAAATGTAGGGGACGGCACAATGGAAGGCACAAATCTAATATTTAAACACGTTTGTCCCCACTGCTAGAGCTTAAACTTAAGCTACTTGCTACAAGAGCAACTATAATTTGTACGTCATCACCGGCTGAATGAAACCTCTCGGTGTTATTTTTTTTCATCGGCCTTAATTTAAGTTAATCAAGAGCTCATTCTTCACTTAGATTGAGAATTATTAATCTTTTATTTTTGTTTGCAAGTTTAAATTTAGAAGGTAGTCATGTCACAAGCATTAAGAAAAATCTTTTCTAAAGTCCTTCAAAGCCACCCTACACTGAATACTCAGGTTAGTTGTCCTCTGAATTGTCCAATCTAATTTGTTGGTCAAACTTGAGAAAACCTACGCCGTATTTTTAGTCTTATAAAAGTACGGTAATACTTCAGTTTAGGGGCCCACGATTGGGGGCTCTGTTTCTGGTCTACAATTTTGGGCTATAACTTAGGTGTCAGACGTCATAAGGTGAAGCCCCTTATTTCGAAAGTAACGAAAAATGATAATTTTTGGTGGATATAGCCTAAATTAGGCGGCGCTATCGTCTTTATTATTTCAATAAATGTGCAGAGCCGATCGCACATTTATCAAAATAACAAAGACAATAGCACCACCTAATTTAGGTGGCCATTTTTTTTAGTATGAGTATATACTGGGGGGAGGTGCCCCCCAGACCCCCCCAATTGATTGAAATTCAGATCATCGTAGGGAGGGTCCCCCTTCAGTGATATCTACCTCACGAGCAGCCCCCTTGAATTTACTCCAAAAAAGTGAAATATATTGGAACCTGGAAAAAATATTATGCAGCCAGGACCAGGTAATAGCGGAAGCGAGCATGTGATGCAGATCTTCAGGTTTATACTATCTCCACCTTTCACTATTATAATTCAGCCGCGCTTCTTTTACATGAGACCATGATCTATAGAAAAGTATTAAATTGACCGAAGATTAACACAAGTCGTATTGAAGTGAACAAACCGTATTCACAGGAATTGCGTTCTTTTAACTGCTCGGTTTTAGTGTTGCCAATGTTTGAAATAAGGTTGAATTAAGGGTTGCTAGTATGTGAAAATGGTTTAGTTTCACAAAAATAGTTAAACGAAACATACAAAGTTTAATACATTAGTAATTATAAAAAAAATCAATGCATTACTAAATAATATAATTAAGTAGAAGTGCAGGCATTTACTAAATAATAAAGGAAAGGAAAAATCAAAATAAATATAATACCATAATTTGCCCCCTTTGAAGCTACTGTCCGACCTCATAAGTCTAGATTGTAGCCCACAAACAGCGCCCCCTATTATGCGCCCCTAAACTGAAGTATTACCAAAAGTACTAATGGTCTTTTTAGGCATTCCAGTCATCATATATGGTTTTGGTGTGGTGTGGAAAGTACATATTTTAAAGATACTACACCTTGATGGGGTGAAAATTAACATTGGAAATATGTCAGCCTTGCCATATCTTAATGTGAAAATGCTTGCTTGCTTATGGTAGTCCATTGTGATCCGATGATGACGTTCTCTCATCTCACATCTTCAGTCTTCATCTGTGGGGGCTTTGATGACTATAGAGGCCAATCCTCGAAGAGCAGCACCTACCACAGTCAGCACATTGGTAGTCTTGGCCAGGTGGGGCAGTTGGTTATTCCCTTCTTGCATGCTTTCGAGCACGCTTCTCACTGGTAATTTCGCCGATCAGCTTCCATTAATAACAACAATGTGAAAATAATCCATTATTTTTACACTAGCAACATTTAATGTTAAAGATTTGGGTAATCTTTTATATTAGCGACTCAGGATCTTTTTCCCATAATGATTTGTCCTTTGTTTTTAAAATCTTTTATTATTTACTTATTCCTGAGGATGAGCACGGGGGAGGGGGTGAAGGCCCCTCCCCAAAACTGGCTTCCACTAACCAAACACTTATAGTGAATAACCAAATATATATATATATATATATATATATATATATATATATACAAATAATCAAATATATAATGAACAATGTAACACACAAATCTCGTTCAATTTGAAATGATAGCCGAAAATACTCAAGTTGCTAATGTAGAACATTACCAAGATTCATTCTAACACATTTATGATTTTATATTTTTTAAAGATATCAACATTTTTAATTTCAAAATTGCTGGTCACTGATGTTATTTTTAACTCCCGGAAATTAAAACTAACGTATTTATCCACTTTTTGAAAAATGTTATTTTGCTAAATTTGAATCTTTCTGCATCATTTTGTCCTTGTTCCTTCAACTTTTGGCCTATTATTTTTCCTAGATCTGGTGGTGATCTGCGCATGCGTCTTTTGGCTATATTCAATCAATAACAGGTTTTTTTAGATGAGCTGGCAATCTGCGCATGCATCTTTAGCTGATTACCCAATAGTATTTTGTTTTAGATTCTCCTATATTTCAAATGATTCATGGCTCTTTTTTTTTTAGTTTATATGGTATAATGGCAGAGGGGTAGCTGTGCTAGCTCAGGATTAAAGGATTCAAATGGCCGGAAAAAAATGGTGCAAATTTACTGCAGGGCGTTTAAGGGCACATTGCTTTCTAATGCCTACATTCAAACAAGTGCTAGCCTTTTATTTAGAAACTTCTCTGCGCAAAGCTTTTATTCAAACTAGAAGCCTAACTCCATTTAATAATCAACTTTTGAATTCAAATCTGATGGTAGGTAGGCTTTCAAATTAGGAATATGATCAGTTTTTTTTTTTTAAGTTGCTGGTGGTGTGGGGATTCTCAGATTAGATATTTAGATAGGAAGTTGAGTGGAGCAAATAACATAAGAACATAAGAAAAGAAGGAGACTGCAAAAGACCATTCATGGCCCACACTTGGAGTGAGAGTTTGCCGGATGCTGGTGTAAATGATGTATCTGAGAGGTATGATAGAATGGTGTCTAGTTGTAATTACACATATGGGAGTAAATGATGTAAAGAAGGGGGGTTCATGTGAGTTACAACAGAGGTGTTAGTTGAAAGGATGAGTGAAAGGTGTTATTTGAGGTGTGCTTCCAAGATTGGATGCGGGGATGCAGTGGTGGGAACGGTGTTACTTTTTTCACTTTTTCATTTTTTTTGTTTAATTTAGAATTTAATATTTTTATTCATATTTTCTGTGAATTTTGATACTTCTTTTTTAATCTTTATAATTCCATTGAATAAAATATAATAGTAGCATATTTTTATTATAGTTGAATTTACCCTGATTAAAATACTCTCCAGGTGTTTATGCCTTCAGGATAGCACAGCACCTTAAAAATAGTTGATATGATATTTTGGGCTGATGTTTAATGATAGTTCCAAAAGAATTTTCATTGTTGAAAAAGAAATTATCTAATTTAATTACCTAAGCTTCAGGGCCATATTTCAAAGGCAAATTAATTGAGGATATATCAAATTAATTTGTTAGTATTTTATATGATGAGACAACAAATGCTGAAAACTTTAAAGAATTACAAATTTATATGATATTTTTCCGAAACTATGGGCACATAGTCACAAGCCATTTGAAAACCTTAATTTAAGGGCATGCTCTTGCAGAAACTGTTGTTGAAAAAATTAATGATGCACTTAATAGTGCAAATTTAAAATATGAAAACATCTTTTATGTTAGGATCTGATGGTCCAAATGTTAATGTCAACTTTTAGAAATATGAATGAAATCATAAAACAGACATGCGGCAAGAGCTTACTTGATGTAGGAACATGACATTTGCATATGGTTAATAATGCCTTTGAAAAAGCTATTCAATCATTGAAAGTATTACATAACTTTTTTGATGGTTGGTCAGGGCAATGGCAAGATTTTAAACAAATTCAAAATGGAATTACAACTGCCCAATCACAAGATCTTTGGTAGCAACAGCTATCAGATTTTTGGAGCAGGTTTTGCCCTACAAACATATTTTTTAACGTATATTCCAGAAAAAATGTAACTAAGAACTTGATAAGCCATTTTTATTATAAAGAAATTTCAAAATGTTTTAAAAAGCCAACAATTATAGCAGAGATGAAATTTATTGTAGGCGTATGTCCAATTTTTACTGAATTTAGTAAAAAATTTCAAATATGCAGCCCATTAATTAACTGCATGATGAGTTAATGAATATTGCCAATAAAATATCAAGCAGGATATTCAAAAGCTCTGCCCTGGCTCTCAAGATATAACAAAAAAGTAAATGAATGCGAAACCATTGCATTACTTTCAAAACATGTGATTTTTGGTAGTGCTATTAAAAGAGTATAACAGCCTGCCTGGAGAAAAAAGGGCAAGATTTAAAAAAGAAAAATGCCCTTGTTTTTATAAAAAGGGTTTATTGTACCTACTGAATAAAAAAGCCTCATTAAATAGCAATTTTGTAAAATGGTTTAGATGCCTAAATCCTTTTAACATAAAAAATAACCATTGTTTGACTGATATAAAGATTATTAGCAAACTTTACCCTATGGATTTTGAGATATTTCACCTTCAAAATGAGTGGAAACTTTTACAGGTTAGTAATGACTAATATTGAGTAAGATATTGATGTCCACATTTTTTGGAATAAGATTTTAATTAAAAAAATAGCAGTGGTAAAATGAAATACCCACTCATTTCAAAATTTGTGAAGCATCCCTTTCACATGGGAATTCAGACGTAGAAATAGGTTTCTCCATCATTGGCAATATTTTGGATGAAACCACTGCTTCAATGTCAGTTGAAATGCTTAATGCAAAACTGAATATAAAATATGGACTAAAAGCATAGTAATAAACCTGAACTGCTCCCTATTACTAGAGAGCTTTTGAATATGAATCATTCAGCTCATGCTAGATACAAGGCTCATTTAAATGAAATAAAAAAGATAAAAATAGAAGAGGAAAGAAGGAAACAGACGAAGAAAAACAGGCTGCTGAAAAGATTTAGAGAAATATAGAAGAAAAAAAGCTGAGTATAAAAGACTTAGAGAAAAAACTTTCATACTTACAAAAAGAATCATCAATGACAATTTATAATGAAGCTAGTGAATGACTGGAAAAAGGTATTCAGAAAAATTACTTGATGGAAATTAAGATAGCTAATGCAATGCTAGTCATATAAGACTAACAAGAAGGAAGCAGAGAGCTCTGCAGCTGAAGAAAAAAGAATAATTTCAAAACTTGAATAATGGAAGAACAGCCTTATTAGTGACTACTTTGAGAAACATAAAAAGAATAAGACACAGTGATGTTATGCTATGTCAGTTAGCTTATTTATATTTTTTACTCGTTTTAATTTTTAATCAGTGATATTGACTTGTTTAATATGTAAATACGTATTATTAATAAAGGCTATTGGACTATGTCCTGAACATTAGTGGAATCGGCCATTAAAAAATTTAAAAATAATTTTTTTTTCCTGCGTAATTCATAGTAAAAAGACTTGAATTTGTATGACATTTCCATAATTAAATGTGAAGGTCTGTAAAAGATTTACTTTAATATCTATTACCTAAACTTTTAGTTCATTATATAGCTAATAAATATTTAATTTGTAAGAACTTTCACCATTTTTTTTTCACTTTTCTATTAACATTTATTGCTCTCAGCCCTGGGGGATGGAATGGTTGTCTTGTGCAATTGGACTGAATGAGTATGTGAAAGGTCTGTGTGAGAAGTCAGATTAGTATTTGTAGATGTATGGAATGGTTTTGGGGGTGAATAAGGCATTGTATGGACTCCATCTAAGCTGGGCTGGAGTTGACGTGTTGTGGCAGGAGTTAAATAGTGTCCTTCTGTCTTTGCAGGCGGGAAACTAGTTATTGATAGGGGTCAGGGAAATACAACAGCACAGGGAGGGGCAGCGAAGGAAAGAGATGGAGCGAAAGATATACAGGCTAAGAGGTGTTTTAGGGATAGGAGGACTGAGTTGTCTTTATACCAATGCTTATAGTCTTAGAAATAAAAAGATGAGTTTAGTTATATTATTGATGAAGATATAGATATAATGTGTAATAGAATCATTGGTTAATGAAAATAAATTTAATGATGATGTAAGTGAATTTGAACTACAGGGTTATGATATGTACATTAGTCAAAGGAGAGATAGGACTGGTGGTGGTTTGATTATTTATATCAGAAATAACATTTCTTCAAATCTAAATCCCTGTAAGTGGCGCAGCGATTTGCCCTCCTGGCTGCCATGCTGACGGGACTCAGCGCCTTGTCCGGCCCCAGCTTAGCCTCTTCTCCTTTCAGGCAGCCTCTGTTTTTCCCCTACAACAACCTTGCCCACAACTTTCCCTGGTCAGCTTCTATTTTCACAGGGTAGATGCTCTTCTCAGCCAACTATCCCTGATCAGGGCTGAGGGGGGGGGGGCAATATTCCATAAGCCCTGAGCTCCAGTTTGGGATGGTGGGTTTTAACAACCTGCTTCATCACCACCCATACCTTTCTCACATCTCCTCTCCTTCTCACTTCTCTATCTTCTTATGTCGTGCCAAAGGGCTGCCAGGTCACCAGGCGGGATGAGTGGCATAAAATGGTGGCACTTGGCTTTGTCAGCCCCGTACCCCTCCCTTTGCAGAGTGGGCTACTGCAAGGAGTGATTAGCATTTGCTCTCAGAAAGAATAGGGTCCCCATGCCCGATGATGAAAACCCCCAAACTAAAACTCTCCCCCTTTATCCCTCACCATGGAGGCCCTTCCCCCTTGTGCTCTCACAAAACTAACTGGAGAAGAGGCTTACTCCTCTCCTTTGCCCCTGCCCCGTAAGGGGCACGGCGATTTGCCATCGTGGCCGCCGTGCTGATGGGACTCAGCACCCCGTCCGACCCCAGCTTAGCCTCTTCTCCTTCCTTCAAAACACTTGTTTCCTCTCTTTTCATACAACCTCTCTCACAACTTTTAATGGTCAGCCTCTAATTTCACTGAGTAGATGCTGACCTTCTTAAGTCAACCGTCCCAGATCGGGGCTGAGGGGGGAGGGGACAATGTTCCCTAGCCCCTGAGCTCCGGTCTGGGGTGGTTGGTTTTTAACAACCTGCTTTATCCTCACCCATACCTTCCTCACATCCCTTTTCCTCTCCTCTTCACAATCTATATATTTTTTACGTCGTGTTCAAGGTGGAGCCGCCATGCCGATGGACTGCCAGGCCACCAGGCGGGAGGGGTGGTCTTAAATGGCGGCGCCTGGCTCAGCCAGGCTTGTAAGCACCTCTCTCAGTGCTGGCTACTGCGAGAGGTGATGCGTGATTGCATCCCGTGTCAAAAAGAGGGTCACCATGCCCAATGATGAGTTTAAAAAAAAAAAAACAACCCTCAACTTCCCCTATAACATCGACGGAGCCGCCCTTGGGCAGCTCCAGCAAAAAAATGGAGGCCCCCCTCCTGTGCTTGCTCAGGGGACCCTCCATATATCTCTAACCGGAGAGGAGGCTCACTCCTCTCCTTCGCTTATGGGTGTAGGGGACTCCCCCTCACCCCCTTCTCTGGAGGTGCTTTCGGGTGCCTCCCTTTTACCATCGGCAGTCCTCTCTGTTCTTTCCAAGGGGACTGATAAGAAAGCCAGCAGGCAGCCCTTAGCCAGCCGCTCCACATCAAAGCGGCTTGGTAGGGCAAACCCCCTTAGGGGGGAGAGGGAAGCCAGGCCCCTTCGGTCGCTTCCCTCGAAAGACCTGCTGGCAAGAATACTGAACCTTGCCAGGGTCAAGGCCCATGCCTCCCCAAAGAAGACTAGTGACGATACTGCCAACGGGACCTGCGATGTCTTGGGGGGGATGGCCAACTTGGGGCTCCCCTGAGATAGACATGGTCCTTGGGGAAACCCAGCCTCAGACGGTAGGGCCTTTCATGGGGGGGGAATCCTGGCTAAGCACCAAACCCGAATCCTCCCAGATGCAAGGTCCTCCTCAAGCGGCTGGGGATTCTCAGGCAGTACAAGGAGGGAAGGGATCTCCTCCGGATGATGCCCCTGCGACCATCAGGACCTTCTCCATTTCGGAGAAGGACCTGGTTGAGGCCGGTCCATCTGGCCTGGGGGCTTCTACCGGCGGGGGTGAGAAGCAGGTTCATTCCCCGCCCTCCTCTCCAAAAAAGAAAAAGACGAAGAAGACTCGGGGCTCCTCTCCATCCGCAGGGGCTACGGGGACGGATGCGTCTGCTGCCACTTTGGCAAGCGACCAAGCCAAGATCGGCACATCCGGCCCCTCTGTACCCCCGGGTACGGAGCTCCTGACGATGACAAAGACCAAAAGTGCACAGGGCGGAGCCTCGATGACATCGGGGCCCCTCATTCAGAGGTTACCTGGCATTTTTGAACGCCTCCTCGTTATTCGCTCCACTGATGGCAGCATGTTGTCCAAGGGCAACATGATCCATCAGAGGAGACGATTAGCTAGTGCAATTGGTAGAGAGCCGAAGGTAACCCATTTCTCGGACGGGAGCCTTCTGCCGAATGTGGCGAATCCCGCCGAGGCGGCCAAGATAAGTGCTCTTCGGACACTTCATGGCACCCCGGTGAGTGTGACGCCACACTCTACCATGAACTTTGTGAAAGGAGTAGTTTATGCGAGGGAACTCGTTGACTACTCCATTGAGGACATCACCCTAGAGCTGGCCGACCATGGGGCGGTCAAGGTCGAATGTGTGATGAGAAAACAGGGAGGGGCCTCAAGACCCACCCCTACACTCTTCGTCACGTTCGACTGTGACAAGCTCCCTGAGTCGATGCGTGCCGGTTGGTACCGCTACCGCGTGAAGGCATTCGTGCCACTGCCACGGCGGTGCTATTACTGTCACCGCTTCGGCCATACGAATCGCTCATCTAGCTGTGCAAAGTCGGGTTCACCTGAAGTCTGTGTAAATTGCTCCAAGGTCGCACACGATAAGTCCAAATCGTGTGTGGCCAAGTGTGTCAATTGTGGAGAGCAGCACCCTGCTTCTTCGAAGCAATGTGGTGCATATCTCCTTGAGAAAGAAATCCTGGCCGTTCAGGCCCAGGATCGACTCTCATTCCGCAAGGCAAAGGACTTGATCCTGGCACGCCCGGCTCTGCCTGGCACGTCATATGCCTCAATAGTTAGAAAGGCACCCTCTGCTCCTGGCCCATCCAGGCCAACAAGCACGGTTGGTTCCGCGCCCATTCGGAGCCCTTCTGCGGGCTCTACCCAACCTGGGCGCTCCCCTGGCAAAGCTGGTGACAAAAAGGGTTCATACCCTGCCCTGGCTAAAACCAGGGCTCCCCCCTCTTCCCCCACCATGACCGTTTTCCGTAAGGCGAAACGGCCACGCGCCTCCGCCGAGTCGTTAGGCAACACCCCTGAAGATGGTCGCTAGGCCATCTTCGGGGGTTCCTAAAGCTGTACCCCGAAAGGAGGACAGCAACAAAGGAGCTTCGGCCCCTTTACCCACCCCCCGAGGTGGAGCGAGTGGCTCGAAGACGGTGGTTCCTCGAAAAGAGGGCCCCCTGCCTCCGAAGCCGCAGTGCCCGCCTAAGGTTTCGAGGCGGAGGGAAGAAAAGACTCGCATGGCGAGCCCAACCTCCCCCAATAAGTCCTCGAAGACGACAGCGCTTTGTCCAGCCAACAGCGCTCGGGGTTCTGCTCCCGGGAAGCGTACGGCCATTCCCGTGAGGGTCTTCAGTTTGAGGAGGGCCCCCGCGTCTCCTCTGAGCTAGGCCTGGAGGGCATATTCCTTCGGGCCAACTGGGAGGAGCTGCGGAGGCTCGTCTCATCCCGTTCCCCGTTAGCTATCGTTTTGCAGGAGACCATGCTAGCCGCGTGCCCCCTGCCCGCCCTTCCGGGGTATAAGGGTCTTGCAACCCCACCACCGCGGGATGGCCGGGCTTGGGGATGCGCGGTTTACACCCGGCATGATGTCTCCGTTCTTCCTTTCTCTTTAGATACCTCCTTTCAGGCAGTGGCTGTGCTGCTTCACCTGGATAGGAGGTATACTCTGATTTCTGCGTACATTCCACCGTCAGCTGACTTCGACGCGGGGGCCTTCCGCCGCGTCGTGGCACGGTTGCCGAGGCCCTATTTCTTGCTTGGAGATCTGAATGGCAGGCATCTTCTCTGGGGAGATTACTCCATAAATCCCAGGGGACAAGTCCTTGCCGATCTGATTGAAGAGCTTGAGATGGGTGTCCTAAATGTGGATGAGTTTACGCATCACTGTCCAAGAACCGCCTCATTTTCTTGCCTCGACCTATCTTTGTGCTCTTCGGATGCACAGCCTGATTTTGATTGGGAGGTGGTGGATGACCTCCATGGTAGTGATCACTTTCCTATTCAAATATCATTTTCAGGGCAACTGCTGCCTGAGAGACCACCTCAGTGGTGCTTGGCGCGGGCGCGGTGGCCTGCATTTCAGGAAATGACTGAATTCTCTATCTCAGTCGAGGAGTTTAGGTCGGTAGATGAGGCCGTTGAGTTCTTCTCCGGCAACCTCATCGCCGTGGGCCTGACTACTATTCCTAGGACGTCTGGCCTTTTTGCACGCCGACCAATCCCGCGTGGTCGGCCGAGTGTGAGACGGCCCTCAAACAGAAGCGTTATGCCTACATGCGCTATAAGCGCCGCCCGAACGATTTCACTGTCGCTGAATTTCGTCAGGCTAGTGCTAGGTTCCGGTATATTTCGAAGCACGCCCGCCGCTCTTCTTGGCGGGCATACGTGTCTTCACTTAACGGGAAGACCCCTTTAGCTGAGGTGTGGAAGCGAGTCAAAAGGATTCGGGGCAAGTTCTCGCAGGACCCCCCTCCTGTTCTCCAGGAGAATGGGACCGCAATCTCGGACCCCGCGTCCGTGGCGGAATCCTTAGCGACCGCTTTTTTCGCATTCTTTAGCCGTGATGCTGCTCCGCCAGCATTCAATGCACGTCGTGATGTCGCTGAAGGCCGCCGGCTGGACTTTACCTCCAGAGGCGGAGAACCCTTCAACGACAAGTTTACTGTGAGTGAGTTGCGTTCCGCTCTCGCTTCGTGCGCGGACAACGCCCATGGTCCGGACGATGTCCCGTACGCCATGCTTCGACACCTGGGTGAGCGAGGCATGGCCTTTCTGTTAGATTTGTTCAACAGGATCTGGGTGGAAGGGCGAATCGCTACTGTGCTCGCCTTTCGCAAGCCGGGTAGAGATCACTCTACTCCGACCGGTTTCCGCCCAATCTCTCTAACCTCTTGCATGTGCAAGTTGATGGAGAAATTGGTAAATGTTAGATTAGCCTATTTCCTGGACAGCGGAGGCCATCTGTCTTCTGCACAGTGCGGCTTCCGTAAGTTCCACTCCATGTCGGATGCTCTGCTCCGACTGGAAAATGCCGTCTGCGGTGTTTTTTGATCTGGAGAAGGCCTATGATACAGCATGGCGATACGGTATCATGGAGACTCTCCACACGATGGGGGCGAGGGGACGACTCCCAATGTTTATATCTGAATTTTTGCAAGATCGTCGATTCCGCGTACGGGTGGGGGGAGCCATCTCCGGCCCAAAGGAGCAGGAAGAGGGTGTCCCGCAGGGAAGTGTCCTCAGTGTCACACTCTTTGCCCTGAGCATCAACGGCATCACCTCGGTGCTGCCGGAAAATGTTCTCGCTACGCTCTACGTGGACGACCTTTCGCTCTCTTTTGGCGCGGCCCAGATGACAACTCTGGAGCGTTGACTCCAACAGGTATTGAACCGCTATGCCGAAGCGCACAGGTTTCGGTTTTCTTTGGCCAAGACTAAGGTGGTGCACTTCTGCCGCCATCCACGGCTTCACCCCGACCCAGATTTGTTTCTTAATGGGGTTCGCCTGGATGTGGTTGAGTCGCACCGTTTCCTTGGTCTTGTATTCGACCGACGCCTCACCTGGGAGGCTCATATTCGCAGCCTTAGGGTCTCTTGTACCCGCGCCATGGATATTCTCCGTTCCGTGACGTTCAGAGCTTGGGGCGCTGATAGGGCTACTGCCTTACTTTTTTATCGATCCTTTGTTCGCTCGAAGCTCGACTACGGATGAGAGTTTTATGCATCCGCAGCCGAGCGTTTATTGCGGAAGGTGGATTCGATCCACCACACCGGCCTTCGCCTTGCGACCCGTGCCTTCCGCACTTCCCCCATTGAGAGCCTGTTGGTCGATGCTGGGGAGATGCCACTCGCTCTGCACCGCGTGCAGTGCATCACTCGCCTGTACGCGCGAGCCCGGCGCCTCCCTCAGTCGCCAACAGCTCTCACTGCATCCGCAGCTGATCTCGATGGTGCCTATGCCGCTCAGAGGCGCCAGTCATACCCTAAGCCCTTTGGGTTTAGGGCCAGGAAACTCCTTCGAGAGGTAGATATAGCTCTCGGGCCGGTGGCGCCCCTGGTTCTGTCCAGGACGCCACCCTGGAGGGTACCACATTTGGCTATTTGTCGCCACGACTCTGCTCCCAAAGCTTGTAGGCGCCGGGAGTATTGCATTCGACCTTTTTGGAGCACACATCGTGTCCGCTGGTACCGCGCCAGTGTATACGGATGGCTCCAAGTCCCAAGAGGGGGTCGGCTTCCATGCCGTATCCCCTCTGTTTGAAGTCAGCGGGGCTCTACCAGGTGCTGCGTCTGTCTTCACGGCCGAGCTGGTGGCAATACACCACTCGGTACGGGAGATTACGCGACGTGCCCGGTTCGAAGACCGGATTGTGATCTATAGCGACTCACAAAGCGCCCTGACTGCTCTCGGGGCATTGGAATCTCCGCATCCCCTGGTTCGCGAAATCCGTGACGCCACGGTTTTGGCGAGCCGGGCAGATGTCGAGATTATCTTCTGCTGGGTTCCTGGACATGTAGGAATTGAGGGGAATAAGCGCGAGGACTCTGCGACCGGACCATCGTTTCGCTCTTCCTCACACTGACTACATGGCAGGAATACGGGCAGCTGTTCGGACTGCTTGGCAAAGAAGATGGGAGACGGTTGAAGGGAACTTAAAGTTGCGTGCCATTGTGCCGCGACTGTTTCCATGGACCTATCCCCCAATGCCGGGGCGGCTTCAGGTTGCTTTCTGTCGTCTCCGAATCGGGCACACTCGTGTGACGCATCGCTATTTGATGGAGCGCTCACCTGCGCCCTATTGTGACGACTGCGTCGTCCCACAGACTGTTCGGCACATTCTTGTCGAATGTCCCAGTCTGGGTGATCTTCGCGCACGACACGTGTCCCGGTACCGGGATGGGCGGGGTCTCTACCGCCTGTCCCTTGTACTTGGGACGAGTGCGTGCACTTTGACTGGTGGACTTGTTGACTTTTTGGGGAAGGCCGGCCTTCTCCCTTTCATTTAACCAGGCTCAGTTGCTGTTGTTGTTTTTGTTATTGTTTTTGTTATTGCTTTGTTATTGTTATTTCTTTTTATTGTTGTTTCCTGTTCAATTTTTTAATGTAGCCTAGAACTAGGCTGTTTGTTTACGGCGACTTATGCCTAAGTCGGCAGTCGCAAGATAGCCCCTTAATTAAAAAAAATAAAATCCTTTGCCCCTGTCACTCCCTTGTCTGGAGGTGCCCTCGGGTGCCTCCCTGTTTCCAGCGGTAGTTCCCCCCTTTATTTTTTATTTTCCAAGGGGACTGCCAAGAAAACCAGCAGGCAGCCCATAATTTACCACCTACCATTAGGGGGGGAGAGGGAAGACAGGGCCCATCTGTCCCTTCCCTTGAAAGACCTGCTGGCTTGAATATTGAACTTAGCGGGGGTCAAGGCACATGCTCCTCCCATTTAACTAGAGATACCGCTCCCAATGGGACATGGAATGCTGGGGGGTGGGCACATGCCCCCCCCCATCGAGATAGACATGGTTCTTGAGGCAACCCAGCCCCAGATGGTAGGACCTTCTATGGGGGTGATCTGAGAAAAACTACAGGCCTAATGACATTTATCAATTGCCTTTTCAATTAAAATTTAATGTTAGGCTTTCAAATTTGGAATATTATGAGTTTATTTAAAAATCGTGGAGGGGGAGGCGCCCCTCATCTTACCACTAACACTACCCATTTTTCTTCCCATGACCTAATATGATCATACTCAATTGAACCCATCCCTACTCACAGGAGCTGCCAAGTGTAGGCCATGAATGGTCTTTTGCAGTCTCCTTCTTTTCTTATGTTCTTACTCAAGTGCAGTCCAGTCCATACATTACATTTTTATCTTAAAACCTATCCCACACCTTCCTTCTCCCACAAACTTCTCATATATATACCTTTAGCCCAATTGCTCAAATCATCATTCATATCATTTCCAGTTGGTTCCTCTCTTAGGGCACTGAATATTAGCTAAGCTAAGATGTTCTGTGTCCTTTTTTTCTCATACCTAGCCTGTCCTGCCCTATCTATACTGTACATTCACTCACAATTCACCTTTAAATGGGTAAATTGACTTATGGGCCATTGAATTCCTTTTCAGATATGCTGGCCTCTCGCTGCTGCTAAAAATCATGCTGGATATTCAACTGAAAGTACAGACCTAAAGACTATTGTAGCCTCTAAAATTCCAGTTATGCAAGAAAGGGTAAAAAGCTTCAGAAAAAAACATGGATCCACAAAAGTTGGAGAAATTACTGTTGATATGGTAAGGTTTTTAATATATATATATATATATCATTCTTAGATTAGCACTTGTATGATCACTTCTTACCTGTCCAATATAGATTGTGTACATCTTTATACCTGGCATTGGAAAGCTAAGGTTACTAAGTTACCTAGGATTATAATGACCTTGTAGAAAAAGAACTCAAGTCACATTGGGTGTGATTATTTGCTGTGACTTATGATTTTAATAATTTTGTATCAGCTGCCTTATGTTCAGGTACTATTTGGTTCAGATTCCACTTTACACACTGTGTAGTATTAGATTTCCTTATAAGATCTTCTGCAGCTATACATCTTTCACACCCCTTAAGGAGCATGGTGATTTGCTTTCCTGGCCACTGTGCTAATGGGACTCAGCGCCCTGTCCAGCCCCAGCTTAGCCTCTTCTTTCTGGCACCCTTCATTCCCTCTGTATGAATTTCTGGTAGGCTTTGAATGTCTCTTGAGCCTAGCATTTTGGTTTGTTTGCCCTACTAATGAAGTAGCGTAATGCTCCTACTATAACAAACCTTGAGGAATGGCACATCCTCCCAACCCTAGTTCCTGCAGTTGTGCACCCTCCTGGCCCCAATGCCTACAGGCGGACATGCAACTATATATCTTCAGGTATTTGGTTTTATCTTCTTTCACCACCTGCCTTGCTAATTTCTGAACTCCATCTTGTCAAACATCCTCTTTCCATCGTCTCCTGACACTACAGCAGACTTTGGTATATCTCTGAATTCCCCAAAGACCTAACAGCAGCAACCATGTCCCAACTGTCCTATCCTCGGATAAGGGAGTGCCTACTTTTGATGTTCCCTGCTTAATATGCTGATGCTGTGGAATTCTTCACAACTACCCCACACTGAGCAAGTAATCGGTCCATATCCCTAAACTCTGGGCAGCCCCACAGCTGGTCAGGGTTGTAGCCTAAGTACATTCTTAAGTGTCCCAGTCTAGGGGATCTTTGTGCATGCTACCTGTCCCAGTACAGGTACCACTTGTTCTTTGTGTTCAGGATGGATTCATGCACACCTGATTGTGGTATTCTTGAATTTTTGAAGGAGAAAAGCCTCTACTGTATATAGTTTTGTGATGTTGGGTGCTAGAGGGGAAGGGTCCCTTCCATGCTAAAGCATGCATTCTCTTTGTTTTTTTGCTAGGGTTGATTTGTTTAGCTTCTAGTTGTTTTTTTTTATGTATGGGCCTAAGGTTTTTCAGCAACCATACCCTCAGTGTCAGTTGCCAGCTACTGGTCTCCTCAAGTAACTGCCGTGAATTGTGGAGGACCCATTTAGCTTCCAGAATGCCTCCTCTGTTGCACATGGAACAAAATCAGAGGCTTCTTGGCAAATCTACCAGAAAACCCCCTCTTATACTATATGTAGATCAAAAGACCATATTGGATTCTTATATGTGACTAACATGCAAGGAAACTGCCAAAATATATAGTAGAGCATGTGTAACATAGCTCTAAGTCCGGATTACATCCAGTATGCAATGTTGCACCACATTGTTTTGAGGGAAAACAATTTCTCCTTGACGTATTTACTAGAATTTGCCTGGATGACAACTCCCAAGATGTTTGGAGAGCAGCCAGTCCCTTGCACTCTGCAAACTTCTCGAAAATATACTAATCAACATATGCCTGATATGGTTCTTGGAACATAAGTCTCATTTATCTCCATCACAATTTGGAATCCAGAAGATGTATTTGACTGAAGATGCCTTCATCTGCCTTCATCTGCCTAAAACCTGCAGTATGCAACACTGGCCTGGCAACACCATGTAGCCATCTTTTTTGACCTAGTAAAAGGTGTATGATACACATGGCCTTCTAATTTTACAGACTCAACAACCTGGGTATGCATGGACACCTACCAACTTCATTACAAACTTTTTAAACCATATTTTTTTATGTGTGACATCCCAGGATTCCCTTCCTACTAGAATGTATCCACAAGGCAGCATCCTGAGTATAGCTTCTTTCACTTTGGGGATTAACCTATCAATATGGTTTAAAAAGTTGGCTCAGATGTTCCAACAATAGAATGTTGCCTCCAGTTAGCCCTAAATAAGATCTCCAGATCGGTATCCTTATATGGATACTGCTTCTAAAGTGAAAAAAGCAAGTTCATCCACTTGTTTTGCCAAGGATGTAGTTGATAGTCAAATGTTTATATTTTTGTCAGCAACAAAGCTCAGTTGTGCAAATCATAATGATGACATTTGATTGGCATTGTATGGAGAGTCTCCCAGTACAACTGAGGAGCGGACCATACAACCCTCTTACACTGTTACTTAGGTATTCTGCTCCAAACTCAACTATAGATGTGAAATATATTTCTCAAAATCTATCAAATGCCTGAACTTTATCAACACCATATTAAATGAGATCTTAGCATCATTATCTTGAGCCTTCCACTCATTGCTAATCCCCAGTCTGCAGTGTGGCACTGGAGAAATGCTCTCTATGCCCGCATCCAACCAGCGGGGACAGGCACCCTGTGTAGCCTGTTACATTTGGTACCCTGAGGACCTGCATATCCTTCCATCCAGCCTGAGTGCAAATTAGGGAATCCCTGTCACTGGTTAGATTTGAACTCTGATGATGGGCCTTGTGAAAGTTATTGGTGCCCTTTCCCCTCGCTCCCTACCAGCACTATTTTATATTTTTTATTATTTTATTTTTAACTATCCCTTCACCCTTTTGTTGACCCTCACTTTATGCCAGGAAGAATGTTCTCACCTAGACAGAGTTTGGTTCACTAGACATGGTGCCTGGGTGGTCTACACGCCATGCCAGGGTATCTCTACTTTTTATTACATACCATCTCCTAAACTTGCTCATCTATCCAAAGAGGTTCTGGCTGCATAGCCCACTTTCATCCTCTTAAGGGTCCTTAGTTGAATGGTAATGTATACCGTGAGGTCACTAGCTGTTGCAAAAGCTTAAAGCTCGCTGGCTAAGGCAAGTAGTATGCACAGGGTGCTTTGTGCCATCGACTCTGCTCACATTCTTCCAGTAAACTGATAAGGTGGCTACATCGGCACCATCCTATATGGTTAAAACTAAAGGACATTGGCCAGTTTCTTTTATTTAACCTTCCAAGGCATTGGGAGGTGATAGTATCTACTTTCCATGCGTTTTTCATCTATTTTTTACTATCATGGCTGCAAGAGGGAAATAATGATGCATGGCTATGTATGAAGGTTTGACAACCCAGGTGAGGGTAAATGGAGAATTGAGTGGTGACTTCTCTGTGAAGGTTGGTGTGCATCAGGGATCTGTTTTGAGTCCCTTGCTCTTTGTTATGGTCTTGGAAGTGCTGTCACAAAATTTTACAACAGGATTGCCATTCGAGTTGTATGCTGATTGCCGAGGATGAGAGGACTGCACTTGTCAAGGGAAGGGATGAATTCCATCGGGCTAAGAGTGAATTTGGATAAAACAAAGATGATGATTTTAAGAGTGGGTGGTGGTAATGTCATCATTGTGGGTATGTGGCCAGGTGCAGTCTGTCACGGAGGGGTAGGGAATTACTCTTATCCTGTGTAATGGATGTGGTTTGTGGGTGCATAAAAGATGTATCAGGGATAGGCTGCAGAATGATGGAGAGTTTCAGTGCACTGTGTGTAGATGAGAGGATTGTATTTGAGGGTGTGTCGCTTGAATGTTTAGAGGAGTTCTCATGGTCACTATCGCTTGTCCCTCATACTCGCAATGAGTTTGTAGCACACAAACTTATGGTCTGTCATTTTGGAGGAGCCTTGGATCCTCCATTTTACTTGTGTTGGTTGCATGATCCTGTGCTGGGGGAGGATGGATCCTTCCCCAGATGCTAGAGCATGCTTCCTCCTCCTTGCCTTTGCTCTGTTTTCTAACTCTTTGCCTTTTTTTGCTTGGTTTGTCTTTCAGGAATTTTAAAGTAGCCTAGTACTAGTCTTAAATTTTAATTGCAGAGACTTGTTCCCTCAGAGGCAATCGCCAGATGGGTACTATAATAATAATTATTGCATGCAAGTTCATTGTGTGATCTTTTTGCTGAAAGTGCTACTCTGAAGGGTGGCTAAGTTAAGGTTTTCATGTTTTTTTGTATTGCCCCTAGGATAATTTATACTTCTCCCTTGGGCACACAGAATTCAAAGTTGACCAAATTTTTCTATTTATCTGTTACCCATAACCATTATCACATTTTTGGGTTCCATCCAGCACTAGACAAAATTATGCTGCGCCTGGTATTATAATACACAGCACAATAATGGTAGAGATTCAAAACAATTCAAATAAAAAACTTATTAATTAATTAATGCAGTAGATGTACAATTGGTACCTTCTAGTGCATCTCTTATTTTTCTTGATAGCTTGGAGATAGCTTCTCAAGTCAGTGCAACGGAGGGCAGCAAAGATTATTCCTTCCCTGAGGCACCTTGAATATACAGATAGACTGAGGGTATTAAATTTGTTCTTGTTCGAAAGGTGTGTGAGAGGGGATATGATTGAGCTGTTTAAAATTTTTTCTGGGCTAGATAAATTGGATGTTAGCAAGTTTTTTGAGTTAGATAATGGAAATCGGACTAGAGGTCACCACTTGAAAATTAAAAAGCAAGGGTGTAGGTTGGATTTAAGAAAATATTTTTTCACCAATAGAGTGGTAGACTTCTGGAACAAATTGCCACGGAGGGTAGGTAGTCCAAATTTAAATGTATTTAAGAGTAGGTTGGATGAGTTTATGGGGAGGGAAGGTTGTGATGGTTCCTAAGTTTTGTATATATCTATAGCTGCATGATTTAGTTCTTGACAAGCCTTGATTGGTGATACCCTTGTTTCTGGACGCAATCCTCTGGATGTAGTTTTCTTGGGAGTTTGGGTGCCTTAAAAAAAGAGGCCGTTTGACTCAGATGACCTATGATGGGCCCTTGTGGTTTTTGTCATCTGTTATATTATATTGTGGGGGACTTTGATTTTGTTTTTCCCTGGCGATGGTGATTTTTGTGGGTGGGTTTTGACAGATGCGGATGACCTTTGATAGGCCCTTGTGGCTTTTGTCATCCGTGAAATTATTTTATGTTATGAATGGCTAAAACAAAATTTTGAACTATATCAATGGGGAAATTAGCCCAGGATTCCCGAATCACAGCCTTCAACTTTGGGGATTGAACTGATGTCTCTTACCTGGAGATCATTCTTGATGATGCCACAGGCTCTTACTTTGATTAATTTCAGGTCTATTGCCATGCCAAGGGTACCTCACAATAATCAAGCCAGGTTGTAATGGATTTGGCAGTATGAGCAAGTGCTCAATCCTGTTGAAACACCTTTGCATCTGTGGGGTTGAACAACTGGCAGATGGTCATATAACTCTAAATATACACCTTGATTCACTTTAATTTTGGGGAAGCAAAACAAGTTCCAACCCATTACGAGAGAAACAACCCCATACAATAAGAGAATAGAAACTGTCTGAACACACATCCCCAAACAACTCTGGGTTAGATTCCTTTAAAACTCTTGCCGTAACTTGTGGGTTATGCTCCAATGTACTTTTTATATCATGATTGGATGTCTTATGTGGTTGACCAGTCTTAGTTTCAGAGAAGGCATCTCCTGACTACCACCTTCCCTAAAACGTGCATAGTACTTCTGTACTGTCAACTTGGCTACACCAATTTGCTCACTAATTTCCTTAGTTTGAAGGTCTTCATTCTTTAAAGTAATGATTTGTGCTATCATTTCCTTTGATAATTCACTTTTAGGGGCCATAGTATTAAAATAACAAATGGCAAACCACACTTAATCACATTAAATCAACACAACAGTCAACCACACCTGAGAGAGCCCTCAAGCAACTAAGGGGCAATTTTAAACTTTTAGTGATGAAAGGAGATGGTGTGGTGTCATCAAAGCGCTGCTAACTTCTGTCAAACAAAATATAACACTAAACGAAGCACCACAGTAAATTCACAGTGCTCATATGTAGGTGCTCTATACTTTTGTCTAATTCTGTATATTTACTTTTTCTTCATCTCTCTCCTACTCACCAGGGTTGGCAAACCCCCCCAAAAACCTGGGTTTTTTCAAATCTCAGGTTTAAAAAAAAAACAACCCAAACACTACAAGCTTTAGAATAACATAGAAAAAGAATAGAATCTCTATTTTTATAATATTAATAATTAATTAGATTAATAATTATATTATAGTAAGAACACATCATGATTGAGAATTGTGGGTACCCGTGATAACCATAACCTGTAGGAGAGATGAATTATAAGTCAGTATCAGAGAAATAACCTTAATTTGATACATATTTGTTGAAATTATAAACAAATATGAATTTTAGATAAAATAATAAGTAGCTTTCATTTCTTGAAAAAAAAAACCCTTATATTTTAAAGATGTATGGTGGTATGCGCGGGATGAAGGGTCTGGTGACGGAAACGTCTGTTTTGGACCCTGATGAAGGAATTCGTTTTCGAGGCTACTCTATACCCGAGTGTCAGAAAGTCCTGCCAAAAGCCCCGGGGGGTGAAGAACCCCTCCCAGAGGGCCTCTTTTGGCTTTTGCTAACTGGAGATGTCCCAACCCAAGCTCAGGTAAGATTTTTGGTTACCTGCATAAGAAGTCTTTCAGATAAGTTGCTATGTCAATGAATTACCCAAGTCATTGCCATGGCAATGAATTACCCTAGTCGTTGCTATGTCAATGAATTACCCGAGGTTTGATAACATTTCCTTGATTAATGTTTATAGCTCACAGGGAGCAGATGTCATCTCTGCTCCCTTCTACCGTTTAGGGAATTTATGGAGAAAGCTTTGATTGTGCAGCCTATGCTTTATGCCCTGCCAGCACTACCATAATTAATGGGGCTGCACTTTCTATGAGGCTGTCCTGGGGGACCAGGTTAGAATGGAGGGAGGCTGTTGTATGCTGGGGGAATTTTATAGTACCCTCCTGTGCCAGCTGTCAATGCAACAGCTAGGGGGTGCAGGTTCAATTGCAACTTAACCTAGTGTGGAATACATCAAAGTGGTGTTGTTGCACTACAGGATTGCATTCAGGTAAGGTAGTAACGTCATATCCACTTGGGAATGACTGACCACTCTAACCCTTTTATCTTTTCCTACAGGGTGGCTAGAGTTTAAAAAAACAGCCTTGTCTGCTGGGCATTCTTCCTTGATTACTTAAGGCCTTTTCTCAAAAGTATCTTGCTAAGTGCGTGTGATAAATTAGTGGCCAGATTAAAGGAGGACATTCAGAGACCTCAAGAATGCTTCTGGGCAGGAAATTCACAGGCTCAGCCTCTTTAGTTCGTGTCCTGATGAGTTTAAAGATAGTCTACATTCTCCATATACACTTGGGCTATCCATATGGCATTGATTGATAGATTCAACATTAAAAAAAAATCTTGTTCATGTTTCCTCATCATACTTGAATATGAATCTTTACTTTCCATTGTAGCTCTTGATCTGTGAAAGACTAAAATTCTTAAGTCACTAATTCAATCAATTTCAATAAATGCTGGGAAATTACGAGTGGAATAAATGGTACAATTTATGTAGTTGGTTTGAATTGGAAACTTGCATTGGTCTTAAGGGAATGTAAATGGGTATGGATGTTCATAATCTAAACTATTTTACTATTTCTTTTCAAAATCTTTTTGTGGAAGTTGGCCTTGCACATTTTACCCCCCACATTCCTCCTAAATTGACAGGATCTCCTGGTTTTCTTCCTTAGGTTAGGTTTTTGTTCTTTTTCATTCACCTCTGTCAATAGTTTTAAGTTCGATTGCAAACTAAAACCTACTGGCAATTCCCCCACCCCCCCTTCCCACCACTCAAAGGAATTCACTTATCTAAGGTTCCTTGGTTTCAGGTTGCTGCAGTATCGAAGGAGTGGGCAAACCGCGCTGACCTTCCCCCACATGTTGTGAACATCTTGAACAATCTTCCCTCCAACCTCCACCCTATGGCGCAGTTCTCCGCCGCCATTACTGCCCTCAACAGCGAGTCTCTCTTCTCTAAGGCTTACTCGGAGGGAGTCAATAAAGCCACCTATTGGGAGGTGAGTTCTTTTGAAAATCTCTTCCTTGAGATATCTGATATTCAGAGGAGGAGAATGTTATGGCAGCATTGAAAATAAACCTTTTAAAGGTGGGCATCTATTTACAAAAGAATGAAATCGGAACGATGATAAAATGCACCCTTTCACACTTGATAGCGATGTGATTTAATTCTCCTGCCTTTGTATCTCCTTTTTTTTACTTTCCATTCATGAATCACAAATTATTTGCACGATTACATTGACAGCTCCTAATTCATTCATTTATTGTTTTCATTAATATTTATTTTTGTATGGTTGTACTTTTCTTTCTTGCACTCATCCATTTGGGCTATAGCTTTTTACCCTGTGCATTGGTGTATCCTTCTATGGTGCTTATTTTTTAAGTTTTGGGTTATCCAGTTATTATGAACTGCTGGGTTTTGAAAGCTTAAGTTTTTTTTTTTAACCAGTTCCGTATTCACTGCAAACATGCCACTGCAGTTCCTGCACTTGTGATACTCTGGAATTTAGGATTACAGTAGCCAAGTGTCAGTGGATGCATTGACCTTTTATCACCTCAGTGTTTGACCTTTGCACTCGCGCTATGATCCATTTGAAATTTCTTTTCTTCACTCGAAGCATTGCTACGAGGACTCAATGAACCTGATTGCCAAGCTTCCCACCG
The DNA here is from genome assembly GCA_963969495.1 of Ceratothoa steindachneri. Taxonomy (NCBI): domain Eukaryota; kingdom Metazoa; phylum Arthropoda; class Malacostraca; order Isopoda; family Cymothoidae; genus Ceratothoa; species Ceratothoa steindachneri. Next base: position 19,306,157 of record OZ018317.1, on the reverse strand, counting down.
TGGCTGCCACCATTTATCGCAATCTCTACCGCGATGGGACAAGTATCGGAGCCATTGACCCCGAAAAAGATTGGGGCGCAAATTTCACCTCGATGCTGGGTTATGATGACCCGCAATTCACCGAGCTCATGAGGCTCTACCTCACTATCCACAGGTAAGAAAGGGCTCGGAATTGAATCCTACTCTCCCAACAAGCTGAAACCTTCAATCGGACAAAGAACGGATAATAGAAGTGGCAGGGAGATTCGTTAGGGTATTGTCCCCAGATGGTCTCATCTTTTTTTTTCTCTCTTTCAGTGACCACGAAGGAGGGAACGTGTCTGCCCACACATGTCACTTAGTCGGATCCGCCCTTTCTGACCCGTATCTCTCATTTGCCGCTGGAATGAACGGCTTGGCGGGTCCACTGCACGGCCTCGCCAACCAGGAAGTGAGGATCCAGGGAGGTTCTTTTACATTACCTCAATCTTTTTCAACCGAGCTTTGAGTGTGCAAATTCAATTATAGAATAGGTTACATCATTGTACACAATGTTGGAGTTAGGAACACTTGTACTCTTGAGATGATTCCAAAGATTTTTACCAGAGATTGATGGGTAAAGGATGACATTCATCAGCATTGCTTTCTCTTTCAAGAAGGGAATGAAAAGCGTCAGGTTCTCGGTCATTTTCCTCCTCCCCTCTGAATCGGGCACATTCGGAGGACGCACCGCCATTTGATGAAGAGTTCCCCAGCCTGTTTGGTCTATTCTTGCCGAGTGCCCCAGTCTGAGGAGCTCTTGGAAATGGCAGGTTCCTCCATTCTATTATTGTACTACACTATTCTTCAAATGCGTTACAATAACATTTTTAGCATCTTAGCAACTATCTTCTACTCCAACCTATCAATGAATTCTCGCTATTTATTTACCTCATTACTCAAAAGTACCGTGCCCTTTTTATCCTTGATGTTTCCACAGCTATTCTGGTTCCTCGCCATTTTCATTCTTCCTTCCAGAATAGCTTTCTGTGCCCATTGGGATCCTCATTCATTTTTTTTTTTGTCCAAAAGCTTCATTTGCTGCTTTCTTACTTTGCTTAATTGCTACATTCCCATTCATCTCCTTGAACGCATCTCCCCGTTATCTATTAAGCATTCGAAAGTACGTCTCTTTTTCTTTTTTCATTACACTCTTCAATCGACATTCCACCATTCAGTTTTTGGCTCCCTCATTTTAGTTCTTGCACACCCACACACAGCCCCTGCACTACCCAGAACCACTTCCTTAAATTTGTTCCATATTTCTATCTCCACGATCTCGCTTATTTCCTCTCACAGACCAACCATACTGGTTAAGGTCTGCCCCTCTCCTTTGACCAGCCCATGTGTATTTATGCAGAGCCTTGAACTGAAAATGTGTTTGCTGCTAAGTTGGACTTGTACATACCTAAAAAATTGATAGATTCGTTTGCGCCCGCACAACGTTTTATGGACTTGCACTTCGCCCATAGTAGTGAAAGGTTCTCCGCCTCATTTTCCTGAGAACAGATAAACAAGCTTGGATTGGTAGGGTATAGGGGAGATTACAAAGACGGAAAAGAGTTCATTCAGAGCATGGAAAAAGCTGCTCCAACAGACAAGGCCTTCAGAAGGAGTACTTTATATGTTAAAATAAGTGGATGTCATTGTGTACATAGATGTGGAGGGAATTTGTGAATGAAAGGGCTTGGGCCTTCAGACCTTAGATGAATTTTTGACTGATCTAGATGATACAACTCATAGTGCCCCATAGTCTCTTAGCTGTAGGGAATTGGAACTAGCTAAAACCCTGTATGTTGTTATACTCGGAGTTTCAGACTTTGATCAGCCCTCCTTGACCTTTTCTGCATGGTCTGCTCTTATACATTCACACTGAACAGGCCACACTACCTAGCGTCAATCACGAGTAACACACCTCGCTTAATAAAATGAAGGGAATTAGGGTAGTGAAGGTACCTTTTTTATACTCATTGACCCCACCTTGTCTTGTGTACAATTTTCACTAGGTTTTGGTCTGGTTGACGAAGCTCCGGAATGAAGTTGGAGACGATATCTCTGAGGAGAACCTGAAAGAGTTCATCTGGAAGACTCTCAAGTCTGGCCAGGTAGTTCCAGGATACGGGCATGCCGTTCTCAGGAAAACTGATCCCCGATACACCTGCCAACGAGAATTCGCCCTCAAGCATCTGCCCGAAGACAAGCTGTTTAAGGTGAGTTGTAAAATGCAGGGTGGAATCCTAAAGGAGCCTAAACTCTTAACTCATCATGATGATTGTGAGGCGAAAGTAGTAAAGAAGGATCGAGGATGAGGAACTGCAGTGGAAGTCTCGGTAATTGAATTTCAAAACTACCGAAGTTTCTCCAGCAATTATTGATTCAAATATAGGAACTTTAAGAATTTGCTTGTGTCCACCCAACCTTGTGATTTATTTGCCTGGAACTCGTTCTTTGATTTTGTGTAACTGCAGTTCCTTGGATTATTTTTTCCCCTTTGCCCACTCATTACACTAGCTCGCATTGGCTTACCCCTTTTTTAAAACGATATTGCAGATTTGTTTCTTAAGTCAATTTTCTCCTCCCACACCAATGCAAGAGGGTTTAACTATATTTCTTATGTAATATGCTCTTCTATACCTATTTCTTAGGTAATATGTTCTTATATACAAGTGCTCTTTGGCGAGTTAGCATAGTCCATCAAGGCAGGGTTTAGAGATGTTAAAGCAGTCTGTCCCTTGTTTTTGCTATTAAGTGAACCTTAGGATTACACAAGTTTCTATTTCTGTGATTATTCAAATGGTTGGTGCAAGGAACAGGTAGTTTTTCGTGGCATTGAAGCGCACCAACCCAAATTTGGGGGGGAAACCGGTTTAATTCTATTTAAATTTCTTCCCACAGCTGGTATCGAAGATTTACAACGTGGTGCCGCCAATCCTCAACGAGCTTGGTAAAGTGAAGAACCCTTGGCCGAATGTAGATGCCCACTCTGGTGTCTTGCTGCAGTATTTTGGCATGAAAGAAATGGGATATTACACAGTTTTATTCGGAGTTTCGAGGGCTCTTGGTTGCCTTTCTTCCTTGATTTGGGATCGCGCTTTAGGTCTCCCCATTGAACGCCCCAAGTCCTTGAGTACAGAAGGCTTAGAGGCTCTTACTGGGGTTGCCAAGGCAGCCTAAAGACCCCTGACTCTTAACCATTTACCAATTTCATTACAACCTGGGCTGGTTTGATGCTTAACCATTAGTAAATATTTTCATTTTCAACTATGCAGCCATTTATATACCCTTATGACGGTGTCGAATACAGTTAAATTAGGTTATAACCTCCTAATTTCGGATTTTATTTATTCGTGTTTGGTTTTCTTCCCTAAGTTGACATTTGTTTACATATTCAGGCAGAAAACTGTACATAGTGTATATTACTCCCCCCATGAAACACCATCTGAGATGTACAAGATATCTTACCTACACATCTATTTGGTTAATCCTCTGTACAGTCTGGCCAAACAAAAGCAACATTTGTACCTTATACAAATAAATCAACCTTCTTATATTTTGCATTTTATTAACTTCACCATGGGGTATTTTAGATGGGTCTCTGAGGATCAAGGGATGAAAAATTAATGGTAAACCTAATAAAAGACCCATCGTCCAAGCCGCCTTCGGGCAGCTTCCCTGAAAAAATGGAGCCAATCCCCACAATGCTTTCTCAGGGGACCATCCAAGTTTTTTCTACTGGAGAGGAGTCTTACTCCTCTCCTTTGCCTAAGGGTGTAGGAGGACCTCCTCACCCCCTACTCTGGAGGCGCCCTTGGGTGCCTCCCTCTTTCCAGCGGCAGTCCCTACTTTTTCACAAGGGACTGACAAGAAAGCACGTAGGCGGCTGAAAATTGACCGCTGCAGGTTGGAGCGCGTCCATAGGGCCAACTTCCTCAGGAGGGGCGAGGGGCAAGGAATGGTATGGCCCGTCGGTCCTTGCCTTATAACATCATGCGCTAAGAGCCTACAAGGGTCACTGTATGTGCCCCACACTCTTCCTCGACTGATGGCGGTTCGCCGGCATTAGATAAAAAAGGTACCTCGAATGGGATTTGATGTCAAAGTGTGGGGGGATGGCCACATGGAGTCACCCCCTTCCCTTGAGTTGTACATGGTCCCTGAGGTAACCCCGCCACAGACTGTATGATCTAACATGGGGTCGAACCTGGGCTCGTTGCCAAGCAAAGAACCCGTGTCCGCCCCTATGCAAGCTCCTCCTCAGACGGCTCGGGTCCCCGAACCTTCACGAGAAAAGGAGGGATCTCCTCCCTCGGATGTTGCTCCTATTATAGGCAAGCCCTTCTCCATTTCCGAGAAGGATCTTGCCGAGGCTGGCCTAGGGTCTCCTGCTGGGGGAGAGAAGCGGGTTCGTTCCCCGCCCTCCAAAAAAGAACAAGAAAAAGACTGGGCTCTCTCCCGGCGCGGGGACGGACGGGCCTGCTGTCGTTTCGGTACATAACAAAGCCAAGAACGGCACGTCCATCCCCATTGCTTCCCCTGGTGGAGAGTCCCAGACGAAGACCAGAACTACGCAGAGCGAGGCCTCGTTACTCCAGGGCCCTTCATTCAGAGGCTACTTGACGTTTTCGAGCCCGCTGGCTTCAAACGTTCTTTGTTATTCGCCCCACTGATGGCAGCATGTTGGTAGAGAGCCGAAGGTGACCCCGTTTCTCGGACGGGAACCTTTTGGCGAATGCGTCTAATCCCTCCGAGGCGGCCATGATTAGTGCCCTTCGGACACTAGATAGCACGCCTGTGAGTCTGACGCCGCATTCTACCATGAACTTTGTGAAAGTAGTTTATGCGAGGGAACTCGTGGACTACATAGATGACATCACCTTAGAGTTGGCCGACCATGGGCTGAGAAAACAGGAAGGGGCCTCGAGACCCACTCCCTACACTCTTCGTCACGTTCGACTGTGACAAGGTTTCTGAGTCGGGGCGTGCCGATTGGTTTCGTTACCGCGTGAAGGCATTCGTGCCACTGCCGCGGAGGTGCTACTACTGTCACCGCTTCGGCCATACTAATCGCTCCTTTAGACACGCAAGGACGGGGTTACCTAAAGTCTAAGTTGATCCAAGGCCGCACACGATAAGTCCAAATCGTGTGAGGTCAATTGCGGAGAGCGCACCATCTTCGAAGCAATGTGGTGCTTATCCACTTAAGGCAATCCTGGCCGTTCAGGCCCAGGATAGTCTCATTTCGCGAGACTAAGGACTTTGTCCTGGCTTGCACAGCTATGCCTGGGACGTCTTATGCCTCAAAGGTAAGAAAGACACCCTCTGCTCCTGGGCCCCTCCAAGCACGGTCGTTTCCGCGCCCATTCGGAACCCTTCTTCGAGGTATACCCACCCCGGGGCACTCTCCTGGTAAAGCTGTCGCAAGACGGATTCAGACCCAGCCCCGGCTAAAACCAGGGCTCCCATCCCTGTAAGGCGAAACGGTCGCGGGCCTCCACCGAGTCGTTAGACTCACAGGAGGCAACGCCCCTGAAATTGGTTGTTAGGCAATCTTCCGGGGTTCCTAAAGCTGCCCTCCGAAAGGATGACAGCACTAAAGGAGCTTCGACTCCTTCGCCCACACCGTCCCTAGGCTGGGTGGCTCGGAAACGATGGATCCTCCAAAAGAGGAACCCCGGCCTCCGAAGCCGCCCCGCTCGCCTAAGGTTTCGAGGTGGAGGGAAGAAAACACTAGGCGAGCCCAACCTTCCCCGGTAAGTCGTCGAAGGCTAAAGCGCATTGTCCGGCCAACAGCGCCCGGAGTTCAGCCTCTGGGAAGGATATAGACATTCCCGTGACGGTCTCCTCCCCGCTATGCCTAGAGGGCATATTCCTTAAATGGAATTGCCGCGGACTCCGGGCCAATTGGGAGGAGCTGCGGAGGCTCGCCCCGTTGCTCGTTAGCCATCTTTTTGCAGGAGACCATGCAGAGCGAGTGCGCCCTGCCGACCCTCCCTGGGTATAAGGGTTTTGTGGCCCAACCATCACGGGATGGCGGCCGGGCAGGAGAATGCGTGATTTACACCCTGCACGATGTCTCCGTTCTTCTCTTCGCTTTAGATGCCTCCTTTCAGGCAGTAGCTGTGCAGCTGCACCTGGGAGGTATACTGTTATTTCCGCGTACCTTCCACCGTCAGCCGATTTCGATGGTGGGGACTTCCGCTGCGTCGTGGCACGGTTGCCGAAGCCGTTTTTATTGCTCGGAGATCTGAATGGTAGACATCCCCTATGTGAAGACTATTCGATTAATCTCCGGGGTCAAGTCCATGCTGACCTGATCGATGAGCTGGAGATAGGTGTCCTAAATATGGATGAGTTTACGCATCACTGCCCGAGAACTGCTTCATTTTCCTGCCTTGATCTATGTTTGTGCTCTCCGTATGCACAGCCTGATTTTGGGTGTGCAAAAACGACATTAATCGTTCCCTGACTTCCAGCACCTGATGTGCTTTTCTATCGATCCTTTGTTCGTTTGAAGCTCGACTACGGATGAGAGATTTATGCATCCGCAGCCGAGCGTGTATTGTGTAAGGTGGACTCTACTCTACCACACAGGGCTTCGCCCTACGACCTGTGGCTACGCATGTCTCCCATTGAGAGCCTATTTGTCGATGCTAGTGAGATGCCACTCGCTCCGCGCCGTGTAGAATGCATTATGCACCTGTACGCGCGAGCCCGGCGCCTACCTGTGTCCGACGGCTCTTACTGCATCCGTAGCCGATCTTGACGGGCCTATGCCGCCGATAGACGCCAGTCATAGCCTAAGCCTCTTGGGTTTAGGGCTATGATCAAGAAAAGAGAAAATAAGAGATTCCCATAGAGTACCGCGAGAACAACAGAGGTAACTTTAGGAGCGGGAGACCGATAGGAGGAGTCAACCTCGCACCAATATTCACGTATACAGATCATCGCGATCAATAGTAAAAAGAAAACAAACAACTGCAGATTACTCAAATGAAATCCAACAAGGAATAATAGAGGCGCGAGAGCCTTAACATAGAGAACAAATATTAAGAGAATAAAACGAAAATAAGAACCAACCAGTCAATGGCTGGTCACGCAGCAAACAACACTAACTCTTACTCATTCCTTTTCAACACTTTTATCTTCCAACCCTTTTCAAGACGTAAAGGCCTGTAGTAGTGAAGGTTCTTCAGGCAAGTATGATTTATGTGACGTACATGTAGGACCTAGGTCAGTTTGCAGTGAAGAATGTTCAAGAAATTTTAATTATTGGACATTTTCCAGTAGAATCCATCGTATGGTTGTGGCTCACATTAATCTTAAAATTCTTGTGATAAAAAGATGAATAAAAGCTAAGGAAAGTCTTTAATCATGTCGTTTTATGATACTATGGCGCCATGTGGTGTCATACGATTTTTTTATATCGAAAAAGCCTGCTAAAATATGTTGCTTCAGGACAAGAGCATCAAAAACCAAAGTTTCCAGTCCGACTTAGATCAGTCGAACGATGCTTTTGATGAAAAACCTAATATGGCATTAACAAAATTTCCAGTAATTTGCTCAGACGAGTGAGTGCACTTGAGCGATAGTTTGCGGGAATGAGTAGATCCCTTCTGGGCTAATGAAATCGAACAACAATTGCAGGCGTCCTATCAGTGCAGTTGGGTGGCATTTAGATAAACAAAACGTACCTCACTGTAGTAAAGTTTTTTATTTAACTTTGGCTGTTGGAAATTGGCTGGATATTTGTTAATGCTGATAATTTCTGCAAAATAGGAGTCCAGTATGTTACAGATCCAACTGGGTCATTGACAACCGCTGTTTACTTCAAGATTTAGCGATGGTCCAATATTTGCCCCTTTTGTTAACCTATTTCGCTTCCCATCTACCGAGCACAACACAACAGTTACAGAACCCTGCCGCTAAATTACTAGTATCTCCTATGAAGGTGCTCATATCCACTTACCCCACCATAGAGTAGCTTGTGCCCATTTTGAGGGGTGAGGGGCTCATATCCATATACTTCTGATGCGGAACCAGGTAGTTCTATGATCGCTGGTTTGTGTCAAAACTACTACCTTCCCCACCAATGAAGACGCGATCCTGGCCCATTAAGGCTTGTCAGTGATTGTCATTTTGATCTTTATGCACATTTAATTATAAGGCTAGATGATTTCTTCTATGGTTCAAGGTACGGATAGCGCAAGTTTCTATTTTTCTAACTTCTATCCTAACACTTTTTCTAATGGTACTGACGCAGGTCAACGGAGTCTTTTCACATCAGTTACAAAGTTAAAATACCTCAAGTTAGAGAGAAACCACATACTTAGGAGAAAGAAACAAGAACAAATAGCATTATTAAATACAATGGACTTATCTAGACTATAAGACCAGAAGGCAAAAAATCACATTTATATGGGCAATGCTATCAAGTGTAATGGATTCTTAGGCACGGTGGCAAATTTGAATAGTGAATTCTTAAATTATCTCGACACCGAGGATTGCACCAGAGACATTTTCCAGAGTAGGAGAGCGGGGATTTCAATTTACTGGCCACCCTCAGTATAAACCATCTGCCAGAAAAACAGTGAATTGTTCCAATCAAGAATATTTGAGCAAAGGCTAACTTCCCACGTTTCTAACAGCGGATATCAAATCATTGATGCTTTCAGAGAGAGACGAAAGCTCTCGCTTGACCTCTGTCCTTAAATGACTCATCTCATTAACAATGTCCTTCAGGTGTCTATTCCTCAAATCACGCATCTGCAGGTGTATTAAGATGTCCTCCTCTGCCTCTGACCTCTGTTGTTTCACGTCTTTGAAGAGTGTCTCTAACAACTGCATCTTGAAGTCCTCGAGGGCCCCCCTCTTCTCCTCCCATTGATTATTAAATATAGAGCAATCTGAGGAAGAACTCACGGCGACTCCGCCAGATAAGGTTGACAGATTGTTTTGGAACGTGTTTCGATTACGTTTGATGGGCGGATACAAGTCATCGAGGGATAGTTGCTGTTCTGCAGAGGTTCCAAAATCTCTGCCCCTCTTCATGGAGCCAGAAGCAGCAGACTTGTCTAAGGGCATCCTACAATCAACCTCCTTTTTACATATTTCTTTCATTATCTGAAAAAGACGGGGAGTGTAAAAAAATATATATGAGATTTAATCTTAAGAAAGTGAATAAAATAGGTGATGGTGTGAGTGAAAGTGAGCAAGAAGCGTATTTCAGATTTGGGAAAGGCTGTGTAGATGGGGTTTTTACTTTGCAAGTTGTTTGATTTTTTTTTTTTTTTAACACTAATCTGGCGACTACCCACCGAGATACAAGTCGCCGAAATCATCCTTCAGTCTAATGCTAGGGCAGATTACATTAAAAAAAAATAAAATAAACGAGCAAAAGGCAAAACTAAACAAGAATAAAACAGCAAAAAGGAACCACGCTCTGGCGTCGTGGGGAGGGGACCTCCCCCGACCAACACCAAAGAGAGTCAAATAAAATAGAGGAGGCTAGCCTCCTCCAAAAAGTCAGAGTCCAAAGGTTTGTGTGCACGCATCTGTCCCGCGTACGAGGGACAAGTGGTAGCAATCCAGCTCGTCCCGGTACTGGGACAGGTGACAAGCATGAAGATCACCCAGGCCTGGACATTCAACAAGAATGTGCCTAACAGTCTAAAGGGACAACGCAGTCGTCACAATAAGGCGCAGGCGAGCGCTCTATCAAATGGCGGGGCGTCCCGCGAGTGTGTCCAATTCGGAGACGACAGAAAGCATTGGGGGGGGATAGGTCCATGGGAACAGTCGCGGCGCAATGGCACGCAATTTTAATGAAGTTGTTTGAAAATAGTAATGATAAATGAATATTGATTTTACTGTTCTGGAAGAAGCATATGATAGAATCAATAGGACTAAGCAGTGTGGCCTCCAGGAACACAATAAAATGCATGGAGGAGTGAACATGGATTTGAGTGGATGGCTTGGTATATGTTTTTGTGTGCATCAAATGGATGTGAAGTCACCCTGTCTTTTCAGTGTTCATGTATGTGAAGATTGGTAGGATTGGTGTTACAATGGTAAGAAAGGCTACTCGGGCTATTGAAAGCCATGGTGTAGTCTATGTTGCTATCTGAATTTGATAGGAATGAATATGGAAGATTAGTAAAGTATCATGAATAAATTTTTTGTGATCAGCTTTGTGTCCTAATAAGATTTAATGATAAAGCACAAGACTAGGTTGAGGGTTGACAGCAAGAGAATGCTCATTTTGTCTTGGTAAATGACTCCTTAACACAAATATCAATTTGGCCATATAGGGTACACTGATATAATGAAATATTTACTTTGTTGTGACATATCAAACTGGTTGTTAAAAGTTAATAGCAATGTTCACACCGTTTGATAAAAGAATAGTTTACTCGTACCCCTTTGTGATTAATTACAAAGTGTTGTGGCGAGGCAATTAAGGCAAAGAATAAACAAACAAACAAAATAATAAATTAAAAGATTTTGACAAATTTGATTGAATAAAAGCTCATCTACTTAAAACTGTAATCTCAGCCAATAAATGAATGTTCAAAATGCATTTTAAACTATACCTCATAATACGGCCAAGTTAGCTTTTCACCGTTGCTTCCAACTCCTCTGTTTGCCTTTATTCTTCGAAAAGTTCCAGTCAAATTAGCATACTTTTTCTGTACATCATACCTGGTGCAACTGAATCCATTTTTTCTCATTTCCTTTGCAGCATTCTCAAAAATTATTCTCCTGGGGAGTGGAGTGACCTTGGACTTATCATACTGTTCCCAGAGAATTTCTAGGAGACACATAACACCAATGTGTGTCCATTTTTGGGTGCTTTCCAACCCTGTTGAAAATAGAAGAAAAAGTGTTGGTATAATCAGGTATAAAATTAGGTTTGTATTTACATTTGCTCCAAATGCCTAGACATGGGCAATAGTTATGGGAGGCAAATTTCATCTCAAATACAGTTACATAAGCAGAAAATGGTACCAAAATATCGTCTAAAGGCAACTCCTACAAATGATCCATAAACATTTTTTGTGGTGATCCATACATTTATTTGTGCCAACAGGCACAAGTAACAAAGTAGCTTGGATCTAAATTAATATGATCAAGAACAGAAGCCACATAGGTGAAGATGGCCATGCAACTTACCTCCTCACAAGACATTACAGATTCATGCTGGAGGAGCACCCTTGAAGGAAATATGATAGATTGTAGGCAGAGGGACTGGAAGGATAGAAGTGTGTAGCCTCTGTCCTTAGGTGATAGTGATCTTCAATCATAGGGGCAAAGGTGGTGAAGGTATCCAGCAGAAGCAAAGGGATGTTTTCACAGACAGGAAGGAATGTCTGTCACGTAGGAAATTGATGTTGTATTCCATATGGAGGCTGGCTATTCTAAAGAGCGAAAAGACCCTGGTTCAGAATTGGATTAAGGTGAGAGTCAAGGGTGATGCAACATTGTACACTGCACAAAGTCCAGTTTCAACTAGATTGAGGCCATAAAGAAGCAAACCAAAGTGCAGCTGAAAATGACCCATTTATTGTGTGACAGATGACTCAAGTGATTAAGTGGACTTGGTGGCAGCAATTACATTTGTGGACATGAGGCTTCCATGAGAGCTTCTCATTGAAGATGAGGCTTAGAAACCTCATGAATTGCATTATGTATGGGGACTTCTGATATAAGGTAAGGTTGGAAAATCAGTATTTTGGCAGTAACATGGGGTAAATAGGATGGATCAAGAGTTTTACGAGAGAAAGAGAATCTGAGAAGCAGCTTTGGTAAGTTGGGCCTGTCTGGCAACCATGGGAAGATATGTACCATAATAGATCACCAGGGCTTCCCTGTAGAGCATGGTAATGATGGGGTAGAGAGAGGTGACTGTGCTGATGGTAAAGGAGAAGAGGAGGATGCTTAGGACTGAGACTTTGGGATCACCCTCCTTAGGTGATTAGATGAACTGACAAGAATCTGGAAGGAATAATCACACAAGAACTGTGTGATGAAAGTGCGTAGCAATCCATAAAGTTCAGAGGAGTGTAAGCTACAGATGATAGAGGTGAGAGGTGCCAGTGACTTTGCAGATGTACAAAAATACAAAGAATATATCAATACTGAGCAAAAATGACTCCTAGACATGGCTAAAGCTGAGCAGGAGCTCTAAAACAATGAAAAGGTGTTGGAAGCCAGGAATAATAATGAATGGGACTCTATACAAAGTAGGCACAAAGTCATCATCTTCACTATGATCTTACATGTTTTTTTTTAGAAGCCTACTTAGGCATGTCGCCATACTCACAACAGCCTAGTACTAGGCTACATTAAAGTATGCAAAGAAAACAACAACAATAAAAAAAGGGCCGTCTCACACTTCGCTGACAACCACGGGAGTGGGCGGCGTGAAAAACAGCCAGACGTTCTAGGAAGAGTAGTTAGGCCCACGACGATGAGTTTGCCGCCGAAGAACTCAACGGCCTCATCAACCGACCTAAACTCCTCGACTGAGATAGAGAAATCAGTCATTTCCTGAAATGCGGATCAACGCGCCCACACAAAGCACCACCGGGTCGGGCTCTCGGGCGACAGCAGCCCAGAAAAATTATATTTGATATTTGAATGGGAAAGTGATCATTACCATGAAGGTCATCAACCAGCCCCACTCAAAATCAGGCAGTGAATCCGGAGAGCACAAAGATAGATCAAAGCAGGAAAATGAAGCGGTTCTCGGGACACCTATCTCCAGCTCATCAATCAGGTCGGCAGGGACTTGACCCCAGGGATTAATCGAGTAGTCTCCCTAGATGGGTGTCTACCGTTCAGATCTCCGAGCAAGAGAAAGGGCCTCGGCAACCGTGTCACGACGTGGCGGAAGTCCCCCCGTGTCGAAGTTGACAACGGTAGGATGTACGCGGAAATAACAGTATACCCCCTTCTAGGTGCAGCTGCACAGCTACTGCCTGAAAGGAGGTGTTTAGAGCAAAGAAAAGAATGGAGACATTATGCCAGTGTAAATCACTCATCCTCCTGCTCGGCCCCCATCCCATGGTGGTGTGGTTGCAAAACCCTTATACCCTGGGAAGGTGAGCAGGGGGCATGCGCCCAGCATGGTCTCCTGCAAAAAGATAACTAATGGGGAACGGGAGGAGACAAGCCTCCGCAACTCCTCCCAATTGGTTTGGGGTCGGCGTCAAATCCATTGAAGGAATATGTCCTACAGGCCTAGCTCGGAGATGTGAGGGCCCTCTTCGAAGAGAAGACCCTCGCGGGAATGGCTGTATGCTTCCCGGGGGCGCGGTCACCTTCAAGGACTTATTTGGTGAGGTTTGGTTCATCATGCGAGTCTTTTCCTCCCTCTGCCTTGAAACCTTAGGTGAGCGTCTCCACTATCTCCGAGCCACCCAGCTTACCACAGTGTAGGCAGAGCCGAAGCTCCTTTAGTGCTCTTCTCCTTTCAGGGGGGCATCTTTAGGAACCCCGGAAGATGGCCTCACAACCAACTTAAGGGGGGTTGCCTCCTGTGAGTCTAGCAACTCGGTAGAGGCACGTGTCCATTTCACCTTATGGAAAATGGTCACGCTGTGGGAAGGGAGGGAAGTCCTGGTTTTAGCCGGGGATGGGTATAAACCCTTTGTGCCACCAGCTTTACCAGGGAAGCGCCTAGGGTAGGTAGAACTGTTGCATCAAATCCAATAAATAGCTTGTTCCTGCTCACTGATGATGCTCTCAGCCACAGTATCTCCTGCAAGCTTCTTCTCCGTCAACCACACCAACAGCAGCCTTTCCATCTCTTCATAGACAGAGGCCTGGAGTTTTGAAATGATCTTAATGCTTTTGGCTGGCATTATAGACTCCTAATGTTTCAAAATCGTACATACCGTAGATGTGCTAAGCTTGTACTGCCTTGACAAATCAACAACACACACACCTCACTCATGTTTTTTAATGATTTTGTGCTTTAATTCTAAAGAATATCAAATCTGGGCTTGTACCCAAAGCAGAAAATCAACTGAGTAACAGCTTGTATCTTGAAAAACTAGTAAGTTAGTTCACTCATAAATCAAGGTACTAACCACTGTATCAAATTTTTTTTTTAATTTGAAAATCTATATTATGAACATTTTTTAAAGTATGACCATGGTATCTCACATAACAATGGTTTTAAACTGAAAGGTCAGATGTTTCAAACAAACATAGGTAAAGAAAATTTCACCTTTAAAATTATCAATAAATGGAATGCACTCCCCAAGGAGGTAGTAAATGTTAGTAGTGTGAATAGTTTTAAAAACAAAATTGACAGTTATTTTATAAATAATGATATTGTTCAAATACAGAGCCCTGTTGTGGATTGAATGTCGCACAGGTGAGCATCATGGTGACAATGTCCAAAGGAGGACTACTAGCATATTAGTATGGAATGGGACTGGCCATTGAGTGGGCTTAGTAGTCTTTATTGGCTTCCTGTAACTATGTAACTACTTATAGTCTAAGAACTCCGCACTCATAATTAACTTACCATCTTCAACCAATGTTATGTTTTCAGTTCCATAATTACTGGAGGGGTTACTGACTAGGCCAATGTAAGCTTTTTCTGAACTGTCATCAGACATGATTAGATTTGGTAACTTTAGCAAGAATAATTTCTGTCATAATAAAAGTTCATAAATTAAGGTACACAAATTAAAATACCTCAGAATAACAGTTATGATTTTATTTAAAAAAAAAAATTTATTAGTCAAGGAACTTCAACCACTAAGGTAATAAACATAATGGATGACAAAAGCCACCAAGGCCTATCAGAGGTGATCTGTGTCAACACACACAACCAAAAGATTGCATCTGAACTGCTTTAACCCCCCCCATCCTTATCTGGTAACTGCCTCCAAGGGCATAAGTTGCAGCAATTATAATTTAACCTTGTGATAGGCTGCTTTAAAATTCACCAAACCCAAAAATAAGAGGCAAAAAGCAAGAAGGAAGCATACCCCATCATCAGGGGGAGGTGCAGGAACATGCAAACATCACCAAAAAGAGATATAAACAATGGAGGAGATCCAA
This sequence comes from Ceratothoa steindachneri, assembly GCA_963969495.1. Classification (NCBI taxonomy): domain Eukaryota; kingdom Metazoa; phylum Arthropoda; class Malacostraca; order Isopoda; family Cymothoidae; genus Ceratothoa; species Ceratothoa steindachneri. The sequence goes on along the minus strand of OZ018317.1, from coordinate 19,291,064 downwards.
AAAGTCAGGTGGTAGGTCCATGGAAATGGTGGGCAACTTTAAGTTCCACTAGTCTATTTTCCATCTTCTTGGCCAGACAACCCTAATTCCTGCCATGTTATCAGTGTGGGAAGATTGAAATGTTTGTCTGGTTACCCAGTCCTCGCTCACTCTTTGGCACCCTCATTCCTACAATTCCCACATGTTCAGGACCAGCAGGCAGAAGATAATCTCAACATCCATCCAGCTCGCAGCAACTGTGGCATCACTGATACTGCGACCATGAGGTATGGAATTTCCAATGCCCCAAAAAGAACTCAAGGTGCTTTGTAAGTCGCTAAAGATCACAATCCAGTCTCTGAACTGGGCCACACTGTACAGAACCCAGATGGCCTCTGTCATCCAGGAAAAAGGCTGATCTAACATTAACCAATTTCTCTGTCACACGCAGGAGGTTAGAGATAGTGTGCAGAAACAGGTCAGGTTAGAGTGATCTCTCCCCTGTTTGCAAAAAGTGAGTAGCCTGGGAAGATACCCACTACGGGTTGTCTCACACTCGACCGACTATTAGAGAAGTGGGTGACATGCAATAAATCCAGACATTCTAGGAATATTAGTTAGGAACACAGCGATGAGTTTGCTGAAGAACTTTATGCCTTCATCTACTGACTTAATCTCCTCTAGTGAGACAGTAGAAATCAGACATCTCATGAAATGTGGAGTACCGCCCCCACTGAAGTCTTTCAGACAGCAGAGGTTCATTTGAATGGTAAAGTGATCGCTACCATGGAGGTTATCAACCACCTCCCACCCCAAATTAGGCTGTACATCCATAGAGTATAGGGATAGATCAAGACAGGAAAATGATGTGTTTCTTGGACAGTGATTTTAAACTCATCCAAATTTCAGACACTTATCTCCAACTCATCAATCAGGTTGGCAAGGACCTGAACCCTGAGGTTAATCGAGTAGTCCCCCCAGAGCGGGTATCTACCTTTCAAATCTCTGAGCAGCAGAAAGGGCCTCAGCAATTGCGCCACAATGCTGCATAAGTCTCCTGCGGTGAAGTGGGCTGACAGTGAAATATAGAGAGAAATAACAGTATACCTCCTATCCAGGTACAGCTGCACAAATACTGCCTGAAAGGAAATATTCAAAGAAAAGAGAATAGCAAGACATCATGCCAGGTGTAAATGGTGCATCTTACTGCCTGGTCCCATCTTGTGGTGGTGGGGTCACAAAACCTTTATACCTAGGGAAGGTGTGCAAGGGGAACACACTTAGCAAAAAGATAGCTAACAGGAAATAGGAGGCAATGAGCCTCTGCATCTCCTCCCAGTTGGCCCAGAATCCGTAGCAATTCCTTTGAAGGAATATGCCCTTCAGGCCTAGTTTGGAGGAGATGCGGGCGCCCTCTTCAAAGATAAGACCCTTATGTGAATGGCCATACTCTTCCCGGAGGCAGAACTACAGACACTGTTGGCCAAACAAGATGCTGTCCACCCCAAGAACTTATTCAGGAAGGTTTGACTCACTATACAAGTCTTTTCCTCCCTCCACCTTGAAACCTTTAGCAGGGTGGGTCGTTTTATGAGGCCTATGGAGGATCCACCATCTCCAAGACAATCAGTCCAGCCTTGGGTGGAGGAAATTGTCACACTTTGGAAGGGAGAGGAGAGTCCTGGTTTTAGCTGAGGCTAGGTGTGAGTACTTTGTGCCACCAGCTCTACCAAGGGAAGGGGGGGAGGGGTGTAACCCACAGAAGGGTTCTGAATGGGTACAGAAGTAAATGTGCTTGAAGGCCTGGAGGAGATATAATCAGAAAGTGCCTACAGCTTGCACCATGACAAAGTCATTAGCCCCACGGCACGTGCTAGCGATACCAACTGGCATAAATTGACTCAGGAAGCCTGTCACAGTTGAATGTGACAAAGCGTGTAGGCTGGGTCTCGAGGGCCCCTCCCTGTTTTATCCTCACACGTTCGACTTTTGAATGCCCTGTGGTTGGCCAGCTCTAAAGTGATGTCTTCTATGAACTAGTTCACAAGTTCCCCTTGCATAAACCACTCCTTCCACAAAGTTCGTCGTAGAGTGCAGCAGCACACTAACTGGTAAGCCATTAAGTGTCCGAAGAGAACTAATCAAGGATGCCTGGAAGTGACATATTTGCCAGAAGGCTCCTATCCATGAAATGGGTCACCTTCAGCTTGCTACCAATCAAGCTAGTTAATGCTCTCCCCTGATGGATCATGCTGCCATCAGTGGAGCAACTAACAAGAAAGCATTTGAACTCAGCAAGCTCAAAAAATGCCGGGTAACCTCTGAATGAGGGGCTCCAATGTAATTGAGGCTCTGCTCAGCACATCTGTGAGTTTGATCTTTCTCTGTGCCTCAATTTCCGAGGGTGCCTCAGGGTGGGATATGCTGATCTTAGCCTGGTCTCTTGCTGAAGCGGCAGTGGACCCATCCTTTCCAGGAGACCCGGTGGAGGAGGAGGAACCCGCTTCTCTCCATTCCTGGAAGCTACCTGTAGATGGATCTACTGGCCTCAGCAAGATTTTTCTCAAGATGAAGAAGGGCTTGGCTGTCAAGGGGGCACCAATTGGGGGAGGTGGTCTGCCCTCTCCTTGTGAGTCTTAGGAGGCCTGAGCCACCTGATAAGAAGCTTGCACAGGGGCGGACTCGCTTCAGTGTTTGGTACAGAGCCCAGGTTCACCTACATGGAAGATCCTGCCATGTGTGGTTGTATCAACTCTGGGAACATGTCAAGCTTAGGGAAGGCCTCCATGTGGCCATCCCTCTCCCCCAAAGTATCACAGATCCCTATCAAAGGCTCTTCAGACTTATCATCTTTAGTCATTTGGGGCAGCAAACTGATATCTATCAGGGAAGAGAGTAGACAGGCATGCTGCTCCCCTCTGAACTCATAATGCATGCCTACAGAACAGCCGATTTAGCAGGCCCAGCTATTCTATGGCCCTCTTAGGTGGGGTGGCCCTATTGAGCAGCTCCCACAGGGAGAGGTTGATTCTGGGATGTATTAGGGTTCTCTTGGCAGTGCCCATGAGAGCAAAGGGGGGACTGCTGTGGATGCAGAGATGGAGTCACCCTTTGCACCAAGAGGGGGTGAGAGGGAACCCACCGCACCCATAGATATGGGAGAAGAGTAAACAGTTTCTGAGGTGGGGCTATCCTCGGGTGGCTTTAAAGATGGCAAAAGGAACACCTTTGCTGCATGGGAATGGTGAGAGGGAAACCCTTCCACTGGTTGAAGGGGTCTCTCTTATTATCTCTTCCTGCTGGACACCTAAGAAGGGCAAGGTCATACTTGGCAGTGGCTCTCGATACATTTCCAGTCACCCACTATTCCTCTTTATTGTAGCCATAATAAGTTTATAAAAAAAAAAAAGAATCCAAGCAAGGTAAATACTATGACCTCTCAATGCCTTGGGAGGTTAAGAGAAAAGTCTCCATAGGATCACAAACTTCCAAAATTTGATCATTTACACATACTCTGCCCATGGGTTCGAGCTAAGATGGGCCTTGACAACCAGCCCACCATTCAGGAAAAATTGTCCTTGAGCTTTAACCATAAAGGATGGTGCCCAAATAGCCACCTTTTATGTATACTGGAAGAAGGTGAGCAGTTAACAACCAACGCACCCTGTACATAATAGATGACTTAGGCAGAGAGCTATGCAGGTAGGAACCTTACAGTATAAACTGCCACTTGACTAAGGACCCATAAGAGGGTGAAAGTACAAAACTTTTGTGGATAGAAGAGCAAGTTTGGAAGGGGGTAGGTGGGTATGTAATAAAGAGAAGTAGAGATAGGCGGGTCCAATAATGAGTAAGGAGGGTGATCACCTATTATCATCATATCCTGGGACTTGGTGATCCTAGGAAAGCATGCAGTCCACCAAGGCACCATACCATGCCTGACGGGCTGAACTCTATTCAGGTAAAAAAATAGTTCCTCTTGGTACAAAGTGCAGGTAGACAAAAGGCTGATGGGATAGCCATAATAATAATTAATAATCGCTTCTGTCATAGGGGCGCCTCACACTCTGCTGACCTCCAAGGAAGCAGATGGCATGCAAAAGGACCAAATGTTCTAGAAATAGCTGTTAGACCCAAGGCAATGAGGTTGCGATTGAAAAACTCAATAGCCTCATCCACCGACCTAAGTTCCTTGATTAGGAAAGAGAAATCAGTCATTTCCTAAAATGTGGACCACTACACTCATTCCATGAAGGTCAGTGACCACTTCCACCCAAAATCAGGCTGTGCATCCAGAGAGCACAGGGATATATCAAGACATGAAAATGATGCGCAAACTCATCCAAATTTAGGACCTGACCCTTGGGATTGATTGGTTAGTCTTCCCAGAGGGGTTGTCTACCATTTAAATCCTGGAGCAGTAAATAAGGCCTCAGCAAGACAGCCTCATACCACAATGCAGCAGAAGTGCCATGCATCAAAGTCAGATGATTATGGAATATAGGCAGAAATAGCATTATATCACCTATCTAAGTGAAGCTGCACTGCTATTGCCTGAAAGGAGGCATTTTTAGAAAATATAAATACAGAGACATCATGCCTTGTGTGTTAATCATACATCCTCAAGCCTGGAGGCACACACCCAGCATGGTCTGCAATAAACTTACCCAACTTGGAAGGGGAGGAGGCGAGCCTCTGCAACTCTTCTAAGTATGTATTTGTCAGATGGGCTCCTTAAAAAAAAAAGAAAAAAAAATCCAGGCCTAGCTAGAGATGGGGGGTACTGCTTTGAAATGAAGATCCTCACATGAACAGCTGTATTTTTCCAGGAGGCAGAACTGTGTGCTGCCTTTTGTGCATGCTCTTGCCTTTGAGGACTTATCCGGGGAGGTTGAGCTCACTCTGCAAGTCTTTTCCTCCCTCCACCTCAGGCAAGGCAGCTTCAGAGGCAGGGGTCCCCATCTCAGAGCTGCTCAGTCCAGTCTTGGGTGGTTGGCATAGGAGCAGAAGCTCCCATGGTGCTGTCCTTTTGGAAAACGGCTTTATGAGTCCCTGAAGACAGCCTTATGAATACCTTTAGTGGGTTTGCTACCTGAGAGTCTAATAATTTGGTGTAGGTTTGGTGGCCATTTCACCTTGCATTGGTCACAAGGGGGAGAGGAGTCCTGGTTTTAGCTGAGGCTGACTGTGAGGCCTTTGTGCCCCAGCTCTACCAAGGGAGGGCTCAGCGTAGGTAGAACACTCAGAAGGGTTCCAAATGTGTGCAGAAGCAAACGAGTTTGAGGCATAAGACATCCCAGGTAGCAGTGGGTGAGCCAGAACCAAGATTTCTTATCCAGGACATAGACAGAGTGCGGCTCTCTGCAATAGACACTTGGTCATACATAATATGGACTTATTGTGTATGTCCTTGGAAAAACTTACACATAATTTGGGTAAACCCAACTTTATATGTCTACATTAGTAATTTGTATGGCCAAAGTGGTGGCAGTAGTAGCACCTCAGCAGCAGTGACGGCCCAAATGCCTGTATGAGGGCGCAACACCAACCGACATGCAGCGACTCAAGGAGCCTGTCACAATCAAACATGATGAGGGTCACAAGGCTCTTCCTTGTTTTCTCATCATACACTCAACCTTGACTGATCCTTGGTGAGCCAGCTATTCAGTGATTCTCAAAAAGAGAATCACCAAGGTAGACAGTCAATTTACTTTTAAAAGACTGCAAAGAAGGAGCAGATACTAACTCTTCAGGAAGTGTGTTCCGTGCAACTTTAGCCTACGTTACCCGCAAGAGATATGGAACAATAAACTCTTTGAGAAAACAAAGCTGCACTTAAAATAGTGAAATGCCTCTTCATACTGAAAGCGAATCTAAAACCTTACCTTCCACCGCTGTAGTCACTGAAGATTTTATTCGTCAGAGATTTATGATCCTAATTGAAAAGAATCAAGCTCTAACGTCCTTGAAATACCTAGGTACAAAAATCTTAATATGACTTCTGGTGTGAATACTGTCAGCATATGCAAAAAGTGTTCAAGATGGGGGCAGTGGCAGTTCAAAATTTTCCACACCATGATCAAATCAGATTACAGCAATCTACCCTTGATAGAGAACAAATTCAGGTTTGCTAAATGCTTAATATAAGGCAAATTTATGAATCCTTCAACATTTTTGGTCAATCATTGTACAGATTCCAGGAGTTTCAAATCACTGACATAACCAGTATTGCAAAGTACAATTTCAAAATCAATAATGGGACAAACATGAGAAATAAAAACGTTTCAAAAGTCAGGCTTGGATGGCTCCTGAACTGAGCCATTCAAGCCTGACTTAAAAGAAAACCGAAACCTGTGCGCTTCGGCATAGCGAGAGACGCGGTTCAATGCCTGTTGGAGTCGGCGCTCCAGAGTTGGCATCTGGGCCGCGCCAAAAGAGATCGAAAGGTCGTCCACGTAGAGCGTAGCGAGAACATCTTCCGGCAGCACCGAGGTGATGCCGTTGATGCTCAGGGCAAAGAGTGTGACACTGAAGACCCTTCCCTGCAGGACATCCTCTTCCTGCTCCTTTGGGCTGGAGAGGGCTCCCCCCACCCGTACGCGGAATCGACGATCTCGCGAAAATTCAGATATAAACATTGGAAGGCGTCCCCTCGCCCCCATCGTGTGGAGAGTCTCCATGATACCGTATCGCCATGCAGTATCATAGGCCTTCTCCAGATCGAAAAACACCGTGGCGTAGTGCTGTCTACGAAGGAAAGCCTCGCAGACGGCATTTTCCAGTCGGAACAGAGCATCCGACGTGGAGTGGAACTTGCGGAAGCTGCACTGTGCGGAAGACAGATGGCCTCCGCTGTCTAGGAAAAAGGCTAATCTAACATTTACAAATTTCTCCATCAACTTGCACACGCAAGAGGTTAGAGAAATTGGGCGGAAACCGGTCGGATTAGAGTGATATCTCCCCGGTTTGCGAAAGGCAAGCACATAGCGATTCGCCAGGAGTCTGGGAGAAGACCTTCCACCCAGATCCTGTTGAACAAATCTAACAGAAAGGCCATGCCTCGCTCACCCAGGTGTCGAAGCATGGCGTACGGGACATCGTCCGGACCATGGGCGGTGTCCGCGCACGAAGCGAGAGTGGAACGCAACTCACTCACAGTAAACTTGTCGTTGAAGGGTTCTCCGCCTCTGGAGGTAAAGTCCAGCCGGCGGCGTTCCACGACATCACGACGTGCATTGAATGCTGGCGGAGCAGCATCCCGGATAGAGAATGCGGAAAAAGCGGTCGCTAAGGATTCCGCCACGGACGCGGGGTCCGAGATTGCGGTCCCATTCTCCTGGAGAACGGGAGGGAAGGCCTGCGAGAACTTGCCCCGAATCCTTTTGACTTGCTTCCACACCTCAGCTAAAGGGGTCTTCCCATTAAGTGAAGACACGTATGCCCGCCAAGAGCGGCGGGCGTGCTTCCAAATATACCGGAACCTAGCCCGACGAAATTCAGCGACAGTGAAATCGTTCGGGCGGCGCTTATAGCGCATGTAGGCATAACGCTTCTGTTTGAGGGCCGTCTCACACTCGGCCGACCACCATGGCAGTGGTCGGCGTGCAAAACGGCCAGACGTCCTAGGAATAGTAGTCAGGCCCACGGCGATGAGGTTGCCGGAGAACTCAACGGCCTCATCTACCGAACTAAACTCCTCGACTGAGATAGAGAATTCAGTCATTTCCTGAAATGCAGGCGACAGCGCCCGCGCCAAGCACCAACTAGGTGGGCTCTCAGGCGGCAGTTGCCCTGAAAATGATATTTGAATGGGAAAGTGATCACTACCATGTAGGTCATCGACCACCCCCCAATCAAAATCAGGCTGTGCATCCGAAGAGCACAAAGATAGGTCAAGGCAAGAAAATGAAGCGGTTCTCGGACAGTGATGCGTAAACTCATCCACGTTTAGGACACCCATCTCAAGCTCTTCGATCAGATCGGCAAGGACTTGTCCCCTGGGATTTATGGAGTAATCTCCCCAGAGAGGATGCCTGCCGTTCAGATCTCCAAGCAAGAGATAGGGCCTCGGCAACCGTGCCACGACGCGGCGGAAGTCCCCCGCGTCGAAGTCAGCTGACGGTGGAATGTACGCAGAAATGATAGTATACCTCCTATCCAGGTGCAGCTGCACAGCCACTGCCTGAAAGGAGGTATCTAAAGAGAAAGGAAGAACGGAGACATCATGCCGGGTGTAAACCGCGCATCCCCCAGCCCGGCAATCCCGCGGTGGTGGGGTCGCAAGACCCTTATACCCCGGTAGGGCGGGCAGGGGGCAGGCGCCTAGCATGGTCTCCTGCAAAAAGATAGCTAACGGGGAACGGGACGAGACGAGCCTACGCAGCTCCTCCCAGTTGGCCCGGAGTCCACGGCAATTCCATTGAAGGAATATGCCCTCCAGGCCTAGCTTGGAGGAGACGCGGGGGCCCTCCTCGAACTGAAGACCCTTACGGGAATAACCGTATGCTTCCCGGGGGCAGAACCCCAGGCGCTGTTGGCCGGACAAAGCGCTGAAGGCTCTGTCGCCTTCGAGGACTTATTGGGGGAGGTTGGGCTCGCCATGCGAGTCTTTTCCTCCCCCCGCCTCAAAATCTTAGGCGGGCGTTGCGGCTTCGGAGGCGGGGGGGCCCTCTTTTCGAGGAACCACCGTCTCCGAGCCACTCGCTCCACCTCGGGGCGTGGGCGAAGGAGCCGAAGCTCCTTTGTTGCAGTCCTCCTTTCGAGGGACAGCTTTAGGAACTCCCGAAGATGGCCTAGCGACCATCTTCAGGGGTGTTGCCTCCCGTGAGTCTAACGACTCGGTGGAGGCGCGTGGCCGTTTCGCCTTGCGGGAAACGGTCACGCTGGGGGAAGAGGGGGGAGCCCTGGTTTTAGCCGGGGCTGGGTATGAACCCTTTTTGCCGCCAGCTTTACCAGGGGAGCGCCTGGATGGGCCAGGAGCAGAGGGTGCCTTTCTAACTACTGAGGCATATGACGTCCCAGGCAGAGGCGGGCGCGGCAGGACCAAGTCCTTAGCCTCGCGGAATGAGAGTCTATCCTGGGCCTGAACGGCCAGGATTTCTTTCCCAAGGAGATATGCACCACATTGCTTCGAAGAAGCAGGGTGCGGCTCTCCACAATTGACATACTTGACCACACACGATTTGGACTTATCGTGTGCGACCTTGGAGCAATTCACACAGACTTCAGGTGACCCCGACTTTGCACATCTACATGAGCGATTCGTATGGCCGAAGCGGTGATAGTAATAGAACCGCTGCGGCAGTGGCACAAATGCCTTCACGCGGTAGCGGTACCAACCGGCACGCACCGACTCAGGGAGCTTGTCACAGTCGAACGTGACGAAGAGTGTAGGGGTGGGTCTCGAGGTCCCTCCCTGTTTTCTTATCACACGTTCGACCTTGACTGACCCATGGTCGGCCAGCTCTAGGGTGATGTCCTCAATGGAGTAGTCAATGAGTTCCCTCGCATAAACTACTCCTTTCACAAAGTTCATGGTAGAGTGCGGCGTCACACTCACCGGGGTGCCATGAAGTATCTGAAGAGCACTTATCTTGGCCGCCTCGGCAGGATTCGCCAGAAGGCTCCCGTCCGAGAAACGGGTCACCTTCGCCTCTCTACCAATTGCACTAGCTAATCCTCTCCTCTGATGGATCATGTTGCCCTTGGACAACATGGTGCCATCAGTGGAGCGAATAACGAGGAAGCGCTTGAAGCCAGCAGGCTCGAAAACGCCAGGTAACCTCTGAATGAGGGGCCCCGATGTCATTGAGGCTCCGCCCAGTGCACTCTTGGTCTTAGTCAGGGGCTCCGCACACGGGGGGGTAGAGGGGCCGGATGTGCCGATCTTGGCTTGGTCGCCTAACAAAGTGGCAGCAGACCCATCCGTCCCCGCAGCCCCCACGGATGGAGAGGAGCCCCGAGTCTTCTTTGTCTTTCTTGTCTTTTTATTCTTCTTTTTAGGAGAGGAGCGCGGGGAATGAACCCGCTTCTCACCTCCACCGGCAGAAGCCCCCATGCCAGATGGACCGGCCTCAGCCAGGTCCCTCTCCGAAATGGGAAAGGTCCTGGTAGTCGTAAGGAGCACCTTTCGGAGGAGATCCCTCCCCTCCTTGTACTGCCTCGGAGCCCTCAGCCGTTTGAGGAGGACCTTGCATAGGGGCGGATTCGGATTCGGTGCTTGGCACCGAGCCCGGATTCCCCCCCATGGAAGGCCCTACCCTCTGAAGCTGGGGCTCCTCAAGGAGCATGTGTGTCACAGGAGGGGCCTCCAGTTGGCCATCCCCTCCCAAGACATCGCAGGGCCCGTTGGCAGTATTGTCACTAGTCTTTTGTGGGGAGGCGCAGGCCTTAACCCCGGCAAGTTTCAAAATCCTTGCCAGCAGGCCCTTTGAGGGAAGCGACTGAAGGGGCCTAGCTTCCCTCTCCCCCCTAAGGGGGTTTGCCCTACCGAGCTGCTTCGATGGGGAGCGGCTGGCTAAGGGCTGCCTGCTGGCTTTCTTGGCAGTTCCCTTGGAAAGAAAAGAGGGGACTGCCGCTGGAAAAAGGGAGGCACCCGAAAGCACTTCCAGAGAAGGGGATGAGGGGGAGTCCCCTGCACCCGTAGGCGAAGGAGAGGAGTAAGCCTCCTCTCCGGTTAGAGAAATATGGAGGGTCCCCTGCGCAAGCACAGGGGGGAGACCACCTCTATTTTTTTGCTGGAGATGCCCGAGGGCGGCTCCGTCACTGTTTCAGGGGAAGTTGAGGGTTGTTTTTTTTGTTGTTGTACATCCATGGGCATGGTGACCCTCTTTTTTATACAGACGCAATCTCACATCACCTCTCGCAGTAGCCTGGACTGCGAGAGGTGCTTACAAGCCCGGCAGAGCCATGCGCCGCCATTTGGGACCACCCCTCCCACCTGGTGGCTTGGCAGCTCCACCTTAGACACGGTGTAAAACAGATAGAATGTGAAGAGGAGAGGAAAAGGGATGTGAGGAAGGTATGGGTGGGGATGAAGCAGGTTGTTAAAAACCAACCACCCCAGACCGGAGCTCAGGGGTTAGGGAACATTGGCCCCTTCCCCCTCAGCCCCGATCCAGGACAGTTGGCCGAGAAGAAGGTCAGCATCTACCCTGTGAAATTAGAGGCTGACCAGAGAAAGTTGTGGGAGAGGTTGTATGAAAAGAGAGGAAACAAGTGTTTTGAAGGAAGGAAGAGAGGCTAAGCTGGGGCTGGACGGGGTGCTGAGTCCCGTCAGCACGGCGGCCAGGATGGCAAATCGCCGCACCCCTTACGGGGACAACCATAGACAGAAGTGGCCGAGTGTCACATTCTTGGATGGGGTCTGGCTACGAAAAATTGGGTCAAATGACCATTATTTATTAGAAATGGAAGAAAGGTATAAATAAAACTAGTCAGGGTTAAAGTCTAGACCAACACCATGAGTAACTCAGACCCCATTCAGTATACTAATTGCATTGCCCTGCTGAACAGCAATACTTAGTCTCTGCTTGAACCATCCATCCTCCCTAGGATCACCAGTAGTTTCCCTGAGAAAAGAACTTGTTTCTTTCAATTTATGGTTGGATGTGTTCAGTTATGCTCTTGTGTTCTCTCTGATTTCTATTTGTTTAACTGCTACTTAATCTCCTGTCAGCTAAGTTGATTGGTTTAGTTCAATTTTTTTTTGTTCTAATCTTATTTTGTTGGGGTTGATTATTAGGTGTTAGCTTTTTTTTTTTATGTTTTTCTTATAGTTTTGTCGCCGCCATTATTTGTTTACGTATTTTGGTGCCACCGCTTCTTTTGTTGTTTGAGTTATTAGATTTTTATATTGAGTGTTAGCTTTGTTTTCATTATGTTTGTGTTCATTTTTAGTTTAATTATGGTTGGTCGCGGAGCCAAGGGCATCTGTGGGTCTTGTCCTGTTCATGGGAAGGGTAGCCTTGATGGTGCTCCTGTTGACTCATACTCTTGTGCTGTCTGTGGTGGGTGGTGACAATATTCAGTGTGGCCTGTGTGACGCATGGTGTCATGGTGCTGAAGCCTGTTTGGGCATTTCTGCTCCTTTTTTCAACATGATCATAAGCAATAAAGGCAGGGATGTCAAATTTGCATGTCCTCCATGTGATGCATCTAGTAGTAACCGCCTTCTTACAGACTCCTCTTGCTCCTGCGCCTCCATTGTCAATACCCTAAGTGAGTCTGTATCCAAACTATTTGAAACTGTCTAGCCTTAGTGCCCAGATGGCAGCTATGCTCACTGAGCTTAAGGAGTATCGGGCTTCCCTTACAGCTGGGGTATCATCCTCTATCACAGACAGGGGGATTGTTGTGAATCCTGACATACAAAAGATTTTCACATCAGAAATCCGAGAGCTCCATGAGTGTGATAAGAGGCAGCACAGCATCATTGTTTGCGGCCTTCCAGACTTCCTTCAACAATATGTTTTAATTTTGGGAATGTTTTGGTCTCCGATATTGTAGCTTTAAAGACCAACATAATAAGAGCTAAAATTATGGTAAACATGTAGATTGGTGGCTCGGCCAAAAAAGTGGATTTTTGTGTGTTTATATTTCATTCACCCGTGCCTGAATATTCATGCGCGTTTGAGTCCTATTTGAAATATACCCGGCGCCATTTAAATGTATAAAAAAAGGTTATAAAAATAGTAAAATGGGGACAAATATATTGACAAATGAAAATCACTCCAAATGACGATAATAAAAAGATATTAAGTAAAAAACAAAAAAGGAATTCAATTCAGTTATTTCTGATGTCAGACTCCACCCCTATCCCCATTATAATTTGCAAAACGATTAAAGGCGCAGAAATGATTTGGTTAAATCATTCACTTCTGTGAACGTTAGAACATTATTCTATAAACAATTAGGATTATATAGCCCCCTAGACCCCCCTCAATTGATTGAAACATATTGGAACATGGATGAAATAGTTTACGTCCCATCGTTTGAGCCACCAATCTACATACTTACTAAAATTATAAACCAAGAACATCGCCTAACTATCCTCTCCAAGGCCAAATGTTTAACTGGCTCAAGATTTAGTCATATCTATATCAATGGCAACTTGACTTATAAACAGAGGATGGAAAGGAAGGAGCGCGCTGCTGCTGAGTGTCAACCTGGTGGTGGATCAGCCCTTGCGGCGGTCAAAGTGCAGTTTCTCCTCCATCCTTGGCCAGCACTCCCAGTGGCTCTGTCCACACAAGGGTGTCAAATTTTCAATCAAGAATTTAAACACTGTGGTTGAGTCCGTTTTGTTCTGGCTTGTTAATTTAAATAGTCTGTCTAATAAAGTTTATTTTGTATATAATTTTTGTGTTACTAATAATATTGATTTAGTTGGCATTACTGAAACTTGGCTCTTGCACTCCATTAATTCCTCCGTAGTTGTTATCCCAGGCTATCAGTTATATAGAAATGACTTGCCCTCTAATTCTCCAAAACATGATGTTGGACTTTACATTTCATTAATAAATTATTTAAAATCTCCCGAATTTATAATACTCATCCAAATACACTTGGCGTTCTGCTTCATGATTTCAATCTTCATGTTATGGCAGTGTACAGGCCACCTAGTTATTCTCTCCTAGATAATGCAGAGTTGTCTTCTTGGATTCTTTTTGCACTGGAAAGGATGCGATTTTGATGGGTGATTTTAACCTACCCGATATAGACTGGTCAGGTTTGGTGCCTCTGGCTCATTCTTCCCTCTCTTGTTCATTTCTTGATACCTTTAATTCTTTGGGACTTACATAGTGGGTTATGTTTCCCATGTTTATCCGATCTAATAATGTGCTAGATTTGGTTTATACATCCTGCAATGATAAAGTATCTGAACTTTTCTGCACATATTCTCTACCTGGCTGCAAACACATTGGTGTTGAGTTCCGCTGCTCGGTAGTTTTGAATCATATTATTCCTGACATCCCTGTTAAGCTGTTTGATTGGTATCATGGAAATTATCGATTGCTCAATGACTTTCTTTCACTTGTTGACTGGGATTCTGAATTTTTCAATTGTGACATTGAGATGTGCTATGATAAATTCTTGCCAGTTCTTCACTGCATTTAATGGATTTGTTCATTTGAAAAAACATCCAAAGATTACAACCCCTCCTTGGTCTAGGTGTGATTGTTGTGCAGAAAAGTGCGGCTTGGAGAAGCCACTTTGGTCATAGAGCCCTACCTACAGTTCAAGCTTGGTTGCAATTCAGAGACCTAAACATTCTCTATAAAAGAAACATACTGCAAGCTGTTTCTATTTATGAAGAGTCTCTCCTATCCTGTGTTGACCCTAAAAGACTTCATGGTTACGTTAGAAATAAAAAAAGGTGACAAACCATCTGTAGGTCCTCTCTTAATTAACAGTTGTTGGGTTAATGATAATGGCTCCATGGCTAATCACCTTGCAGAGTATTTCTCTCTGTCTCAATTTGTTCCCGCTCTCAATTTGTATTCAAAGATATATCTGTTAATGATATTCTAAAAGCAGTTAGTCATTTGAAACTCTCTTCATTAGTTTTTAGGAATTGTTCCTCTTCTTTATGTTATCCCTTGCTCCTTATCTTTAATAAAGGCATTTATTCAATGAAAGTTTGCTCTGCTTGGAAGGTTGATGACTTTTCAATGTTGATGACTTTTCTCTGGTAAGAAATCTTTTGTGTGTTGACTGGAACAGGAGCTGCCAAGTGTAGACCATGAATGTTTTTTTTGCAGTCTCCTTTAACCAAACTGTCAAATATTGGCATTGGTAACCCTCTGTTGGGCTGGATAAGTGATTTTTTCACAGAACCGCAAAATGAGTGTCATTTTACAAGGCTCATCTAGTCATTTTGTTCATATTATGAGTGGAGTCCCACAAGGTTCAGTGGTTTGTCCTGTGCTTTTCCTTATCTTTATCAATTATGTTGCTGCAGGCTTGTCATGCAAGTTTGCCCTGTTTGCGGACGATCTTAAATTATATCTTGCTCTTCCCATTACTGAGGTAATCACTGGTACAGGCTTTAATCTTTTTCTTCAAGAGGATATTACTTTGCTTTTTCATAGGAGCAGATCTTGGGGCCTTTCTTTTTCTGTTAATAAATGTGTACATATTCACTTTAGTAGTCAATTTCTATCCTTATAGGGGATTACTTTATTGGTGATTACCCTATTCCCTTAAAGACCTCTGTGAAAGATTTGGGAGTCCTTGTCAATTCTTCACTAAAGTTTCACCTGCATGTGACTGAAACTTTCTGTAAGGCAAATGGAGTAGCCAATAATATTCTTAGAGGCACAATTTGTAGGACATCTAAGTTCATGGTCCAAGTATTCATCACTCATATTCAACCTATTATTGATTTTTAAAAAGGGAAGTAAAGAGGACCCGAAAAACATTGGGCCGGTAAGCTTAACTTCTATTGTTTGTAAAATATTTGAGAAGATAGTTAAGAAGGGGATTTCTGACCATCTAGATTATGGTAGGTTAATAAATGATGCTCAGCATGGGTTTAGAAGAGGTAGATCATGTTTAACAAATTTACTGGATTTTATGGATTATGTTACTAAACAATTAAATAAATAAACGATTTGCGAAGACAACGACTATCATAAATCGATAATCTAACCCTTACCCATCTCGTTATTTAAATGCTAGGTTAGCGATTTATGATCGGCAATACGCGCAAATCAATTGTTTTCGCCAAAACTGCTTACTTTAGAGGTCGAAACGAAGGGTCACCACTTATAGGTGGAATACCAACTTGTGGGGGATAATGTTCTATAAATGTCTGTGGGGGTCGAAGATCGAACCTAGTAAACATTTGTGTGAAAAATTTAAACGGTTCACACATGAACCTAGGAAACATTTGTTTGAAATTTAAACGGTTCACACAATGACCTTATAAATAGGAAGATAAACTTCCCGCTGTTAACAGTTCTCTTTTGTATATAGGAAGATAAACTTCCCACTGTTAATAGCCCTCTTTTGTAAATAAGAAGATAAACTTCCCGCTGTCAATAACGTTTTTTGTAAATAGGAAGATAAACTTCCCCCTTTGCAATATTTCTCCTTCGTAAGCAGGAAGTTAGACTCCCCAGTACGCAGCACGATATCTTGTGTCGGCGATATGTAGCTCCGTACAAAAGGTGAAAATCGATGGCGCTCTTGATGTTCCTCCCTTCGACTTTTCCTCCTTTGCCGGCTGTGAACTTTTCTGTGGGCTCAATTTTTGTTGATTTTTTCCAAGTCTAAAAATTCGGAAAACTTGGACTTGGATATAAAAAGTAGTGAAAAGGAAAATACATACACACATATGACATTGCAACTGCAATCACGTATGCATCTATGTATATAATAGTAGAAGACAAATAGGTAGGGATCGATGTCTCTGATGAAAAGGATAGAGGGGGGGGGGAGAAAATCCCTAGTGATAGGGAATCGCAGGCGTTGTTTGAGTTTGATGTTGTTTCTCAGTGCTTTATCTTAATATTCTTGATCTTATTACGTACTTTTTCTTGATTCTTGTTGTATTTTTCTTTGTTTATGGTACTTTTTCGCGTACATTCGTGTTGTTTCTGTTTTGTG
The DNA here is from genome assembly GCA_963969495.1 of Ceratothoa steindachneri. NCBI lineage: Eukaryota > Metazoa > Arthropoda > Malacostraca > Isopoda > Cymothoidae > Ceratothoa > Ceratothoa steindachneri. The sequence continues at coordinate 19,274,474 of OZ018317.1, read as the reverse complement.
TTTTTTACTGTTTGTGATCATTGGTTTGTTTCTTGTGGTTTATGATGTTTCTTCTTGTAGCATTCGAGCCTTTGTAGGCGTTTTATGTGTCTCTCGTGTTCTTCTCGTTGTATGTTTGTATGTTTTTTTATGGAAATGTTCTGGCCATTGGGTGATTTTTGTTGCGTTTATTGTTTGTCGTGGTAAAAGTCCTATGTGTATATCGGTTCTTATTGTCTTTCGGTCTGCGCTTTGCTGCTGATGAAGTCTAGTTTTCTTCTGTTTCTGTCTTCTGGCGGAATGTCTATGTGTCTTTGCCTGGTCTCGTCCGTCATGAGTCGTGGTAATTAAGAGTACGCCTTTGTTCTGTACTCTTTGGAGGAGTCTCATTTTGTTCCTAGAACTAGTGCAGATAGGTATCGGTGGATACAGCAGCTTGGCTCTTACGGGCGCGTTGTAGATCTTTCTTTTGTTGGCCGTGTTCAGATTTTTGAATCTGAACAGCTTAGAAAGCTCGGCCCTCGCGCTCGCTGCCGTCTGGGTGACATGGCTACCGTAGCCAGTTTTACCTATCCTTAGTCCCAGAACTGTCCCGTCCGAGCTGTATGGAATACGGGCGTCATCTGTTACGATATCGGCCCGTCTCATACGGAAGAATGGGATAACCTTGAATTTTTGGGTGTTAGTGGCGATCTTCCATCTTCTCTCGAACCTGCTGACATGGTCGATCTCACTGGCGGTGATTCGTGCCATGAGTTTGGGACTTTTGAAGGGGGCAGTCATGATCTGGGTGATGTCGTCGGTGAACTGGACGTACAGCGAGTCCTCCCTGATCGGATTTGGTAGATCGAGGGTGTAGATGTTATACAGCAGGGGGCTTAGGCACCAACCCTGCGGTACGCCTGCAGTCAATTCGAAGTTGGGTCCCGTGTGGTCGAAAATTTGTATGTACGCTATTCTGTCAGTCACATAGAATTTTTTCTAGTCGTGGGTTTAGTCCAAGTCTCAGTATTTTGAACTGGAGCCCAGCCTTCTTAACATCTCTGAGCACCAGGTCCGCGTACCTTTTCTGGCTAGCGATCTTCGCCAGTTTTTCTGTGATTACAGCCAGTGCCGTATCAGTCCCCCTCCCCCTTCGGAATCCATGTTGATGTTCGTTATGGAGGTTATTCTCCTCCATAAAATCCTGGATTCTGTTGGCAAGGATCTTTTCGAAGACCTTGCCTGCCACTTCAAGGAGGGAAATGGGCTTGAAACTCGCTGGGCCGTCTGGCGGTTTCCCGGATTTTGGAATGAAGATCATTTTGGCGATCTTCCATTCGTCCGGGAAATAGCCAACGTTTAGGCACGCGTTCATGATATTGACCAGCCCCTCTAGGATGTTACGGGGGGCGTTCAACCAGTTTAGTTTGGTCAAGTTTGTTTTACCTGGCGCTCTCTGTTTAAAGGCACGTAGCGTCGATAGGATTTCATCCTCTGTTATTTTTCGACCGTCACCAGTCATTTCTCTGTCCGCTGTCGTATTATTAAATGAGTATGTCCTGTCTACTATTGGTCTTAATTGGTCATGGATTTGGTCTTCAAAGTCCTGGTCAAAGTGTTCATTTTCCTCTGGTGTGATGGAGAACACATCTTTCCAGAAGGTCCCGAACACTTCTTCCGTTTCCATTGAGGTTATTTTCGCCCATCGTCTTTTTTGAGGAGTGTGTCTCTGTCAGGTGGCTTACCCTTCAATCTTGAAAGAGTATTCCAAAAGGTTTGGGGGTCCACTTCTTCATCCATCTTGTCTGCGAAGTTGTTCCAAAGAGCCTCTTGTTGTTCCGTTATGTGTCTTTTCATCTCAGTCCTTAGTATCCTTAAACGTCTGTTTTTGGTTCTGTCAGTGTCGGTTAGTCTAATTTCTTCAAATAGTCTCTTGTACTCGTCCGTTAAGTCGTATAACTCCTGAGTCCATCTTGGTGCTGGTAGCGTTTTGTATGATGTTCTGGGTACTGCTGCGCGGTCCGCCTCCACCATTACCTCCGTTAGTCTAGCCAGTTCCTGGTCGATCTCTTCCAGGGTGGCTTCTTCGAGTGGTAGAGGTCTGAACTCACCGAGAAGGGTGCGGTACTCTCCCCAGTTCGTTCTAGAAAAGCACTTTCTCATCCTGACGGGTATTTGAATGGGACTTGAGGATATCTTAATTAGGGTAGATATGTAGTCACTTGATTAGAGAGCCGGGCTGTATGATGTAATTGTAGGAAAATTGCGAGCTGGTCAGGATGACATCTGGCTTTGTTGCGCAGGTTTCGGTGACATAGGTGGGGAAGTCGGGCCCAATGCGGGCAACAATACCCCCGCCAATAAGGTTCCTTAAGTTCCTCCCTTTCTTATTCAGAACTCCGGTGTATCCGGATTCCGAGAACCTGGCGTTGAGATCTCCCCCGAACAGGACTGTTCTCCCATGTGCACAAAGTTGGAGAAAATTGTGCATCGTGATATAGTTTCGTCTTGGGGGTTGGTACCCAGTGGACACTACTAGTGGCCTCAGGGTAGTCTGGATCTCGACTGCCAAATATGACTCGTCTAAATCTGGGAGAGACCTAAACTGGATTCTTTTCTTGACTGCGATGGCAGCGCCATCGAAACGCCCCTGGCTGTGGTTCTTAGACACGATGGCGTAATTAAAAATTTTCATTTTCAACTGTGTCGAGTTAAGTCCGTGTTCTGATATCAGTCAAAACAATATCAGGGTCACATTGTCTAATGATGTTGCCGTAAGTCACTTGTTTATCGATCCAGCCGTCAGAGTTCAACTGTAATACTGTCAAGTCCTTTTTTAGTCTGTCCATATTGTTCGTCAGTTAGTCGTTTCTATCTACGAGTTTCTTGGGGGTAGAGGGGCTGGCTGGAGGAGATCGGGATCTACCGGATCTCTTCTTGTTGAACTCAGAGGCCGTCAGTGTTACGAAGGCCCCCTTGTTCAGCCGGAAAATGAGGGCCTCTTCGACCACCCTCTCGGGAACGTCCTCGCTATACTCCCATTTATAGCGACCCGTCGTCACGCCGTCGCTCACGTCCTTGGGCGTACTAGTTTCTAGGAAAGGCGCACTTTCCGGGGTGTATATTTTTAGGTGGATCCTCTTGCCATGATAGGCATGGTTTTCCTTTCTAGAGGATGAGGCTACCTCGTCCCCTTCCGTTTGGGTGACCTCTTGATGCGGCTACAATGACGGGATTTCGTCTTTTTCACAGCTCCTGTAGAGGGATTTGGGGGTGGCTGATTCTTCGGATTTCTTTGAGGGGGGGGGGACAATTGCGGTTTGAGAGTTAACTTTTCGAGAGGGGATTGATTGTTCTGGGGCGTTTGATTTGGGGATTTGGGGGGCTGCATTTTAACGCGCAGCACTTCCTCGGATGGGGGAGGGGGTTCTCCGGGAACCACATCTCATCCATTCCGATTTTTACCAGCATTTGGTTAAGCTCCTTCTTGAAGGAGCCGGGTATCGTGAGATTGGTGATGTGTGCATAATAAATGCAACTCATGATCTTTGTCGACTGCTCATTCTCTACCTTGAGGTAGGTAGGATGAGCAGAGGCCTCTTTCACTGCCGCCTTTGCCACTTTGGCATACGACCTGTTGTTCTTGTTTTCTTCTTCGTCCCTCTTTCTCTGTTTTTCCTTTCTAATAGCCTCTTTTTTTTGGCTGGGCAGGACATCGCCATTGCTGAGTGCTCACCTTTGCAGTTCACGCACTTCTTCTTCAGGCTCTTGCACTCGCGCCAGATGTGGCCTGATCTGCTGCATATGGAGCAGACCTCAACCGTTTGTGGGCAGGATTTAGTCGTGTGCTCGTGGTGCTTATAGCACTTAAAGCATGTCTGTACTTGTGTGAACTCCTCCCTTTCTATTTGCTCGGGGCAGACCCTAACATGGAAGAGGAGGAGACCTGTCTCTTTGGCCTTCTGTGCCATAGTGGTGTCCTGGAAAACCACCTTAAACACGTGGGTGTACTTGAATTTTATTATTTCTGACACCGTGGCCCACTTGTGGTTGTTTTCGATTTCCGAGGCTATTTCGTCGGCTGTGTGGTGCCCCACCCATGGGTCTAGCCTGCAGCAGACCACACTACGGTGGGCTTGAATTTGGGGAGGGATTTTAGGGGTTAGGTTGATCGTCTTGAACACAGCTGTGGCTTTGGACGAAGCCAGGAGTTCAGCATTTTTCTCATTTTGGCAAATAGCGGTATAGCCAAAGGGGATGTCAATTAGTCTGACGAGAGCCACGTCGAGCTCAACGTAGACTACAGAGAAGACGTCCCCCTGAATGGGCTTAGTCCTTTCGGGGAGAGTCCTCAGGCTAATCCTGAGTACGTCGTCGTTCATTTTTTTGTCCTAGTCATTGCGTCAGATTTGTATACAATGGGAGAAAAGAATTCAGAAAAAGGATAGAATGTCCAAAATCCAATTCAGCACTTTACCTTTGACAAGCAGAGTCGGGGTCCGGAAACTTGCTGTAGTCTGGAATATTTGTGGCACTGGCACTGTGTGTGGTCTTATTTGTGTACCACATTCACTTTTAACGATTAATGGAGGTAAGGGGACAACACATGGGAATTTCACTTTTTTGAGAAAATCTAGGAAGGCGTCAGGCGAAATGTCCCCAACGGTTTCCTCCTTTGCTTAATGTCACGTACCGAGAGAAACGTAGTTTACATACAGAATTCTTAGCAGTCACTCAATTCGCAATTTTTGACCAGGTATGTGAGAGTATGCAGGTGATGGGGATAGAAAGGGTGTGTGGATAGACAGCGGAAAGTAGACCAGTAGGGAAAAGAGAAAGAATTGTGGTAGGGTGCAAAGTGATACTAGAGCCTGGTGATCAGGGCTATCGCTTTCCATTTTTTATGTTTTGTAGTTCCGTTGTTGTTTATCATTTTGTTTATACACACATATATATATATATATATATATATATATATATATATATATATATATATATATATATATATATATATATATATACATGTATATATAATATATATAATTTGGCGTTCAAGCCATTTGTCTTCATATTAACTAATCTATGTTTGTTTTAGTGTCTCTGTTTTTGCGTAAATTTGTAGTGTGTGTAGTTTGTGTATTTTGTTTCTTCTTTGTAGTCTTGATTGGTGTGTTTCATCTTCTTGTGTAGTTTTCCTTCTACGGTAGTTTTGTCTTAATCGATGGGTTTTGTCGATATCGGGGATTTTTTGTCAAAATCGGTATGGTTTCTTGGTTTGGTTAATTCGTCTTGGTTTGGGGCAAATCAACTCATCTTGCGTAGAACGGCACTTCTGCTCCGCCAGCTAAAATCCCGGCGGAGCTTGGAAATCTGGCGCGATATACTGCTCTTCTATTCTGGTCAATCATTTGTACGATTTCATCATCCAACTCTCGATTGACCTTTTCCAGCATATTCCTTGTCCGTTCTTCGATGACAACGTTAATGGGGGTTAACCCCGCCTCCCGGTGCAGGTTTTCCTGTGATCTTCTTTCCCTTCTGCGTGTACCTGTAATTAGGTACGCGCATTTGTTCTGCACCACTTGTAGTCTCCTCTTCTGTGTCTTTGAGACACACGAGAGGGCGGAAGCGGGGTACAGCAATTCGGAAAACTGACTTCGGCCGTGTTTATGTGTATACGATTGAAGCGTAAGTAACATTTTAATCTATCCTGGCGCCTGATTGGTTGAAATGTTATAGAGTTAAGTTTAGATGAAATTACTATTTATATAGGTGAATTTTTGTGTAAAAATGAGTCATTTGAGCAGGTTCCCATACAGGTCGGTGGACGGGAGCAATGAGGTGTTTAGGCCTTCATTCTATTTCATCACTCACAGCGAAAAGATATATTAAATCTTTGCAGATCGACTATGATCCTAAAAACTCCCAGGATAGTGGCGTTCTTAGGTGGCGAGGCTCAAAAGTCCGTGATTCGTAAGCACGCGTGAAATAACAACGGATAGTGACGAGGGCCCATGCACTCGCACAAGAGCGACGAAGATTCGGTCAAAGACTCCTAGTCCTCCCCCGAAGAACGAAAAGCCTGGGCACTCCAGACCCGCTACACAGGCCAAGAAAAACAAAAGGACCAAGAAGAAACACAGGTAAATACATCTCACAATGGAACGGAACTCACTAAGAATCATGGAAATTAATACCAACGGCTGGACAGCAAAAAGAACTCTCTATGGAAATTTGTTCAGGGAGATTGATGCAGATGTCATCTTGATTTTTGAACATGGGATTGACACTCGTAGCTCCGAAATGAAGATCTGGAACTACGACGTGTTAATCACGAATTACTCTCAAGAGCGGTACGACGGTGCCGCCATCGCCATCAAAAGAGGGATCAAGTATAAACCAATAAGAAACCTGGAAGAATCCTATCTTGCAATAGAGGTCGAACTCGATATAGGTAAGCTGGTAATCGCCACCGGGTACCAGCCGCCGAGACGAGAATATTTGCCAATCCATTCTCTCTCTGGCCTATTTGGCAGAAGGACCCCCACCATATTATTGGGGGATCTTAATGCCAGATGTCGTGAATCTGGGTACAAGATCTTCAATGGAAATGGAAGGTGCCTGGATACTATAATGGACCGAAATATGGTCCATATATTTGGCTCGGACTTCACAACCTATATTCGAGGAAGAAGTGCCACAAAACCAGACATTTGTCTGGCTAATCGCCAGCTGCCGTTCAATTACTACATGGAACCAGTCCAGGTACCATGTAGTGATCATATAGGGATCCTACTTACCATCAACAGGAACCCTATACAAGTCCCAGCTCCAGTCAGAAAAGACTACAGGAGAGCAAACTGGGCACGGTACGCGGGTATTCTCGAGGCCTATCGCCCACCAAATCTGGACGAGGCAATTCTCGAGGAGATAGACGAGGCACTCGACGACCTCAACGAACATCTTATAAATGCAGATAGGGCTTGCATCCCCAAAACCCAGTATAAAACCATCTCCTAATACAGGTGGGCTGGGTACATGAAAGAACTCTACAGAGAATTGAGAGTCATGTACGAGTTAAATATCAGAAATGCATCAGTTGACTCGCTACAACGAAGTAGAGAGATCAAGGAGAAGCTCAACCAGTTGATCCTCGAACAACAACAGAGACAATGGGACGATGCGATCGAGAGCCTCGATCAAGATACATCTCCCAAAGACTTTTGGAAGAAAGTCAAAAGTCTCAGAGGATCATCTGGGAAAAAGAAGAAAATGGAAATCCAAAAAGAAGATGGATCCATTGAAACAGAAGAAAGGAACATCGCAGTAATACTCCGTCGTTATTGGGAAAGAATCTTAAGCATACCAGAAGAAGAAAACGAAGATTTTGATATAGAGTTCGAAAACAACATCGTAGACGAGCTTAACACGGAAATACACCGAACACATCCTCATCACCAGGTGGATAGACTTCGAGACGGAGACGCCGAGATCACCGAAGAAGAGATTCTTGGCGCACTCCGCTCATTTCGACAAAAAGCGCCAGGCCAATGGGGGCTTACGAAGGTAAACTTCGTAAAGGCACCAGCTAACATCATCGAAGGAATGAGACGTATTTTTAACGTATGTCTGAATACAGGGTACTTTCCAGATGCTTATAAGACGGCAAAGATGATCTTCTTGCCCAACCATGGAAAGGACCCAACGTTGAGAGAGAGCTACCGCCCAACTTCACTCTGGAATTTAGCGGGAAACTCTTTGAGAAGATCCTCAACGGGAGACTGGTGTCTCACCTGGAAGAAAACTCCCTCTGCAACCCATGTTAATTCGGGTTTAGAAAGAAGCAAAGTACAGAAATGGCAATCAATGTCATAACGGAAAAGCTTTCCCAAGCCAAACGGGACAGGAGTTATGTGGATATCGTTTGTCGGGATGTATCAAAGGCGTTTGATAAGGTGTGGCAGCGGGGCATGCAGTATAAGATCTTACGGCTGGGTCTAAGTGAAAACTTAGAAAGAACTCTCTGTGACTACGTCAGTCTAGGGTGCACGGACGGACCAAAGTTTCCGCTCACTGCGGGCCTCCCGCAGGGGTGGGGGTGGGGGTGTCTGCCCCTCACCCTTTACTCGATATACACCGCGGATGTCCCAGCCCCTGTGTACCCACTCCTCCCTCAATATTCAGTACGCCGATGATTTCAGCCAGATAATCGCATCTCAATGGAGGAATGCGCCGTGGCAAGCTCGCATGACAGCGATGGAAATCGCGAACTTGAACAACTACGAGGCTCAGTGGAAGATAAAAACAAACCGAGAGAAGTTCCTATACGAAGAGGAGGTCCTGGTTTTGCGCGACTTTAGGTTTGGACGTGAGGGAGACTCGCTAACGTGCTCGAGCACAAAGTTCGCCTTTTGCCCGTCTTTTCTTAGATGTTTTGCACGACGCTGGTCGAAACTGACCGTGCCATTCGAATTTTGACAGACCTGTAGCATTTCATGACCCATATTCTACCGCTAACATCAGTAGCGTACCCGATCTATCTTCTAAGCATCGCTCAAGCACCGAGATACCTTTCGGTCTACCATCCGAAAGTCTTCCTTGACCTATCGTTTACGCAGGTTCCTCAGATTTTTAAATTTTTTAATAGAGCCCATCTGGCAACTGCCCACTTGGGCATAAGTCGCCGGAAACACGACAGACTAGAACTAGGCTATTTTAAAATAAAAATATGAAAACATAACAATGATAAAAATGTGAAAAACTTAACAATTAGAAAGCATTCTCCGGCATCGGGGGAAGGTCCACCTCACCCCGGTGCAGGAGCGTGCAACCTACAAAGAAAACAATAACAAACCCCCCCAAATAGAACCTTCTTAAATAAAGGGGAGAAGCCCGGCCTCCCCCCAAAAGTCAACAAGTCCATAAGTCGATGTGCACGAACTCGTGCCGAGTAAAAGGGACAGGCGGTAGCGACCCCACCCATCCCGGTAGCGGGACAGGTATCGTGCGCGAAGATCACCCAGACTGAGACATTCGACAAGAATGTGCCGAACAGTCTGGGGGACGACGCAGTCGTTGCAATAGGGCGCAGGCGAGCACTCCATCAAATAGCGATGCGTCACACGAGTGTGCCCGATTCGGAGATGACAGAAAGCGACCTGAAGCCGTCGTGGCATTGGGGGATAGGTCCATGGGAACAGTCGCGGCGCAATGGCACGCAACTTTAAGCTCCCTTCGACCGTCTTCCATCTTCTTTGCCAAGCAGTCCGAAGAGCTGCCCGTATTCCTGCCATGTAGTCAGTGTGAGGAAGAGCGAAACGCTGGTCCGGTCGCAGAGTCCTCGCGGACTCTTTGGCGCCCTCATTCCCCGCAATTCGTATATGTCCAGGAACCCAGCACAAGATAATCTCGACATCTGCCCGGCTCGCCAAAACCATGGCGTCACGGATATCGCGAACCAGGGGATGGGGAGATTCCGATGCCCCAAGAGCACTCAGGGCGCTTTGTGAGTCGCTATCGATAACAATCCGGTCTCCGAACCGGGCACGTCGCGTAATCTCCCGTACTGAGTGGTGTATTGTCACCAGCTCGGCCGTTAAGACAGACGCAGCGCCTGGCAGAGCCCCGCTGACTTCAAACAGAGGGGATACGGCATGGAAGCCGACCCCCTCTTGGGACTTGGAGCCATTCGTATACACTGGCACGGTTCCAGCGTGACACGAGGTGTGCTCCTAAAGGTCGAACGCAATACTCCCGGCGCCTACAAGCTTTGGGAGCAGAGTCGTGGTGACAAATAGCCAAATGTGGTACCCTGCAGGGCAGCGTCCTGGGCAAAACCAGGGGTGCCACCGGCCCGAGAGCTATATCTAGCTCTCGAAGGAGTTTCCTGGTCCTAAACCCAAAAGGCTTAGGGTATGACTGGCGTCTCTCGGCGGCATAGGCACCGTCGAGATCAGCTACGGATGCAGTGAAAGCTGTTGACGACTGAGGGAGGCGCCGGACTCGCGCGTACAGGCGAGTGATGCACTGCACGCCCGGTTCCTCAGAGCTCCTGGAAACATACCCTGTAACCCCTCTTTCCCCTGCTACAATAACTTCTTCGAAATCTGGCCTCACCCCGAGCTCTTTGGAATTTGGACGCTCTTATAAGTACCCAACCTCAGCCACAAGGGAGAAACAGATATCTACCGTGGTATCTAACCGCCCCACAGAATCCAAGTGGGAGGAACTCTAGGTCATCTTGACTCCCCATCCAACTGTTGTTTGACTTAAGAAGAACCAACTGGGTACTCTGCCTCTTTTCCGGTGGTGCATGGTTTTCGCATTTTCAACTGTTGTTCAGTTGGTGGCTCGTCTTATGGTGGGGTGTCAATTATGGTTTCTTCATTCCAGCATGTATCTCCCCTTCCCCATACTCTCCAAGCTGTTCCCGTGAGCATTTTTCTTACAAGGCTTTTTACTGTTTACTTCATTTACCTCCTTCCTTCTTTACCATTTTTAAGGCCCGATCTTTTAGAACTTATAGATAAGTTGCTCTCTCCGTTTTTATAACTCGGGAATTTAAATACCTGTCACCCATATTGGGGCAACGTTGCTCGCAATGCCAATGGTAGTTTTTTTTTCGTTTATCTACGTTTTAAACTGCAGTGATTTTACGTTTATCATGTCCAGGTGGACTCTTTTAGCTGTGTTGACTTGTCTCTTTGATTTTCGGTAGTCAGTCTTTGCTGACCTCCATGGGAGTGACGCCTTTCCTGTTGTCTTGTCAGCCGTTCATCTAAGCCCTCATCCAGGCATGCCTCTCAAGTGGGACTTAGGCTAATGCTGATTGAGAAGGCTTCCTTGGGGACTCTCAATGGTGTAGACGCGGTGGTTCCCACTTCACATTGATTATTTATTTACAACGCGGCCACACAGACCATTCCCGGAGGCGACCGGTAATAGGTCGCTCAACTGTGCCTTGGTGGACCTCAAAGTGCGCGACAGCCGCGAAGAACAAGAAGTTAGCTCATGCCCGATTCCGACGGAACCCAACTTTGTGTAACAAGATTAATCGAAACAGAGCTCCGGCGCTTCCTCAGGCTCGCCTAACTTCGTGGCGTCGCTACGTTCTATCGATTTCTTCTATGACCCCTACCCCCAAGATTTGGAAGAGGATTAACAAGATCTGGGGTAGTTATGCCAGCCATAATACTCTCGCCCTCAATTCACAGAGTTCCGTAGTGAATGACACTTTGGTGGTCAGCAACCCTTTGGCTAACTATTTCAGTGCTGTCAAAATTGTCAGCCGTTACAATAAGGTTTTTATAGCCTTATAAATCAAACGATGATTCTCATTCGCTCAATCTCGCGACGAGCTCCAACCTTCCTTATAATGCCTTGTTCTCCATCTAGGAGTTGTGTTGCATTGGTTCTTAGTGGGTTTATTTTTCCTGGCCTTGATGGAATTCATTGTGATATGATTAGACCCCTTTATCCCAAGTCCTGTTCTTACTTGACTTATTTAATCTTATATGGATGAAGGGTTATTAATCATCATTATGGCACGTTGAGCTTGTCCTCCCCTTTGTCAAACCTGACAGGGACGGATGGACCGCAGATCACTATTGCCCTATAGCTCTTACCAGCTGTTTAAGCAAGTTGTTAGAGAAGATAGTACTGGTGTGCGTGAATTGGTTCCTGGAAACCAATCACTTACCATTTCTACTTCAGTGGGTTTTTTGCTGGGGTCATAGCACTCGACCTTTTAGTACGTTTTGAGGCATCATTCCGGAAAGCTTTCTCGTTAAGGCGACATTTTTCGATGAGAAAGCCTTGATATTACATGGAGATACGGAGTCTTAAAGCTACATATTTGTGGTATGAGAGGTATTTTACCTTTCTTTATTCAGTTTCTTAGCATCTCGATCCTTTACGGTGCGTATTAGAGACACAACTGACCTACAACCCCAAAAGGAGGTTCTTCAGAGCAGTGTTTTAATTGTTACAGGTTTTATAATTGCGATCAATGGTTACATCTCTTCTCTCCTAGAGGGCGTATCTGCGACCCTGTTCCTCGCCTCGCTTTCCATCAGCTGCAGCTTCGAAACGTGTAGAACTTAAGAGATTCAGTTTTCTCCCACGCAAGACGAAGGCTATGTACTTCAACCGGCATAGAGGGCCTCTTGTTCCGCCACCTATCTCCCGACAAGGGAGAGATTGGCTACACAACTTGGGTGCCAAATTTACTCTTCGGCTTCACCCTCAGTCCTTAAAATGCTGAACCCGATTCGACACCTCAGATTTGTTTTTTCCAGTCTTTCCCACCTAACCCGTGGTCTTTACTGTGAGAGTTGGGTGCTCCCCTTGCCCTATCATTAACTCTAGATCTGTATGCAATTACTTATGTGGTGTCAGGCAGTCCCCTGGGTCAGAGGTTCAAAGATGCCTTTATGTTGCTGAATTAACGGCGGCATTCGATAGGTTGCCGTCTTTGGTCCGCCCCTGAGGCTTCTGGGTAGATCATCTTTCCAAACTCTATGCTCTAAGGGTGTACTTGCCTTTCCGTCGTCGCCGATCCCTAGTTGGCGTGCTCCACCTCCCAGTTTGCAGCATGTTAAGCTTGGACAAGTCCTCTGTGGACCCTCGAGCACGCAACCTCACGTACACAACATTGCCTCATACACACAGACTGTTCCGTGGATGCTGCAGCCATTTAGAGGGGTTTTTAACTAGTCTTTGCCGCTAGTGGCTTCTATTTTTACCGCTGAACTTTGGGTCATAACTTTATCATTTATAAATGATCCAAATTTGGCTCTTTTACTGCTTCCCACCTCCGAGTTGCAAATATTTGGAACTGGCTGGCCCAATATGCTTCATGTTAAGTTTATTTTTGTTGGGTTACCGTAAATGTAGGGGTCCTAGGCAACGAGAGCTGATCCTCTTCAACACTGGAATGTGATGCACCGACCCTCTGGGTGATTTGTCGACAGACGAGACACTCCTCGTGTAGATCAGACTTCCTCCACAGTATAGTTTTTTTCGCCATTATCAATTCTTGGAATATCATTAATTGACCAAGATTACATCTATTTCAATAACATCGCTATTTTAGATATTTAAAAGTCATAATGAAGCTTGTACTTTTATTTTCCTTTCCAGATCTAATGGGCACAAACTTGCAAATCCACACCAACATATTCAGGCCAAGGAATAAGCAGCAGCCCAGGTGTACGAAAACTTTCGGCCGCGGTAAACCTTTCCAATCTGAAGGGTCTACCAGTGAAACGGTCAATGGGACATAGTCTGGTCGACGTGGCCCGGCCTTTGCAGCAAGGTTAAACCTGACAGGAGATAGATATACAACCACCCCTCGCTGCCATAGTCCGAACCTTCAGAGCAGTATGCAAGAGCTCCCTCACAAAGAGGGCAATCTGCCCACGCGGCTAAATTCCGTATACTCATAATTCTAGCACACAAAAGTAAAAATACTGTTTACTCTTTTGGCGAAGAATAAAAAATGAAGTAACCATTTATTTCTCTTAAACTTATTTTTAAGCTCTGTAATAAGAGTAGTCAAGGCGTTCCCATTTCTTTTTTCTAAATTTTACATTTCTACAAACAATTTGGCAGTTATGAAAGAATTACGGTCGAAAATACAGGCGGGTTAAGACAATAGAATATCATTACATTATATACAACTACCTTGTCATATAGAGTATAAAAATTAAAAAGATTATAAACTAAATAAATTAACATATTTACAATACATTCTATAGGATTTTGTGGTTTTAGTTTAATGGTAAAAGGAGACAAAAATATGCAATTATCTAACGAAATTTTGCAATTTTTATATTGAACAATTTTACATTGATTCCTTGAAACGTAACTACCAGTTTTGGGGTTAAAAAGAATGGTGACTATCAGCAACGGCATAAGCCGTCCTATTAAACATTTCTAGCCCATTCATTGCTAGGCTACATTAAAAAAACAAAAAAAAACACAAACCAAATCTAAGAAACGAAATAACAGCAAGAAGCACGCACGCTCCGGCGTCGAGGAAAGGCCCGCCTACTCCCTGGCACCGGAGCATGCGGCCAACAACAAAGAGATAAAATGGAGGAGGCCAGCCTCTTCCAAGAAGTCAAAGAGTCCACATGTCTGCATGCACGAACTCGTCCCAAGCACAAGCTGTAGCGAACACCGCACATCCCAGTACTGGGGAAGGTAACGTGAGCTAAGATCACCCACACTGGGACTTTCAACAAGAATGTGCCGAAAAGCCCGGGGGACAACGCAGGTATCGCATTGGGTGCAAGAGGGGGAGGGGGGGGGGGCTCCATCAAATGATGGTGCGTCTCGTCGCCTCCCCATGTATTTTTTTTTGGCCAGGCAGCCTGGAGGGGTGACCTGATTCCTGCCATGTAGTCAGTGTGAAGAGGAGCGCAAAGCCGGTCTGGTCGCCTAGTGCATTCTGTTGCAGTGCAATAACATTTCGACATGAAATGCGATTTTGCTAATTACAAAAATAATAATTGTCTGCAGAAAAATGAGGCTCGATGATCTAATTTTTTTAGTCTTTAAATAGAACAATTATAAAGGGCAGCTTTAATAAAAGTTAGATCATCAAATGTTTGCCATATAAAATTGAATATTTAAGTAAATAAAATCCTTAAGGGCAAAGTAAACTATACATGGTCTTTTGGATAAGTACAGACTGGTTTCAATGAATCTGTGAAACTAAATTCCTTTTCTAAAGTGGAACTTAAAAACATCGCGAAAATATTTAATAAATCAAACTTTTGGGGGGCCTTAGTGAATTTCTCGTTTATAGACGAGATAGAGGGCGTCTACTTACTGTCAAAGTTATGGCTCTTTTTCCCCCTTTTGATTGTAAGCGTCTCTTGACCCACCCGCATAAAATGGGACTCCATGACCAGTTAGTGACCTTTAAAATATTACTAATAAATAATGAAAAGCAGAGGAAGCTTCTTGCCAGCTGTTTGATCAAAGTCGGTGAAGCTAACCACTTTGGCACCAAGGCACATTTAACAAACACGAAACTAATTTCCATCAATTCATTCATTACACTATATATCATCATCTAAATTCTACACGCCCCAACAGTTGCACAATATGTTTCTTCTCTTCTACTATAGAGAGCTAAGTGGAAGGTAGAATACTACCACATTGACTTCATTTAATGGCTCCACCTAAGGACTAACTTTGATATTTCTTTTTAATTTGCTCTAATGTGAAAGGAGGGGGTGGGGATTGAAAAGGTAAACGAAGAATGAATAAAGGGAAAAGACAGTAAAAATGACTAAAAAGTGAGTAATGTCAAATCGTTAAGTACTAGGAAGCCACAATGCATCTATTAGACAAGGGGCGGTGGGTTATTTGTCACCGTTGGCAACTCTAAATTCCATGTATGCGTGTTATCTGGCGTCAGTTCTCTCTTCTTCCGACCGTAGTAGACTCAGGTGTGCATCGTATGTGAAGGAAACAAAACCAGGGATGAATTCAATCTTCCAAAAAATTGGAAAAGGCAAGCTGTGCTGCATTGGGAGTTCCAATGCGAAGATGTTCGAGTGCTTGAGTGTCAATCAGAGGACAGTACAAAGGATCAGGAAAAGAGTTGAATGAGTCAGCCTGTGATTACGTGGGTACAGCGGCTCAGAAACCTCACTCTTAAGCATTATGATGCAAAAAAGAACCCCTGAATTCGTCGCGAAGATCCAGGCCATCATTGACAACGATCCCAGCCAGTCAACGAGGCAGGGACAAGGAAGTGTCAGTCTCTCCACAGGCAGTTAGTACGCGAATATATCCATTACTACTCGTATA
Source organism: Ceratothoa steindachneri (assembly GCA_963969495.1). NCBI lineage: Eukaryota > Metazoa > Arthropoda > Malacostraca > Isopoda > Cymothoidae > Ceratothoa > Ceratothoa steindachneri. The sequence goes on along the minus strand of OZ018317.1, from coordinate 19,258,688 downwards.
AGATGAGAAACTGTCAGTTTATGTCACAAAGGATGAAGGACAAGCGGACGGAACGTGGTAGGAAGATTGCGAATAAACTGAAGCATCCCCTCAAACCTGGCATGCATTGCTGGTTCTCAGAAGAGCAGAATTTCGGCCCAGGAATAGGCAGTGAACTCGTAAAACAAGCGTTGGCTTTCTGTGTTCTCCAAATATGTACCGAGAGTCTTGAATACCAAGTTCCCCGTCCACATCATGGTATTTGGGGTGATCAGTAGCGAGGGCGACTATGCATCCGTTTATCTTCCCGGACGGCTACATCAAGTGGCTGGAGGTGTTGGTGTTGCCCTGGATCCAGGAAGTAGCCGCTGGAAATGTGTACGTGACTATGGCGTACAAGGAGGAGGGCCCAGTCTTGGCTGTCAGACAATTTCTTAGACCACATCACTCCGAATACCTTTCCTCTTAATCATGCAATCCCCTGTATATTATGTTAGAGGGAGGGGGGGGGGAGGGACATTGTGGTAGCCCATCTGGCGACTGCCTATTTGGGCATGAGTCGCCGTACACAACACAGCCTACTGCTAGGCTATATTAAAAAAAAACCAAATAATAACGATAAAAAGGACAAATGTTAAAAAAATTAATGAGAAACGCAAGAAGAAAGCGTGCTCCGGCGTCGGGGGTAGGCCCGCCTCTCCCCGGCGCAGGAACATGAGACCTACAAAAAGAAACGCACATAAAAGGTCGAATAAAGTGGAGAAGGCCAGCCTCCTCCAAAAAAAAGTCGACAACTCGGTGTGTACGAACCCATACCGAGTACAAGGGACAAGCGGTTAGCAACCCCGCTCGTCCCGGTACCAGGAGAGGTAAGGAGGGGATTGAGAGATATACCAACAAATCCCTGTGCATCACCAAAGGTGAGCTTAGGTCCAGGATCACCATACTTTTCACCCAGTTAAATAAGGGGACCGTCGAGAAGGGCTGCAGCAACAGGTACCGACGCCGCCTGGAGGACGTGGTTGAGACCGGCGGAGATTTCATTGAATAAAATTAATAGGACAGCAATCTCCTTCGAGTCTTTTGACATGTAATTTTGGTAAATAGATCTCTATGTTATTTTCTTTTAATATTGGTTAGGTGACAAATTATCCACCACACCCTGTCCATATAAGTATAGACCTTTTTAATGCAAATAAAGCAAAAACTATCAGATGCCTCTCCCTTTCTTTTAAAGAGGCTCATGGAGAAAATCAAGTTATTGGAAGCGAAAATGTGTGGAAGGTAGATGACCCCAGAATTCAAAAGAGGAGACTACCGGCGGAGCAAATATTCGTAACACAAACGCAAAATCACGAGTAGATCCAGCGGTTACTCCCCCCCCCCCCCGAAAATGAACTAAGGGAGAGGGGAGAGTAATGAATCCCAATGACTTCTAGTAATAGCATAAGCATGTCATTACAAATATGAAAAAACGTCTACCATTAGAATCTACCCGATAAGGCTTTAATCTACTCCAAAGTAGAGTTAGATAAAAGTGTTTAAAGGTAGAAGCTACCCGATATTTCTATATTTTATTCTGAAGTAGGCTTAGATAAAAGTATCTGAAGGTAGAATCTACTTTATTCTACTCTGAAGTAGGTTTAGATAAAAGTGTTTAATGGTAGAATCTGCCCGATATTTCTTTATTCTACTATGAAATAAGTTTTGCGAAAAGTATCTAAGGGTAGAATCTACCCAATAATTCTTTATTATACTCTGAAGTAAGTTTAGATAAAAGTGTCTAAGGGTAGATATCTACCCAATAATTCTTTATTATACTCTGAAGTAAGTTTAGATAAAAGTGTCTAAGGGTAGAATCTACCCAATAATTCTTTATTATACTCTGAAGTTTAGATAAAAGTGTCTAAGGGCAGATATCTACCCAATAATTCTTTATTCTAGTCTGAAGTAGGCTTAGATAAAAGTGTCTAAGGGTAGAATCTACCCAATAATTTTTTATTCTACTCTGAGGTAGGCTTAGATAAAAGTGTCTAAGGGTAGAATCTACCCAATAATTCTTTATTCTACTCTGAGGTAGGCTTAGATAAAAGTGTCTAAGGGTAGATATCTACCCAATAATTCTTTATTCTAGTCTGAAGCAAGCGTTGATAAAATGTTCAACAGAATAAATTTACAAGGCTGGAGAAAATCAGTCAACATCTGGAGTAGGCATAATATTCAGTCAGGTGTGAATGAGTAGAATGCTACAAAGGCTGAAATCAATGACTCACTCAAAAAGAGGCAGTACACTACTGTGGATAATACTCAATGAAGGAGAGCAAGAAAAGAGGGGGGGGGGAGAAAACTAACCAACGAACAATGAACTGCGGTCGAGGAAGACGTGGATTGTACCAGAGAGCAGGAAAAGGATCGAATATGCATCTCCAGTGCAACGAGTGCAAAAGAGATTTGCCAATATCACTTAGTCGATATTAAAAATCCTAAAGACGCCGTTTGTATTGTGTGCTGTTCAAACATCATAGCCGACACTGAAATAAAGGAATTACGCGAGGAAGTTCAAGATCTTAAATAAATCATAAACACTCTTAAAGCACACTCCAAATCAAGATATTACGACTATAGTAAAAGAGGACAAAATTCCACCACCACTGCCCTCCAACAATCTAGACGACGGGTTTAAACCCCCAAAGAGATACAGATGGGTTCGCAATGTTATAAATCGGATCTCCGGCTCCGCCGTCCCTCTAAGCAAAATTGCTGCTTTGGCAGAGGAAGCTGGTGATGACGAGCCCTAAATCGCACTTTACGGAGACTCATTTGCAAGACACTTGGATGAAGAGTTCTGAGCTAGAAGGCATCGTAAGAGAAGACGGACTTTCATTCCGGGAGGTGACATAGACGATATTGCGGCAGCCGTTCGTGCTGAAACAACCGGTAACGAAGAGGAAGAGATCATCGTAATGGCTAGCGAAAACGATATAGGAGTGCAGAAGCCGACTAAAATCTTTAGTAAGTACAAATTACTACTACAAAATATAATAGATTAGCGTATGTCAGTACTCTGTGTTTGGGATAGTGCCTAGAATACGATGACGGACTACGAAACAGATCAAGCAGTGAAAGTGAACAAAATTTTACACAACTTATGTTCATCATTAAATATAATATTAATTAACGTTTGGGACAGTTTTATAAATCAAAGAGATCTCTATGGAAGGGATGGTGTTCATCTCAATGGTATAGGGATGGTACGACTGGGTATGCTTTTAGATAAATGTGTTATAAACCCTCCCTCAAATTTGGATTAAAAATTGGTTGACAGATCGTAAGCAGAGGGTAATTTTAAATGGGGTGACATCCGATTGGCTGCCGATAACTAGTGAAGTTCCTCAAGGTTCCGTTTTGGGACCCTACTCTTTATAATTTTCGTACACACCTTAGGTTCTGGAATGAATTGCCAAGTAAATTCATTCACGGATGATACTAAACTTGGGCAGATAATAAAGGATAAGGAAGACTCAAGCTGTTTACAAAACTGCCTGAATATGTTAACTAAATGGTGCAACGAATCTGGCATGATGCTTAATGCTTCCAAATGCGGCGTTTTACACTTCGGAAAAAATAATCCTAAATTTAAATATTATCTCCAAGACACCGAGATTATAGAAGTAAAAACAGGTCGATCTAGTAGTTAAAATAGATAAATAAATTAAATTTCTCGTCAATGCGTTGCAATTAGAAATAAAGCAATAAGAGTTGCATCATTTATCAGGCAATCCGTCTCAACGCGTAATTCAGAAACTATGTTAAAACTATACACGTCATTAGTCAAACCTATATTAGATTATGCTGCTCCCTTCTGGTCTCCACGATTAACTGGAGATGTAAATATAATAGAACAAGTACAACGTTGCTATACGAAAATGATAAGGGGGATTAAACATCTTAGCTACAATGATAGGCTTAAAAAACTCAATCTTTTCCCCCGAACATAGAAGGAAAAGGGGTGAACAAATAAAAAAATATAAATTATTGATAAATATGCCCGATACTGCAGAAAATCTATTTAATTTGGCAGGCGTGTCAGCGACGCGAGGACACAAGATGAAGAAGTGGAAATTCAAAACATCAATGGGAAATTTGTCTTCAGCAATCGCATCGTTCAAGTCTGGAACAACCTACTACAAGAAGTAGTCGGCGCTCCAAACACAGAAATTATGAAGACGAAATTTGATCAATACTTAAAAGAAAAAGTTAAAATAGCTTACAATTATTAGAGGGGCTTCCACCTAATTTAGCCTTATTCTTAATAGGGCATACCATGTATGAGCTCTTATGGCTCCCTGTAGGTGCCAATAAATTGTTTGTTTGTTTGTTTGTTTGAGAATAACAATCACCTCAATGACATCTGACATCATCAACCATAATTTTCGGGGGTGGGGACCGCATTCCGAAACCCCCAGGAAGGACAGCGAATAGGAAACCTAGGTACTAACAGCACATTTTTGGCTAGAAAAGTGATATGTAACCGAAGGTTCTCTTCTATCAACATCGATAGTATTGCTACCAACTGAAGCTCATTGACACAAATGCTTATATTACGATATGTAAAATATCCTAAGAGTAAAACATCCTCAAAAACTATAAAAAATATATAGAGGCTCTTGACATACTGCACAAAGGTAGATACTAAATAATATCCAGACATGTTATATTGTTCACAAAATAAGACAAAACGAATGCAGTTGTTATAAAATATAGACTTAAGTTGTACAGACAGGCTTACTACCAACGAACTTTTCGTTACACCTACCACGTCATTAGGACTAAGAATACAATGAGCTAGGAGATGATATCTGAGCAGCAATGCTCTTATAACAACTTACTGATAGATTGGAAGCCTAATTTGTGCCTTACGGCAGCACCACATTAAAAGATGTCATACTCTACTTGCCTAACTAAGGAGAACGACACCGGGGCGACAATAATACTACAATCGAACGTGAGGCCGACTTTACCTGCCATTCAAGCCAACTTGGCGTGAACATGTCTTTATTAATGGCAGCCGTCACGTTACAGATAACCTGGCAAACTGGGATGATTTATTTACGAGCAAGTCTTGAAATCGGTTGCAGATGAAGTTGCTGCCGAAGAAAGAGGAACCCGGTTCATCCTCATGTGACTTTGGACCAGAGTTTGTTCAGCCAGGGAGGCGAGAAGGGAAATTTCCCCAGCCATGACAACCGCGGATGCAATCATTGCAAGACGCTTGGCGTGTTCTCCAGACGCGTCTTTGGAGGGACCTGCCATGAAATAAAAAGTCTGAGGACTTCCCAGCGCCCAGTGAGGTTTACCAGTGAAAGTATGGATAATAAACATCATGCTCAAAGACATGTGAGCGAGGTAGAAAAAAAACGGAATACTACTTTCAACAAAGGTGGTTCAAATTTTACCCCAAAGACATGCGGCAACTCCATCCAGCTCGGGGCTTAATGTTGTATTTTAGACTGTGGATGTTTTTTGCAACAGTTTTGTTCCACGGCAATGTGAAACCTACCATGGAGAGTGGATGTCTGGGAGATGAAGACGAATGAATATGAACAGGCGAATAGAAAAGTAAAATAAGGGGTTAACCAGAATAAGAGAGCAGAAAATGAAGCATTTGGAAGGAAGATGAATGATAATCTGGATGGGAAAGGATGTTATTCCGGAAGGAAGGAAGGTGAGAAACTAAAATAGGAATAAATGCGTGAACACCAATGATAGAAATGGCAAAGTACTTGTGAGCAATGGGTTGGGCCAAAAGGAGATGGCGAGTGCGCTTTGACGATATGTATAATATGGGTAGGGAGATGAAGGGTATGGAAACAATGTGCCTTGGAACTGAAAAGAGTCATTTAAATGCTTGAAGGATGAAAAGGAAGAGTTAATTATTGTTGTAACTATGAAGTATAATATAATAAACTAGCTTTTGTTAAATCCTTGGCATTTTGATGTAGTTAATGGTTTCTATTTACTATTTTCTACAGTAAATTTGTAGTTTACCATTGAGATGATATGCCTCCTAATTATATTAATACGTTTTTGAAAAATTCGGGGATTGGCTGCAAGCTTTTGCTCTATTATGTATGTTGTAGGTAAGGCAAAGTAAGTGAGTGATGTGAAATGGGTTTTATAATATCAATGTTGGCCTTTTTTAATTTTTTTTTTAGCTCATCTGGAGACTGCCCGCGTGGGCATAAGTCGCCGTACACGACACAGCCTACTAATAGGCTATATTATGAAACAAATAACAACGCTAAAAAAATAACAAAAACAAGAAAACAAAGCGCGCTCCGGCGTCGGGGGTAGGCCCACCTCCCCCGGCGCAGGAACATGCAGTCTACAAAAAACAACAAGCGTCAAAGGGGAGGAGGCAGGCATCATCCAAAAACTAATAAAGTCCACAAGTCAATGTGCAGGAAGCCGTCACGAGTACAAGGGACAAGCGGTAGCAACCCCGATCGTCCCGGTACCGGGACAGGTAACGTGCGCTTAGATCGGCCAGACTGGGACATTCAAAAACGAATGTGCCGAACAGTATGGAGACAACGCAGTCTTCACGGTAGCGGCCAGGCGAGCGCTTAAATCAAATGGCGAGGCGTACAATTCGGAGAGGACAGAAAACAACGAAGCTGTCGCGGCAATAGGGGGTAGGTCCATGGGAACAGTCGCGGCGCAATGGCACGCAACTTTAGGTTCCCCTCGACCGTCTCCCATCTTCTTTGCCAAGCTGCCCGTATTCCTGCCATGTAATCGGTGTGAGGAAGAGCGAAACACTGGTCTGGTCGCCGTCCTCGCGGACTCTTAAACGCCATCATCGGCTTATCGGCGCGGTCATTGCCCGCATTTCCTACATGTCCAGGAACCCAGCAGAAGATAATTTCGACATCCGACCGACTCGCCAAAATGGTGGCGTCACGGATATCGCGAACCAAGGGATGCGGAGATTCCAATGCCCCGAGAGCATTCAGGGCGCTCTGTGAGTCGCTATAAATCACAATCTGGTCTCCTAACAAGGCACGTCGCGTTATCTCCCGTACCGAGCGGTGTAATGCAACCAGCTCGGCCGTGAAGACAGACGCAATCTCTGGCAGAGCAATGGGAGTCGGCGTGGAAGCCGACCCCTTCTTGGGACTTGGAGCCATCCGTATACACTGGCACCGTAACACGAGGCGTGTTTCAAAAAAGTCGAACGCAATACTCTCGGCTGTTGGCGAATGAGGGAGGCACCGGGCTAGCGCGTATAGGCGAATAATGCACTGTGTACGGCGCAGAGCGAGTGGCATCTCCCCAGCATCGAGTAGTAGTCTCTCAATGGGGAAAGTGCGGAAGGCTGGTGTGGTGGATCGAGTCCACCTTCAGCAATACAAACTCAGCTGTGGATGCATAAAATTCACATCCGTAGTCGAGCTTCAAACAAACAAAGGATCGATAAAAAAGTAAGGCAGTAGCCCTATCAGCGCCCCAAGCGGTGAACGTCACGGAATGAAGAATATCCATGGCGCGGGGACAAGAGACCCTAAGGCTGCGAATACGAGCCTCCCAGGTGAGGCATCGGTCAAATACAAGACTAAGGAAACGGTGCGAGTCCAACACTTCCAGGCGCACCCCATTGAGAAATAAGTCTGGGTCAGGGTGGAGCCGTAGATGGCGGCAGAAGTACACCACCTTAGTCTTAGCCAAACCCCCAAAAACCTAAGGCTGTGCGCTTTGGCAGAGGGAGAGACGCGGTTCAATGCCTGTTGGAGGCGACGCTCCAGAATTGGCATCTGGGCCGCTACAAAAGAGATCGAAAGGTCGTCCACGTAAAGCGTAGCGAGAACGTCTTCCGCCAGCACCGATGTGATGCTGTTGATGCTCAGGGCAAAGAGTGCGACACTGAAGATACTTACCTGCAGGACACCTTCCTGCTCCAGTGGGCTGGAGAGGGCTCCCCCCACCCGTGCGCGAAATCAACGATCTAGCAAGAATTCAGATATAAACATTGGGAGGCGTCCCCTCGCCCCCATCGTGTGGAGAGTCTCCATGATACCGTATCGCCATGAGATATCATAGGCCTTCTCCAGATCGAAAAACTATGGCGTAGTGCTGTCTACGAAGGAAGGCCTCGCAAATGGCATTTTCCAGTCGGAGCAGAGCATCCGACGTGGAGTGGAACTGGCGGAAGCCGCACTGTGCAGAAAACATATGGCCTCTGCTGTCCAGAAAAAAGGCCAATCTAACTTTTGCCATTTTCTCCATCAACTTGCACACGCAGGAGTTTAGAGAGATTGGGCGGAAACCGTCCGGGGTAGAGTGATCTCTCACCGGTTTGCGAAAAGCAAGTACAGTAGCGATTCGCCAGGAATCTGGGAGGATACCCTCGTACTTAGATCCTGTTGAACACATCTAACAAAGGCCATGCCACGCTCACCCAGTGTCGAAGCATGGCGTACAGGACATCGTACGGACCAGGGGCGGCGTCCGCGCACACAGCAAGAGCGGAACGAAACTCACTCAGAGTAAACCTGTCGTTGAAGGGTTCTCCGCCTCTGGGGGTAAAGTCCAGTCGGCGGCCTTTCGTGACATCATGATGCGCAGTGAATGCTGGCGGAGCAGCATCCCGGCTAGAGAATGCGGAGAAAGCGGTCGCTTAGTATTCCGCCACGGACGCGGGGTCCGAGATTGCGGTCTCATTCTCCTGGGGAACGGGAGGGATCTCCTGCGAGAACTTGCCCCGAATCCTTTTGACTCGCTTCCACACCTCTGCTAGAGGGGGTCTTTCCGTTAAGTGAAGAAAAGTATCGGGGGAGGTTGGGCTCGCCATGCGAGTCTTTTCCTCCCTCCGCCTCGAAACTTTATGCGAGCGGGGGTCCCTCTTTTGGAGGATCTACCATCTCCGAGTCATCTAGCCTACCACTGGGTGTGCGCGAAGGATCTGAAGCTCCTTTACTGCTGTCCTCCGTTCGGGGGGCAGCTTTAGGAACCAGGGAAAATGCCCTCATGACCATCTTCAGGGGTGTTGCCTCCTGTGAGTCTGACTCGGTGGAGGCGCGAGGCCGTTTCGCCTTACACGAAACGGTCACGTTGAGGGAAGGGGGGGTATTCCTGTTTTAGCCGGGGCTGGGTGTGAACCCTTTGTGCCGCCAGCTTTACCAGGGGACGCCTGGGGTGAGTAGAACCCTTAGAAGGGTTCCGAATGGGCGCGGAAACAACCGTGATCGTAGGCCTGGGGGGGGGGGAGGAGCAGAGGGCGTCTTTCTCAACATTGAGGTATAGGACGTCCCAGGCAGCGCCGCGTGCACCAGGACCAAGTCCTTAGCCTCGCGAAATGAGAGACGATCCTGAGCATGAACGGCCAGAAGTTCCTTCTCAAGGAGATATGCACCACATTGCTTCGAAGAAGCGGGGTGCGGCTCTCCGCAAATGACACATCTGGCCACACACGATTTGGACTTATCGTGTGCGGCCTTGGAGCAACTTATACAGACTTTAGGTAACCTCGACTTTGCACGTCGACAGGAGCGATTAGTATGGCCGAAGCGGTGACAGTAATAACTCCTCCGCAGCAGTGGAACGAATGCCTTCACGTAGTAGCGATACCAACTGGCACGCACCGACTCACAGAGCTTGTCACAGACGAACATGAAGAGTGTAGGGGTGGGTCTCGAGGCCCTTCCCTGTTTTCTCATCACACGTTCGACCTTGACCGCTTCATGGTCCGCCACCTCTAAGGTGATGTCATCTATATATTTTTTTCATTTTCAGAGCTCATCTATGGAGTAGTCCACGAGTTCCCTCGCATAAACTACTCCCTTCTCGAATTTCATGGTAGAATGCGGCGTCACACTCACAAGCGTGCCATCAAGTGTCCTAAGGGCACTAATCATGGCCGCCTCGGAGGCTTCGACTCATTCGCGAAGTCTCCCGTCCGAGAAACGGGTCATCTTCGGTTCTCTATCAATCACACTAGCTAGAGCTCTCCTCTGATGGATCATGTTGCCCTTAGCCAACATGCTGCCGTCAGTGGAGCGAATAACGAGGAAGCGCTCGAAGCCAGCGGGTTCGAAAACATAATCGAGGTTCCGCTCTGCGCAGTTCTGGTCTTCGTTTGGGACTCCCCAAACGGGGGAGCAACGGGGCTGGACATGCCGATCTTGGATTGGTTGCTTACCGAAACGGCAGCAGCCCCCGCAGATGGAGAGGAGCCCCGAGTCTTCTTCGTCTTTTTTCTGTTCTTTTTCTTTTTAGGAGAGGAGGGTGGGGGAATGAACCCGTTTCTCCCCTCCGTCGGCAGAAGCCCCTAGGCCAGATGGACCGGCCTCAGCAAGATCCTTCTCCGAGATGGAGAAGATATTGGCTTTTACAAGGGCACCAGGCGGAGGAGGAGATCCCTCCTCTCTTTGTAAAGCCTTGGATACCCAAGCCGTCTGAGGAGGACCTTGCACAGGAGCGGACTCAGGTTCGTCCCCATGGAAGGTCCTACCGTCTGGGGCTGGATTGCCTTAGGGACCATGTCCATTTGAGGGAGGAGCCTCCATGTGGCCATTCCCCGCCCAGGACATCACAGATCCCATTGGTCAGTGTGTCTTTTGTCGGGGAAGAGAGAGGGGCACGTATGGTGATCCCCTATAAGCTCAATATGCGAGCTCGCAGGTCTTTAGAGGGAAGAGGTCAAACGGGCCTGTCTTCCCTCCTCCTCCTCCTAAGCGGGTTGTAACCGATATACACATAGGACTTTTACCACGACAAACAATAAACGTCACAAAGATCACCCAATGAACAGAACATTTTCATAAAAAAACACAAACATACAAAGAGAAGAACACGAGAGACACAAAAAACGCCTACAAAGGCTCGAATGCTACAAGAAGAAACATCATAAACCAGAAGAAACAAACCAATAATCACAAACAGTAAAAAACACAAAACAGAAACAACACGAATGTACGCGAAAAAGTACCATAAACAAAGAAAAACACAACAAGAATCAAGAAAAAGTACGTAATAAGATCAAGAATATTAAGATAAAGCACTGAGAAACAACATCAAACTCCAACAACGCCTGCGATTCCCTATCACCAGGGATTTTCTCCCCCCCCTCTATCCTTTTCATCAGGAAAATCTATCCCTATCTATTTGTCTTCCACTATTATATACATAGATGCATACGTGATTGCAGTTGCAATCTCATATGTGTGTATGTATTTTCCTTTTCACTACTTTTTATATCCAAGTCCAAGTCCCCTAAGGGGGTTGGCTCAATCGTGCCGCTTCCACCGAGAGCGGTCAATTATGGGCCGCCTGCCTTTCTTGGCCGTCCCCTTAGAAAGTAAAGGGGAAACTGCCGCTGGAAAGAGGGAGGGAGGCATCCGAGAGCACCTCCAAAGATAGGGGTGAGGGGGCAGTCCCCTACACCCATAGGGATAGGAGAGGAGTAAGCCTCCTCTCTGGTTGAAGAGTTTGGGAGGGTCCCCTGCGAAAGCACAGGGGAAAATATCTCCATTTTTTTAGTGGAGCTGCCCGAGGGCGGCTCCGACGATAGTCGAGGGGAAGTTAAGGGAGTATTGTTTTTTTTTTTAATTTCATTATTGGGCATGGTGCCCTTATAATAATCACGGGATGCAAACGCTCATCACCCCACGCAGTAGCCCGCTCTGCGAGGGGTGAGTACGGGGCTGGCAGCGCCAGCTGCCGACATTTGGGGCCACTCCTCCCGCATAGTGGCCTGGCAGCCCATCGGCATACCTACTCGGAGCGCCGGCCAGGAGAGGAGTAAGCCTCCTCTCTGGTTGAAGAGTTTGGGAGGGTCCCCTGCGAAAGCACAGGGGGGAAAATCTCCATTTTTTTTAGTGGAGCTGCCCGAGGGCGGCTCCGACGATAGTCGAGGGGAAGTTAAGGGAGTATTGTTTTTTTTTTTAATTTCATTATTGGGCATGGTGCCCTTATAATAATCACGGGATGCAAACGCTCATCACCCCACGCAGTAGCCCGCTCTGCGAGGGGTGAGTACGGGGCTGGCAGCGCCAGCTGCCGACATTTGGGGCCACTCCTCCCGCATAGTGGCCTGGCAGCCCATCGGCATACCTACTCGGAGCGCCGGCCCAACCAGGAGGGTAAAACGTCGATCTCTGACCCAACCATCGTTTTAAAAATGGCCGTCCAGCCTCGGAAATTTACTGATTGGGAAAGAAAAGACTCCCATCCACTAACCAACACAGGCAGGACCCAGCCATGGGGTCGCGCCCTCTGATGGACAGCTCTGATACACCGAGATCGCCAAATAAACGTAGATGGAAGGACGATGCAGGGTGAAAGAAAATTGGTACAGAAGACGAAGTATTGGTTAGCGGAAGAAAAAAAAATGCCAAGCTGGGGTCGGACGGGGCGCTGAATCCCGTCAGCACGGCCAGGAGGGCAAATCGCCGTGCCCCTTACGGGGGTTTTGTATCTATATAAATATATATTGTCCTCCCTTCAAACACAGACAGCTCCACTTGATCGGCAGGGCAGTGTGAAACCTAGATTCCGGACATTGTCGCCATATCACGAACGTTACTGTAGTTGGCATGCCAACCTGTTTTGTGAAGAGAAGGGGAGCGGGGATTCAGACTCCCATTAACGTGACAAACCTAGGATCGTCGAGGTGCCTTGGAAATGCCCAGTGGACGACACCGCCTATTACCGCTCTCAATTAGGTGGTTTACTTGCTCTAATGGGGGAGGGGGGCAAGCCGACGCGTCCTTTGCCTCGCCATTTCCTTGGTGGGCCCCTCAGAAAGCAAAGGGGGGGTGGGCTGCTGTAGTTGGAAAGTTGTTTGGAAGCAGCTTTCCAAAAAGAAGTAAGGGGGAACACCCCAAACTTATCACGATTGGAGAGGGGGAAGCGACTTCTCCGCTCAATCTTCTAAGGACCCCTGTTTTTTTTTAAGCGCATATTGGGGATCCCTAGGAAAGTATTGGAGTGCCAGCCACTAGACAAGAGTCGCCCGAAGGCAACTCTGCACAAGGGGGTAAGGGAAAGCCCCCCAACCCGTATCTATTGGAGAGGTGGAAACACCCTCTCCACAAGGGGAGACTTGGAGGGGCCCTTGAGGGCGAATCCAAAAGGTCCGAACCCAGAGGGAGTAGCTCTACCGGGTCGGAGCAAATGCTTTGAGGAGAGGTGTTACAGAGGAAGAAAGTAGGTGTTAGCGGAAGGCGGAGATAAAGCTAAGCTGTGGGTGGACTTCATTTGGCTGAGTCCCCTTACGGAGAAGCTGAAGTGACCCGTGGTTCGTTTCCTAGGTTACGCTTTAGGTCGTCGGTGAGAAAGGAAGGCCTCAAAACAAGGATAGATTGGTGATAAAAAAAAACAACCCTGGGGACATCAAATATCCTAAGTTCGATCCCTAGTCTCCCTCTTCTTCTCAGGTCTATTCAAATACTAGTTATGGTTATAATTTCAAGTGTGGGAGAAATAAGTCCCTTCCAACCAGATACCAAAACATGACAACCAACCTTTGATGCCGAGCATCTGAAGGCAAGCTCCTTGAGGGGGAAGGCGAGTGCCACCTCCGACAGTGCCAACTTCGAGGCACGGCATTGTGACAGACACATAAAGGTCCTCCCCGTCTGGACCCTCCTTCTCCATGACAGTCATGCACGAGCTGCTCTCCACCACTTGCGCCGGGTCCTGCCAACACAAACCTATGTTCAAAAATGACTGGTGGGAGTACCCCACCACTTGAAACAAGCAGGTCACATATCGAGGTTCTCGTGCCCTCCAGGCCCCAATGCTTATAAGAAGATCTGTGGCTATATAACTTCCACACCTCTTCCCTTTCTCTTGGGCAGCAGTTCCTCAACCTTTTCTTCATTTCTCAGGAATGTCTCAATATTTTTTTTTCCCAGTTCCTAGTTTTTGGACGACTTTGTGGTTAAGATTATAGTATTTTCATAACTGGCAAAGAAGATTTTTTTTTTTTTTTTAAGAGCTCATCTGGCGACTGCCTACTTGGGCATTAGTCGCCGTATTAAAACTGGCCTAGTTCTAGGCTACTTTAAAATAAAATTAAAGAGAGAAAAAAAAAAACCACCCCAAAAGGGGGAAAGGAAGCAAGCTGGTGCGTCGGGGAGAGGTCCCCCCGGCGCAGGAGCGTGCAACTAAAGGAAAAAAACAAACAAAAAAAAAATGCAAAAAAACAAACAAACCTTGCTTAAATAATAGGGGCAAAGAAGAAAATACACTATGAAATTGTTAAAATATATTACAATGCATAAACTATAAAAAAAATAAAGGACAAACATTGTATTGCAAATATAGTTACGCGTAAAACATTAATGAAACTTAGGAAATTATTTTTGGTGTAGAGTGGAGCTAAGAACTTAGGAATGTGGCATTCTCAAAAACGGTAACCTTATTCACCCTTTCCCACTGGGAATATTTGAATTTACGACCGATTAAGAAACGCTGCTCTAAGTGGAGAAAACGCGAAGTTAAGCCACATCGGTGTGGTTAGCAGTCGGATGGAGTACAGATTGGGGTCACCTTCACGGAAACTGCCACACGCTGTAAACAACTTATGGTTCGAATCTCACAATGAATCCTACAAGCAGAAAACTTAAATGCCATGGTTTGTCGTCGGATCGGAGACCGATAGCAGTCAGGTCAAGCTCACTATCCTCTACCCCACACTGCAGTGGCCCACCGGTGGTTCAGATCCCACGATGGGAATTGGTGGTAAATATCAAATTCCTCTTTCCACCTTATAGCTTCGACACACCAACGCCCTCCACATACTGGCAGGGCCGGTTTAAGGAGCTGCGGGGCCCGTAGCACAAGGAACAGTGGACCCCAACCCGTATGTATGTATATATATATATATATATATATATATATATATATATATATATATATATATATAATATGTATCTCACCCCCACCCCAATTTTCCTTTGCAGAGAGGGAATGAATAGTGCAGAAAATAAATGCTGCAAAGCCCAAACGGACTAGCCTGCAGCCAAATTTCAAGGACGGGTAATTTGCATGAGTGTTCTCAATAAAATTATAGACATCTGGAGAATATACAAAAATATAGCTATGAAATTAAAATCAATAGAATGGAAGTACATGAATTTAAAACCATTAAGGGGTGTAAAAGGATATAAAAAATAAACTATTGAGAACTCGACAAAGGATAAAAACATAGACTATAGATGGATCAACAATAGATACAAGAACAGAGAATATAAAATCATGAAACAATATATTAAATTTTGGCTAAAAGATTAGATTCTTCTAAATATTTAAAAATTCTATTTACACTAAAAGAGACATGAGTCTCAGACAAGATGCCCCGCAGAACCTGTTGGGGAGGAGCATCTGCCCAGTAATGAAAAGGAAGACCCTTCTCCCAAGATTTCTCAAAAGGGGACACTCGGCAAAGATGTGAAGGATGGACAGCTGCACCCCGCACAGGATGCACAAAGGTAGGGGCTGCCCATGAGTGAGGCAGCAATGGCCTATCCTCAGTCGGCACAAAATAATCTCCAGTCTACGTGGTCTGATGGTACGTGGCCATGGGAGGACTGAAGGTTTTATGGAATGGAGCTTGGTGGGAGGAAGCTCATCCCACATATTCTGCCATAAGCCGAATACATATTCGGTGATGAGGGGATAGACATCACCAAGTGGGACTGGAACTGATTGGGGTGTCCCCAATGATGCCGCCTCCTTGGCCGCAGCATCCGCCCTTTCATTACCTGGGATGCCCACGTGACTGGGCACCCAGCAAAAAGAAATCTTATGAGTAGGAGAAAGATAAAAAAGCCACCGCTGGATCTTGGAAACCAACAGATGGCTAGGACCAAAAGCACTCAGT
Source organism: Ceratothoa steindachneri (assembly GCA_963969495.1). NCBI lineage: Eukaryota > Metazoa > Arthropoda > Malacostraca > Isopoda > Cymothoidae > Ceratothoa > Ceratothoa steindachneri. The sequence continues at coordinate 19,242,823 of OZ018317.1, read as the reverse complement.
GCCTCCAGAGAACTAAGGGAGTCAAGAGAAAATCGTAAGACAACCAGATGGCATAGGAGCAATAACACAGATTGCAGCAAGAATGGCAATAAGTTCTGCTGTGAAAACAGACGCTGCACTTGGTAGGTGAACCAATGCGGTCTGAGATGGGAAGACAGCAGCAGCTCCAACTCCGCCCGATGACTTGGACCCGTTGGTGAACACAAAGGTGCTAGGTGGATGGTGGGAGGAGTGTCGAGGACAATTCCCTGTGGCACACTCTCAACTTGCTCTACGGACTCTGATAGGGCATTTCCAACTTTTACACGTAGTGTGCGCCACATGAGAAATTGCTTGACAAACCTGGGGAGAAATCCCCGCAGGCCCCAATCATGGAGTTGCTTAAGGATACCACACCTCCAAGTGGTATCATATGCTTTCTCAATATAAAAAAAACAGCAACAGAATGCTGCCTCTTTGAAAAAGCATCTCTTATATAAGACTCCATTCTAACAAGCAAGTCGATGGTACTCTGTTTTTTTCTGAACCCTGATTGAGAGGGAGATATAAAATGGTTTGTCTCCAAAAAAACAGACGAGTCTTGTATTTATCATCCTCTCAAACAATTTACATGGACAACTAGTAAGGGTAATGGGGCGGTAATGGGTGGGTTCCGTCCCATCCTTTACTGGTTTTCGGAAAGGTAAAACCCCAGCCTCCCTCCAAATAGAAGGAAGGCAGCCCCTAATCCAGATGAAGTTATAGATGTCCAGCAAATGTGAGAGGAGGGATGGATGCATATTCCTAATCCTATCATAGGAAATGCCATCCGATCCGAGTGCAGTGAATCCACAGTGCTTCAGTACATTATGGAGTTCATGGATAGAAAAGAGCCGGTTATAAGTCTCATTATCCATGTTAGGCTCAATAAAGTTGATAAGATGCTGCTCCTGTTCGAGCCTAAAGCGCTGGAATTGGATGGAATAGTTGTCTGGGATTGAAATATTAGCAAACGATCCGGCCAAAACATCGGAAATATGGGACAAGTCTCCCGACAGTTCTCCGGCCTGAACAATGTTGCGAGCTGTAAAGCCATTGGATTTCCCCAATAGCTTTTTGACTCTCTTCCATATTTTGTCTACAGGGGTCTGCCAACATATCGATGCGATGTAACCATCCAACGAAGTCTTTCGAGCTCGTCGAAGGGTGCGACACCGTGCTGCCCTTGGTCGGTTACGAGCAAGTTTCTTTACCATCGTGGGGCACCGATGGTAACGTCGGCGAGCCTGTTTACATTCAGTGACAACTCTTGAGCATTCAGCAGACCACCAGGGCAATTTTCGTTCATGAGCAGTTGAGCCGGAGAGCGGGATGGAGGAATTAGCTGCATGATTGACGTGGGGTAGAAGATCATCAATAGCCACTTCAATATCTTCATGAGGGAAGGACCCATCATGGCTCGAGAGGTGCCTGAACTTAGGCCAGTTTGCTTTCTTTGTATTCCATCTTTTGCTAGATGGTAGAGGAGGACTACCTGTACATTGTGTTATTACAATGGGAAAGTGATCACTGCCTCGCAAGTCAGGATCCACTGCCCAGTCAAAATCAGCTTTACAACTTGGTGAACAGAGAGACAAGTCCACACATGTAAAGCTGTTCGTCTAGATGTCAAATGATGTGTGGCTGCCATCGTTAAGAAAGCAGATATCATTAGTACCCAGAAATCTCTCAATCATATTTCCTCTAGGGTTGTTATCAAGGTCCCCCCAAAAGGGGTGTCGAGCATTAAAGTCGCCAATCAATAAAAAGAGAGGAGGGAGTTGAGAAATTAAATTAGCTAACTTTGTAGCTAAAACAGCTGTATCTCTTTCCTCGCCAGGAGGAAGATACAGCGAACAGACCGAATAATGGAGACTGGAAAATAGGCGGACAGCAACCGCCTGCAGGTCTGTGTTAAGAAAGAGCAAGTTGTGGGGAACCCTGTTGTTAACAAAACAGAAGAACCATGAATTGGTTCTCCGGGGTTCTTATAATATCCCACAAAACCCGAAATGTTGGGTACTCTTCAAGTACCTAAGCAAGTCTCCTGTAAAGCAATACAATCGGGATTGTAATCCTTAAGCAGGAGCTTGAACTCTTCCCATTTAGGAAAGAGACCTTGGACGTTCCAATGAATAATTGGAAACAGTGTCACCGTTTAAGCATTACGGTAGATTTCTTCCTACCCTTAGGGGTAGAGGATTTTGGATTTGAACTACGAGCGGAAGTAATTCGTCATACTAGCTTTAGGCTTGGAGTATGACAAAGGAGGCATCGGAAGCTTGAGTTTTGCCTTCGGTTTTTCTTTAAGAAGTGGCGCATTAGATTTTGATAAGTGGCTGTAAGAGAGAACTGTTTTCACTGGAGAAGCAGAGATGGAAGCAATTCCAGGGGTCAGTTCAGGTGTCGAGGAAACAGACGATGTTGACACGGCTGGTGATATTGGTTGGGATGGTAGAGGCGATGGTGGTGGCGAGGACATCGGCAAAAGTTGTGAATTCGATGTTGATAGAGAAGGATGCGGCGTCAGTTTTTGAGAGGCCTCCTAAGATGAGGGGGTAGCCTCCACAACAGCTGGCTCCTGGAAAGGAGCAAAGGTTGGTTCCTTCTCATTCAGGGATCGAAGGAATTCCAAAACAGTATCAACAAGGGGGTTGGAGTGTTAACTGGCTTTGGAGCTGAAGAAGAGCTTGGTCCTTTAGGGGCAGGGTGAATATCCAGAGGTGGAATAGATACCACCTGAGGACCAACATGATCAACATCCAAATGTTCTGGAGCGGTAGCAAGGTGCTTAGCCACCCTTGGGGAACCAGGAAAGGATGGAAGGTTCGTCTTCTTGTTGGTAACCTCAGAAGCACTGTTGGGTGCTGACTAAGAGTGTTCATCACGAGGAGATGTATGTTTAGAACGGGGAGATCTTTTTACCTGGTCAGGCACAGGAGAACCAGTAGGAGGTCTCTGGCTTCTCCCTTTCTTTGGCCTGATGGAACGCAGAGCATCAGAAAAGCTCACACCAGGTTGGACATGCATCTCCTTTACTCTTCTTCTTGCCTCTTTAAAACTGACCCTGTTCTTGTTTCTAATGGCAATGACTTCTCGCTCATAGAGAAAGAAAGTGCATTGCTGTGATATTGCAGTTAGGGTAGCACGGCTATTGAGAACAGGGCGTCCTGTGATAATCCGATCCACAATTCACACACAACCTTGCCTGTTTACAAAACTCGTTTACATGGCCAAAGCGTTGGCAATGGAAGCATCGTCGTGGGTTTTCAACGTAAGGCTTGACTGGGTTGTTAAGATAGCCAGCCTTAACGTACTTGGGCGGTTCCAATCTGTTGAAGGTCAAGATTATGGTGGCGGTAGGTAACTTAGTGCCATTCACAAACCTGGAAATGCGGTGGGCACTTACAACCTTCTGGTTGGTAAGTTTTGATACCAGCCTGTCAACATCGTAATCTATTAATTCTCCCGATCGGATAACACCTTTACTGGTGTTAAATGCCGGGTGCGAAGCAGAGGACATGTCTACAGAAGCTAAAGACTGTAGGGTCTTAATCCGCTGATACTGCTCGCTTGATTTCGCCTCGACTATCAATGCGCCATCATTACGTGGCCAACTTTGGGCAGGTTCGCCACATTTCTCAATAAAATCATCGTAGACATCGAAGATGCAGCCTTACTAAGAGGACTATCGTTCACTTTCAAGACTAAAAATCGGTCGTAATCCAACTCAGGGTCGACTTCTGACCCAAAATGATCAAAGCGCCTACCGTCAGGCTCCAAGGTACGATGGGAGTTATGTTTGTTAAATTTACCCATATAAGTATATATTTAATTTTGGGCTGCCCCTGGAGCCGAGGGCATGCACCAAATCGTCATCGTGAGTCCGAAGAGCGCCCATACAGCCCAGACAGGGTAACCCGCCCCCCAGCTCACACAGTCATTTTAAAAACAGCGGAGCCGCATAACGGAGATTCTCTGGACTGCGGTGCTAAGACCTCCCAGAAACAAAATGACGACCCGGGCAACCAAACCTCCTCTAAGGCACGGTCCTGTATACGATGCCCCCTTTCCCCAGTGGATGCATCCGTTGACCCGTACAGAGGGAAAAATAAAAGGAGAGGCTAAGCTGTGACCGGACGGGGCGCTGAGTCCCGTCAGCACGGCAGCCAGGAAGGCAGATCACCGCGCCGCCGTACGAGGAAGAGAATTGGTACAGAAGACGATAGGGGTTAGCGGAAAAAGAAAAAGAATGCCAAGCTGGGGCTGGGCGGGGCGCTGAGTCCCGTCAGCACGGCGGCCAGGAAGGCAAATCGCCGCACCCCTTACGGGGTTGCAGAGAGGGAACAAATTATCTCATGAATTTAAAAGAACTGCTGATATGACTGGGAGGACTCAACTGAAAAAAGAGGGTAGTATTTTGCACACTTTTTATTCCTTTTTAAAGAACACCGTGCATACCAGTAGACTATTTGTGCTGCCTTGGAGAATCTTGGAACCATTTGCTGAACTGAGTACACACTAACTAGTTACGGGGCTCACATGAAGCACTTACGAGAATTGGCAACAGAAAACTCCTCAATTATCTCTGACGTATTAATTTCCCTCAGTAACTCGTGCTCAATACTCACTAGAGAGAGATGGTTCAATCTTGTTTGACCCATACTAATTATTACCTCGTTCTTGATTCTATTTAATATCATATATAATAATAATATAAGAAATCACAATGTGAGCCACGTAACTACAGTCAGTCAAGGAAATACACATTTAAGAATCCATCGCCAGGACCTTCATGCTATTCAATTTATATATGTTTATTTCTGCTGCACCCAGAAGGTCCGGATTCGGACCGCCAGTTAAGTACCCCTGGACTATAGGGTGTACTAGTATAACATAATGCCAAACTTATTGTACTATGCAGTATGCTCTAGTGAAGTTTTCTATATTTTTCTTATATATAGTAATATCATTTATAATAATATAAAAAATCTGGGAAATGGATAATTTTTTGTCTCGGTCTTCTGTGCCAAGGGCAAAAACTTAATTATTACTATTTTTTTACATCCCCGCGGGGCCCGTAGCACGTGGTACATGTGCTACTAGGTTAAACCGGCACTGCCTACTGGAAGGTGTGGTATTAAGATTGGTATAGTAAAAGTGGTGAATGTGAAAATAGAGTATAGGATGGTTAAGAAATATTGCGTTTGGTATGCGTGTTGATGAAATGGTTATGATTAGAGGGTGATATATATGGAGATGATAGGGTGAGGAGGAGAATGAATTGTGCCAGGTTGCCTGGCAAACGCTTTCGTTTTTTTTTAATTCGCTTTGCTGTTTGTTTGTTTTTGCAGTTTTTATATTTGCACATTAAGCCTTCGAGCCTTTGTTATCGCTTGCTCATTTGTAATTTTTGTTTTTATATTTTGTGCTTTTTTTCACTTTTACAGCTGTTTTATAGTTATTTATATATTTTATTTATCCTTTCTTATTCGAGTTTCAAATCATTGTTTCTAGTCCATTTTCTCATGTGTGTCGATTTTGGTTTGTTCCATTTCGGTTGTCCGTTTCGTTTTCGGTTTGAGTGGTCCATATCGGTAGTCTTATTCAGTTTGTTATCACGTCCTTTATTGTGTTTATGTTTATCATTGTACCTTTTCTGCTTCCGTCAAATCGTTGTCTATATCTGATTTGACGGATTTCGTTGTCAGGTACGGTTATTTGGTTTATTTCTTCCTGGGGTATTTAGTTTCGCTTAGTTTTACCCAGATGTATTTGACACGTTTGTGGAGTACATTATTGATGGGTTCGAGTGCAGTTCTCTGGTGTAGATCTTCTAATGCTATTCGATCTTGTCTTTTCTTGTTTTCTATGAACATAGTGGCCCAGTTTTGTATTTGGTAAGCCTTTTTTATTTGCGTTTTGCTCAGCCTTGTGTAGGGATTATAGGGTATATCATCTTTGGTCGAATGAGGGTTGTGTATAGTTCTCTCTTATTTTTGCTCGATATGTTGGAAAATCTTTGTAGTCTTGTTAGTGTTGCTTTTGCCTCTGTCACCTTTTGCGTCAGATGAGAGGTATAGCCATTTGTCGTGAATTTCGAGGCCGAGGAATTTCCCTTCTATGCTATATGGTTACACCTTTCCATCAACTCTAACAGGGGCGGTTTTTCTTCGGTTTATCGGTATCAAATTGAACTTGTTTGTGTTAGTTTTGATTTTGTTCTTTTTCTCGAAGTCGTTTAGGTTCTTAATCTCTCTCGCTGTCCTCTGGGCAAAGTCCCTTGGGTTTTTTCTATCGCTGGTTATGATTTGTGTGATGTCATCCGCTAGTTGGCTGTACATCGCACTTTCGTCTGTTGGTTGTTGTAGGTCACGGGTATATATTGTGTACAAAGTTGGAGAGACACGCCCGCTTGTAATGCGAATACCTCTCCCATTGGGCCATTTGTGTGCAGAAAAGCTTTCCTTCTTTCCAGGTAGTGGCATAATATTTTGCATAGGTTAGGTCCCATGTTAAGGCTGCTGATTTTAGCTTTTAGTTTGGGTATCCACACCTTGTCGAAGGCTTTGGCAACATCGCGGAGTATGATATTCACTCTGTTACCTCGCGCTGATTCGGTGGCAATTTATTTTGTAATAATTGAGAGCGCGGTTTCCGTCCCTCGCTTACTTCTGAACCAGGGTTGTTGTGGGTTATAGAGGTTGTTGATTTCGATGTATTTCTTTAGCTTCTCGTTTAATACCTTTTCGAGAAGTTTACTGAGAAACTCCAGAAGCGAGATGGGGCGGTAGCTTTCGATTTGGTGTTTCGGTTTGCCCGGCTTTGGTAGGAAGATCATCTTTGCCGTTTTGAAGGCCTGGGGGAAAATACCCAATATTGAAATAGGCGTTCAAGATCTTCAGAAGTGATTCGTGCACGTTGTGTGGCGCGTTAATCAGGTGTGCTTTGGTTATGCCACTTAGACCTGGTGCCTTTTTTTTTAATGACTTGACTGCTGTCAATGATTCCTCCATTGTGAAGGGCATACCTTCTTCCGAGTACCTTTCCCTTGTGTTTCCCAGTTCCATTATTCCTTCTGTGTCTTTTGAATTTTTCAATCTTTTCTTTTCTCTCGTTGTCCTATCACGGTGCAGGTAGGGTTCTATGTTCTAATGAAGGAGTCTACATTTTGTCAACTTCCATTATTTTTGCGGTTATACTTTGTAGTTCTGCTTCTATTTCGTTGATTTCTTGGTTGTTTAGGGATCTGATTTCTTGGTTGTCTAGGGATCTGATTTCTATGGAGCCTAGGTATTCTTTGCATTTGGTCCATTCGATTTTGCTGAGTGCTTTTCTTTGCAGGATCTTTATTTGGATGGGAGGGGTGACTATGGTTGTGATCATGCTTAGATGGTCGGATGTGGTTGTGGGTCCGTGTTTAGTATGGAGATTGAGGTTGAAATTGGGGTTGATGAGGACGATATTTGGGGTGGTAGAAGCTCTGTTGGTTAGGTATGTTGGAAAATCTGGTCCTTCTCTGTGGACCAGGTTTCTTCTGAGTTCTACTTGTACCATTCATGAGCTGTATATCATGTGAATATTGTATATTTCGCTTCAAGGTGAGTTCTCGGGGAACCACATTTTCTTTAGGCCCTTCTTTTCAAGCAGTGTATTTAGTTCCGTTGCGTACGATCCAGGCTTTGCAATATTCACGAAGTGCGCGTGCATAATGCAACCTATGAGGTCTGGTCGCATGTTTGCCTCTATGTTCACGGTCGTTGTTTGTGATACAGGTGTCCTTGTTGTTCCTCCTGCTGTTGCGGTGGCATAGGTCGTGTTCTTTTTTTCTTTCCTTTTCTTCAGTTATTTAAATTTTCTTTTTCTTTATTGTTTCTTCATTGGGCATGACATTGCTAATGTTGTGTGTCCGTTCCCGCAGTTCAGGCACTTTTTCTCGGTGTTATTACAATAGCCCCAGTGATATTCTTTGCTTGCACATTTCGAACAAGCTTTGCTTTTGTATGGGCATTCCTTTGTCGTGTGCTGGTCCATGGCGTAGCAGGTAAAACACACCTGGACAGAGACGAAAGTTTCTCTTTCAATCTGGTAGGGGGAGATCTTGGCGTATAAGGCAAGGAGGCCGTGTTCTGTGGCCCTCTTTGCCATTTCGGTGGTTCTAAAGACGACTTTGAAAACGTGAGTTCTTCACAGTTCTGATTCTTTACTTCACGTCTTTGAAGGTAGCCCAGTTTTGTTCTTTTTTTAATTCGTCTTTGATTTCGGCGACTGAGTGGGCTCCGACCCATGGGTCGAGGCGTCGGCAGATTACGGATCTCTTTGTTGTGACGTTTGGGGATGTGCGGGGTACAAGTCAAATTTGGCCAGGTTTTTTACTGCATCTTCACTTAAGAGGAGGTCTAAGTCATTCTCTGCGTAAGAGGGCGACGTATCCATTGTATTGGTCCTTTAGTATGAGCAAAATTACTCCGATGTCGGCGTATATGGTCTGCAGGGTTTTTTTTTCCTCGTGGGCTTTTCGTTCCAGGGGAGGATACGAAGAGGATCCCTCTTCGCACCCTCGTCGTCATCCATGGTGGCTCGTGAGGAGTCTTTGTCTTGGTGCATTCCTTGTACCTCTTTTTTTTGCCTGGGTATAAGAAATTTAGTTTGTTATGATATGAGAATGAGAATGATCCCTCTGCCCCCACAATCTTTAGCATAGTCGGTGTAACTGCCTTGGGGGAAAATGATGGACCTTGGGAGGCCCTCTAGGATAACTCATAGCGGACTTGATAATGGGTCGAGGCTGCTTCCGGCTTACATAGAGACGATTTTATGTCCCTCTATGATCCTGGCTGGGCCTAAAGGGATATAGATGTCTTTTCCCCAAAGGTTGCAGCTTCGCCTCTTGTCCGGGGTGCCTATGACGGAGGGTTCCACAGTGGGCTAATCCACAAACCTGCTTTCCCAACCGCCTTGAATTATGCCTCGTCACACGACGGGCATAGTTCGAACTAGGTTACAAGTGGCATTACACACGGCTACCCATTAGCCATAATATTAATTATGACAGCCTGGAAAAAATATCTTCATTTTTTTTTAAAGTCCCCCATAGGGAAAGAAAGAGGGTGATGAAGAGAGGTCGAGTTCGTCGAACGGATCGTAGTAGCGAAAATTGCCTTCGTAATGCGCTGTTCTTCTTCTCCTCTCCAAAGGGCAAGGGGCGTCAAAATGCAAAAAAGCAAGAGTGTGCTTTCTGGTACGAGCTGAAATTTGGTGCGTCTGAACGGGCCGGAAGCGTGCAGTCGGAAGGTGTGGGTATGGTAAAGGAAACTGATGATCTATAGGGCCATGCCATCTTGTAGGGAGAAAACAATAGAAAAATCGGGGGGGGACGGGTGTTAAAATTCTAGTGGTAAGAGACTTAAGTCAACTCCTTACAGGGGCAACTGTGCGTGTCCGCACCCACCCCACCCCCCTCTTCACCCTTTACATCGTTTTATTTCGGCATTTCTTACTTCAGAATTGTTGGACACTAAACCCCCATTCACGTCTCCTCACCTGTCCACAGGCGATAAATAAAGCGGCGATGATATTGGCCGCGTGGGCATTGTTGCCCCCAATCGACCCAGCTAGCGAGGATCCCATATGGTTCTTTTTGAAGTTCAGATCCACGAGACGAGAGGTTGTCGTCTTCAGAACGGACTTCACCACCCCGGCGGGAATCACCGCGTCGCACACTACAGACTTTCCGCGACCCAGAATCCTGGAATCAGTACCCGGGGTGGAAAATCGACATAAGGGCAACAGCGGGAAAATGGGAACGATGCAGTGGGAATCTTGGTGTTTGGGGAACCAAGACTGGATCCTTTTGGAAAGGAAGGAAAAGGGACGGGAAAAGGTGTCTGACCGGTGATTTGCAAGCTCCGAAATTGATCATTTCAAGGTGGGATCAACAAAAATGGTTCCACTCAAGGCAAACAAATGATTAAAAGGTAAGTCAATCCCCTGGCGCACTCATTAACCAATCATTGTGAGAAAAATATGGGCATTTTTAACTATGGAACTTAACATCTTACCTACCAATCACCCCCTCTCCAACTCGAACCACCTACCAGTTGATAGCTGCCGGTTTCTTGTCAGTGCACAAGTTTCCACTGATGCTAATTTCACGAAGTTCTGGGAAGACGCCCTTAAGGGTGGAAATAGCTGCCTCGGTGCCCTGGAACAGAATATAAGGAGCATGCAAATCTTTTAAGCCGCAGCAAGTCAACAAGAATCAATGTTCGGGTTGGTTGGTTAATTAGTTAAGAGGTGCCTTGGCGCACAATTGGGACAAAAAAGACGGGCGGAACAACCGGATCTAGAGCTCAATGGGGACAGAAAGGAAAAAAAAGAAGAGAAAAAATCTTTTGGGGAACAAGTTCCTTAAAAAAGCAACCAACGAACTTAAATGAAGAACTCATAGGAGAACATACAGAAAAAATCATCGACTCCTCATGCCACCACTCAAAAATAGAGGAACCATAACGAATCAACCCTTAAACCCCCAAAATGGATTTTGCTAAATCCATTCCACATTTAACACTCACAAAAAAACACTACATACCCTAGAGACCATATTCATGCCCATGGCATCGCCGCAAGAGGCTTCGAACCGGATGTAGAGGAGACGGGCGGCGATGACGGCGTGGATGTCGATCAGACGGGCAACGCTGCTCGTCGCATCAAACGCCTCCGCCAAGAGACCGAAATTGCGGCGAATCCACTGACGGACTTCGCTGCAAGAGAAGAGAGATAAACGAGTTTTCCTCTTTGGTAGGCCTTTCCCACCCCACATTTGGTGCATATCTCAGTAGGGGCCTACAATTTAACGAGGTTTCCAGATCACAAGCCGTGACAAGACGGCAGCCGCCACAAAGTTTAGCCAAATGAGGCTCTTACCCTACATTTACTATGTTGCGCCCTTCTATCTTTTGCTCGTGAACGAAAACACCATGATCGGATAATGAAACCAACATAAAGATCAACATGTCAATCGCTGGTGAGTCTCAAGGCACCATGGGGCCGATTCTTGTTAGAAAGGGAAGTATAACAGCTCGTCTCAACCTCAGGAGTAGTGTATCGCCAACCTGCCTTTGTCCTGGGTGATCCCGACCGGATAATGAAATAGACATAAAGGTCAATACGACAAGCGCTGGTGAGCCCGAGGGCACCAGGGGCCAGTCCTTTTTTTTGCGGGGGGGGGGGAGGTTCAACCTCAGTACTGTCTGCCAATGTGGTCTGCTACGGCACTCAAAGCCGGTAGGTCGGCGCAGAAGGAGCATCTCCTTACCACGCCTTCTCGGCTGACGGCAGCTCGACGACGGGCGCCCGCGACATGGCATCCCGGAAGACGAAACATTTGGCACCCTCCTTCGAAGCACTGATCGCCTTGCAGCCCCGGCTTGTCGATGCAACCAAGGCTCCCTCCGTCGTCGCCAGCGGGATCATGTACTCGGCGCTGTTCACACGTAGGGGACCAGCCACTCCGACGGGGACAGGCATGTACCCGATCACATTCTCACAACACGCACCTTGTACCTGCAGTGGGGAGGGGGGAGGGGCAAAATTAAAATACGTATACAACCTGAAGATGCCAGGGTACTTATTTAAAGAAAAAAAAGTGTTCAGTCAATTGCGCCACCCGTCCATCTTCGATTGTGAGCGAGGTCCGCCGACCGGATAATGAACATCACAAAGATCAGAATGACAATCGATGGCAAGCCTGTGGGCACCAGGGGCAGGTCATCGTTTGAAGGGAGGTGCAGAAAAAGCTGTGGTATGGCGATTTATCACTAACCAACAAACAGAAACCACTTGGTGGGTGGACCATTTTTTTTTTTTTTTTTAGCCTATCTGGCGACTGCCTACTAGGGTATAAGTCGCCGTCCTTACGACAGCCTAGTACTAGGCTACATTAAAATAACAATATGTAAACAAAAACAATAAAAAAAGGAAAAGGGGCAACAAGCAGGTAGCACCCCGGCGCAGGAACGTGCGACCTACAAAGAAACAAAAACAAAACAGTTAAAGTCGAGGCCAGCCTCCTCTAAAAAGTCAAGGTCCACAAGTCATTGTGCACGAACACGTCCCCAACTACAAGGGACAAGCAGTAGTGAGCCTGCTCATCCCGGTACTGGGACAGGTAACGTGCGCGATCACCGAGACTGGGACATTCGACAAGAATGTGCCGAAGAGTCTGGGAGACGACGCAGTCGTTGCAGTAAGGCGCAGGTGAGCGTTCCATCAAATGGCGGTGCGTCCCGCGAGTGTGCCCAATTCGCAGACGACAGAAAGCAACCTGAAGCCGTCGCAGCATTGGGGGGTAGGTCCATGGGAACAGTCGCGGCGCAATGGCACTCTAGGTTCCCCTCGACCGTCTGCCATCTTCTTTGCCAGGAAGCCCGTATTCCTAGCATGTAATCAGTGGGAGAAAGAGCGAAACGCTGGCCTGTTGCCCAGTCCTCGCGGACTCTTTGGCGCGCTCAATCCCCGAAATTCCTACATGTCCAGGAACCTAGAACATAATCTCACATCCGCCCGGCTCGACAAAACCGTGGCGTCACGGATATCTCGAAACGAGGGATGCGGAGATTCCAATGCCCCGATAGCATTCAGGGCGCTTTGTAAGTCGTTATAAATCACAATCCGGTCTCGGAATGGGGCACGTCGCGTTATCTCCCGTACCGAACGGTGTATTACAACCAGCTCGGCTGACTTCAAACAGAGGGAAAAGGGCGTGGAAACCGACCCCATATTGGGACTTGGAGCCATACGTATACACTGGCACGGTGTGCTCCAAAAAGGCCGAACGGAATACTCCTGGCGCTGTAGAAGCTTTGGGAGCAGAGGTGTGGCGACGAATGGTCAAAGGTGGTATCTTCCAGGGTGGCTTAGTGTATGAATGGCGTCTCTCAGCTGCATAGACACCGTCGAGATCAGCTGCGAAAGCAGTGAGAGCTGTTGGCGACTGATGGAGGCGCCGGGATCGCGAATTATGCACGGTGCATGGCGCAGAGCGAGTGGCATCTCCTCAGCATCGACAAGTACACTTTCAATGGGGGAAGTGCGGAAGGCACCGGTCGCCAGGAGAATGCCGGTGTGGTTGATCGAGTCCACCTTCCGCAATAAACGCTCGGCTGCGGATGCATAAAACTCGCATCCGTAGTCGAGCTTCGAACGAACAAAGAATCGATAAAAAAGTAAGGCAGTAGCTCTATCAGCGGCCAGGCGCTGAACGTAACGGAAAGAAGAATATCCATTGCGGGGGGACAAGAGACCCTAAGGTTGCGAATATGAGACTCCCAGGTGAGGCGTCGCCAAATACAAGACCAAGGAAACGGTGCGAGCCACAACCTCCAGGCGCACCCCATTTAGAAACAAGTCTGGGTTAGGGAAGAACCGTGGATGGCGGCAGAAGTACACCACCTTAGTCTTGGCCAAGGAAAACCGAAGCCTGTGCGCTTGGGTATGGCGGAGACGCAGTTCAATGCCTGTTGGAGTCGACGCTCCAGAGTTGGCATCTGGGCCGCGCCAAAAGAGATCGAAAGGTTGTCCACGTAGAGCGTACTGAGAACATCTTCCGACAGCACCGAGGCGATGCCGTTGATGCTCTGGGCAAAGAGTGACAATGAGGACACTTCCCTGCGGGACACCCTCTTCCTGCTCCATTGGGCCGGATAAAGCTCCCCTCCTAAGCCGAATCTACGATCGCACAAAAATTCAGATATAAACATTGGGGGGCGTCCCCTCGCCTCCATGATACCGTATCGCCATGCGGTATCATAGGCCTCATCCAGATCGAAAAACACTGTGGCGTAAGGCTGTCTACGAAGGAAGGCCTCGCAGACGGCATTTTCTAGTCGGAGCAGAGCATCCGACGTGGAGTGGAACTTACAGAAGCCGCACTGTGCAGAAGACAGATGGGCTCTGCTGCCCAGAAAAAAGGCTAATCTAACTTTTACCAATTTCTCCATCAACTTGCACAAGCAAGAGGTTAGAGAGATTGGGCGGAAACAGGGCGGGGTAGAGTCATCTCTCACCGGTTTTCGAAAAGCGAGTACAGTAGTGATTCGTCAGGAATCTGGGAGGATAACCTCTACTTAGATCCTGTTGAACAAATCTAACAAAGGCCATGCCTCGCTCACCCAGTGTCGAAGCATGGCGTACGGGACATCGTCCGGACAAGGGGCGGCTTCCGCGGAAGAAGCGAGAGCGGAACGTAACTCACTCATAGTACACCTCTCGTTGAAGGGTTCTCCGCCCCTGGAGGTAAAGTCCAGTCGGCGGCCTTCCGCGACATCACAACGCGCATTGAATGTTGGCGGAGCAGCATCCCGGCTAGAGAATGCGGAGAAAGCAGTCGCGAAGGATTCCGCCACGGACGCGGAGTCCGAGATTGCGGTCCCATTCCCCAGGAGAACGGGAGGGGAGTCCTGTGAGAACTTGCCCTGAATCCTTTTGACTCGCTTCCACACCTCTGCTAGAGGGGTCTCTCCCGTTAAGTGAAGACACGTATGCCCGCCAAGAAGAGCGGCGGGCGTGCTTCGAAATATACCGGAACCTAGCCCTAGCCCGACGAAATTCAGCGACAGTGAAATCGTTCGGGTGGCGCATATAGGCATAACGCTTCTGCTGAAGGCCTTCTCACACTCGACTGACCACCACGGAAGTGGTCGGCGTGCAAAACGGCCAGAACTTCTAGGAATAGTAGTTAGGCCGACGGCGATGAGGTTGTCGGAGAAGAACTCAACGGCCTCATCTACCGACCTGAACTCCTCAACTGAGGTGGAGAAATCAGTCATTTCCTGAAATGAGGATCACCGCGCCCGCGCCAAGCACCACCGCGGCTGGCTCTCGGGCGGCAGCCGACCAGAAAATGATATTTTAATGGGAAAGTGATCACTATCACGGAGGTCATCTACCCCCCCCCCCCCACATTTTTTTGGGGAAAATCAAATCAGGCTGTGCTTCCGGAGAGCACAAAGATAGATCAAGACCAGAAAATGAAGCAGTTCTCGAGCAGTGATTCGTAAACTCATCCACATTTAGGACACCTATCTTCAGCTCGTCGATCAGGTCGACAAGAACTTTATCCCTAGGATTAATCGAGATGTCTCTCCAGATTCCATTCTCCCCCCACCCCGTGGTTCGAATTACAAGTTAAATTGTAGGTCCTCAGTGAAATATTAATCAAGTAGTGGGAATCGATGGTGAAAGCTGTACAAAACTACCTCTCTACTCCCGCATCCATCCAGCGCCTCGGGAAGACAACTCACCTTATCGTAGGAGTAGTTCTCGAATGGGAGATCGGCGAGTGCTTCTCTGGCGGGGATCTTGCCGGAGACCACGGCACGTCGGATGGACACCGCCCTCCGGTAGTCCTTCAGTTTTTTCTCGAGACTTCTCTGAGGTAACAAGTTGCTGTCCACGAGCTGCAGGATTTCGGCATCGCTCAGATGCGAGAACCCGTGCTGGAAGAGTGCAACGAACCCGGTTAGAGAGAAGACCCTCAGCCACATTGGTTGGCGCGAACAAAATACGCAAACCAGCAACAACTTCAAGAACAAACGGCAAGAGCAAAAAAAATTGAAACCCTTAGGACGAAAAGTAGAAACAAGTAACAAGTGATAACTTCAAAAGAGAGAGAGAGAGAGAGAGAATGATCTGGGCCCCTAAATTCATGCCATTAACCACGGGGTTGGTAGGCTGGAACTAGAAAATTCCAGCGGAAAACTGCAGGGAAGTCTTCTTCGTTGTCATAAACCGTACAGTTTCCTCATAAAGTGTGGTCATCACTAATCGATGAGACTAAAAGTACCATCTCCATCCGCGACCCTATATTTCCTATTAAGCACAAATTGACCTTTTTCCCGCACGTTTACTATCTCGAGGGTTCATCTTAGAGGGGACGGGTCTCACACCCAATCCTCCATGTACACCTCTCTCTAAAACACTGGCATAACCCATCCGTCTTCCAATCTTTCACACAAAGAGCAATCGCAGTTTCGTTATTCTCACCTCCAAGGAAATTCAACTTTCATCATGAACCGCCTTTCGATAAAGGGGGATCGGCGAGCATCCACGCCACTAGAAATCAACCCACTCTTTTTATGCCCTCTCAGCACAAAACCACCATTCAATTTTTCGCACCAAATTGCCCCCCACCCCCTTCCCCTCATAGCGATGGGGTATTACGTGCTGTAGTATCTCGTCCAGTTAAGGTTCACCCATGGTCAAAAGACCCCAAACCCGTGCCCTCACAAACCTCCCCCATGTACATCTATCATCACATCGCCCACGGTCGGCCCATTCTCCCTCAAACACTCACTCGCATAATTAACCCACATTTTAACCATAAACACCCTGACACTGAGTCTCATATTTTATCTTCACAGGTCTATTACCATCCATTCTTCTTACATGCCCACACCACCTTAGAACTCTGTCACAACCTCATTCACAAAACAAATCACTCTTACTCAGCCTTTCTTCACTCTACCTATCCTTCACACATCGAACAAAACAGCTGTTCATTTGCACTGCTCTTACTCAAGATCTTTCCCTCTCCTGCTATACCAGTTTCACTCCTAAATAGCAATGTTTGCACCAGCACTCTCTCATGCAGCTTCCTAGTACATTCCACACTCAAATCGATAGCATTTACTATTCAAAACTTTGCGGTTGCAATCTGCTTCATCTGCAGAATACATCCTAGATACTTGAACCATTACACGTGTCCAAGGATAACACCACAGACTCTAATACACGCCCCACACAATCCTCACCCCTAAACACTGCCACCTTTCTCTTTTGTGAATTTATTTTTATCCCGTTCCTCACACACACCCTGTCAAACGCTTCAATCAACATTTACAAATCTATCTCACTATCAGCCACTAACACCAGGTCATTACTAGATGCTAACATACATCCAGTCCTTCACAATTCCTCATGAGTCTCACACTCCTTTCCTTCATTCCCCTTCACACTTCTCAGTACTCCAACTATAAAGGTATTAAACAGCTATGGCAACATACACACCCTTACTGTACTCCCTAACTTATATCAAAACCATTCATTCCGGCTTTACCCAAACGCTTGCGTTATAACGTAAATACTTTTCACATTATCCAACAGTTTACAACTCACTCCAAACATTCTCCTAGGAGATGCCATAATGCTTTCATACCTCAACAATCAAAAGTTGTTTCAAGTGCCATGCACTTAGTAAATTGCCATAGGCTCAGGCCCATCTCTTAGGCCGGCAACCTCGATGGCGTTCTTCCAGAGATCCAACTCAGTCATTTGTAAGTTTGATTTCAAATATAATTGTGTTGTGCGTATCTGTTGAAGTGTGTGTGTTCCTGGAGCAGAGGACAAGGGTCGATGTTGGCCAAACCGGTCCACTGTTTGCGTTTAGTCTTGGACAGTGACCCCACTGGAGGATTGCCGGGGTTGATATCGGGGCAATGACGTCCGGTGAAATAGCTGTCTCAGTGTAAATATTGATACACACACAGCCTACCTGACCCGTTCTAAACTCCCTTCAGTTATTCTCTATCAATCCTTATATGGGGAATCAGAATGTTTCCAAGCATCTTGCCTACAACCATCAAAAGACACGTCTATGGTTCTGGCATTCACTTTTTTCACATTTACCATTATACAACGATACTATCACAAAATTCTTCCAGTTCACAACTACTACAAATCTCAAATGCTTTAAAACACAACTCCTCCCCCACCCCCACAACCTACCCGACTTTTTAGCATCTCTGCGACGATATTATCTATTCCAGCTGCCTTGCAGTTTTCAGACTTGACACAGCACTAACAACCTCTTGCAAACTTTTTGCATCCATACCCTGACACACGACCCGGGTTTCACCCGGGAAGCAAGTCCATATTCAATTCATCTACACTCAAAAATCATACAACTAGTCAGAGTACTCTCACCCTACTCTTAAACTTAATTACTCGTAAGTATACTGCCATTCTTCTCCTCGATGTTCACACAATTATTTTTCTCTTGGTTTCTCACTGTTATAACTTCTTGTTACCATCTCGATCATCATTCATCTTCCACTCAAATGCTTCATTTGCTGCTTTCGTATTATGGTTAATCACTTATTTTACTTTTTATTCATTTTATTCATCTGCACTATAAAGCATTTCCAAGTACTCCATCTTTCTCTCCACTGCGCACTTTATGGTGCACGTCATTAGGCTTTCTTATCAGTTCTCTGTGCATTACCCACTATCACTGTCTTAAATTTGTTCAGCTATCTCTATATTCACACTTATTCCCTCTCTTCTACTTTCAAGCATTCTCACATACTCTTCTATTTCTCTGATTTAATCTTTCACTAATGATTCTTCCTTCCTTTCCACGGCTTAGGCGAGTGGAAACAGCGAAGTTGATCCACACCGGGTGTGGTTAGTAGATGGATGGAGTACAAATTCGGGTCGATTTCACGGAGGTTACCATACGTTGTGGGGAAGACGTGGTTTGGATACCACGATGACCTTTAGGTCCCCAGTGAAATAAAAGGAATCTTAAATGAGTGCAGATCTGCACTCTATAAAACCCTTATCAATTTATTTTTCCTTTCTTTCCACCTTCTACACATCCATACACCAACCAATTTAACATTACACAGCACAATCATATAGTCGGGCAGTTCCATACTCATACCTCTTACAGCCTTCACATTACATCCTGCAAGATGTTCTTGTTTACTTGCCACAGATCAACCCATCTCTTACATTCTCCTCTCCTTTAACTAATCCATGTGAATTTATGTTGAAGGAATGTGTTCGCCACATGCCAGTTTCCTTTAGCAGAGAACTTTACCAATCTCTCACGTGTACTAAAAGCTACAGCTATCCCATCTCTCATCCTCAAACTTATTCGTCCATTCACATCGCCCACAACAATCAACCGATACCCATTCTCATCCACCACTCGTCCCAAATCATTCCAAGCGATTAACGGGGAAAAAATAGCAAATGTTAAGTTCAAACTAGGGTGGTGGTGGTGGGAAGGTAAGACCCCTATTGTGGTATCACATGAATTTTCTAAAAGACTAAATGTGGTATCACCCACGCAGGAAATGGGAGAAGATAGGGATGGAAGACCATCCTCCTGAATAAAGATCCTATCACTCCAGTGTAACAGCGAATCGGGTGGAAGAACTCGCTAGTTATTGTAAAGCAAAGAAGTAGCAGGGAGAAAATCGATTGGCAACACCCGGCGAGGGCAATTATGGTTAAAACAAGGTCAACAGACCTAAGTTGCGTATTCTCAATTATTTTGACTTATGACCTTGAAAACTTTCAATAATTTCCGGACTAACCTTGGGAGGACCTTGACAATTATATCATTCGAAAGAGAATGTAAAACAACATAAGGGTTTCAAATTTCGTTAGAATCGGACGAATAGTTATGATGATATTGCCAAATATTTCATGGACTAGCCTTGGGAGGACTTTGACAATTCTATCATTCGAAAGAGAATGAAAAACAAGATAAGGGTTCCAAATTTCGTTAGAATCGACCGAATAGTTACGATGTTATTGCCCAAAAAACTAATCGAAAAGTAAAATGGTTACCATCTGACCGCCAAACCGACCTACGGACCAAAATGGTAACTTATAGAATCGCGAGCAAGCGACTAAAAAAGATTTAGGGGAGGGGGAAAGAGGGCAAGCAATGAGTGAAATTGGATCGAGAATGATGAGGATTGCGCGATCGCAGAACTCAAATGCTTGTATGGGATGATAGCGGTTATAAAGGCGCATTTCCATCAAGAGGTCCCAGGGACTGAACGATAGAGAACTCAAAAATCGTACAACACACTCCATACCTCTGTCTGCGCAATATCACAGCACTCTTCGACCGTCCTTGGTGTGTGAGAGCTAGGGGGAACCATCACCGCCGTCGCATTTTCGTCCAGGGGATCCCCAGCCACTACAGTCTCCCGTGTCTGCGTCTCGGCGTCGACTGAAAAGAGAGTTGGAGCATAAGTCAAGGCGGCATTACGTCACTCAGTCGTCCCCGTCACAATGGAAGAGATTCATCTTTCACTTCTCGGTCTATGTTACTTCCACACATGTTCACAACTAAAGGAACATGTACTCGTTGGTCTTCGCTTTTTAGTTTTAAATAAGTTACTATTTTTAGAAAAGCGGAAGCTAACGTGGGTTGTAAAGTGAAATTAGGGTTGGCCAAAATGTGTGGAAGATAGTCTAAATGACCGAAAGAGGGAGGTATTTAGAGAGCGCAACTCTCCTGAAATTGTTCTCACTTCGCAGGTCTTCTTAGGGCGCTCGTTTAGGTGAGCGAGGAAAGCAGTAGTAACGTTATGGGTGATGGTTCTATGAAGATTAGAAGATAGAAATAAGGGAAGAGAGGGATAAAAAAAAGAGAAAAAAATCGAGGCTGACGATGCCTGAAAAACACCAGCCACTTTAAATGGTTCTTGGACACAAGATCAGTCTCATTTCAACACCTGCTCCGAACAAAAGACAGCCAGGAAAATAAGAACCTAGAATCCATTCGAGAGGGTGGTGTTCTTTATAAGCTCTCGGGGAGCGGATGGAATCTCTGCATATTGATGGCTCGAGTCATACCTTTATCCTGTGTGACGCTGGTCCGATGCATCCTACTGGGGCTTCGAACCTTCTCCTGTAGGGGCCAGAATGTCTCGAACAAGCTGTATTTGATGAGCAAAACCACCAAAATCACCATCAACACCGCATGATCAAGCCCTGCGTTCAACCACCTGTAGAAACGCCTTTGTTAGTGGTCGTCCTGACCCCCGAGGTTGAAGACAAACACAAACATAAAAAGAGAAAGATATGCAGCAGAGAATTTCCAAATGCATCATTCTTACCTCGGGACACTACGGGAGGCGATTGCTTTACTGGTGATGCAATACACCCCGTCTCCTTTAAAGGAGGCAAGCCTGTCTTATACGAGCTGCCCCCTCACTCCACCCCCCTTAAAGCCCACCCGTCTGACCCTAAATTTAGAGCAAAGTTGATCTTCATCTCAGATAACGAATGCTTTTCAGCGAAACTCGACAAAAGAGGCAATCAGACCTGTATCTAGGAAACGCCTTTAACGTGGGGGCAACACCCCACGCTAAAAGGGGAGACAAGTGGCTAAATAGAGAGGCGGGGGTATACAAAAGTAATACAGAGATGAGAACCCCCAAAAGAATAAACAACTCAAGTTGTTTGAACAGAATGCGATTGTCTAAGCAACGGTCATCAAACCCACGGAAAAACCTCATACATAGGCTTTAGATACCTAAACATAGAAACCGAATAAATAGCATAGAAAATAAAATATAAACCACTCGAGAACACGAAAAACCATAGAGAACTACTAACCTCTCCTTTTAAGGGAGGAGGCCACAGGACTATGAAAAAAACTGACCTATCTTTTCTATCTCCTTTGGGTGGTACCTGAATCGATATGGCACAAGCTATTTTCGGAACAAAGATGGAGTTCGACGAGAGGGGGAGGGGGGATGAATCTCGGGCTCTTCATGGGTACACAGTTTTCAGTGCACCGTGAGACCAGCTTGGACAAACACTAACTAGAAGTAGACTCGAGGTTGGTACTTGGGTACTGTTTGTTAAACATAACAAAAACCATTGCTTCGTTTTGAGGTTCTTGAAGCAGGCAAAGACAACACAAGCGTCATCTAACCAAGTCCAAGTCCAGATTTAGCATTCGCTAGTTTAACGTGAGTACCAAAACACGGGTAGCACCTGGCAGCTACTGCGAAGTAGCTCGAATAAGGCTCATTCAACAACTAACCATATTCAATGTGGCTCGCTTTGGATCACGTTAGGAACCCTGGCTCTAAGGGCCTCCGTAGAAGAGGGAAGCAAATTTATATTAAGTGGTTCGAGGAATCTATTTTGTATAGATTCATCGTTGAGGGATATTTGCCTGGTGCGACCGCCTCAAGTTGAATGAGGTTCACTCCCGCAGAGCAGCCCTCGATCCACTTGTAGAGGCCCTTGATATCCCTATATTTTCATTCTTCTTCTTCTGTATAGTACTTGGCCTCTTTCTTTTCTCACCGAGGACCACAGGAGATATGATGGTCACAGCCAGTTCCTAGTTTTCCTTCACTAGCGAGGGGGGGGAGTTCTGTTCCAAGGAATTCTGTCACTGGGTAGTTGTATGCAGATACCTCTGATGCGGAACTGATCCCCCTACTTCCTAGGTGACGAAGGCTCACACCTGATCGTTGGTTGGTGTTAAAAACAAATATCTGTAACCCCCTCCCCCCCCCAAGAGTGCATGAGTGGCGAGTTGGGGTGCGAACTAATAGAGCGCAGCTTATGGATTCAAATCCCGGTATTCAGGCTGTGATCGGGACGAATAGAATCGGGTACCTTTCAGAATCCAAAGTGCTCCACCTGACACACACACATCCGTATCCACTCTGGATCCTCGAACCAGAGTCTTTCCGTCCCACCTGCCATCAGGACACCCCTCCCCCTAACAAGAATAGAAAACTAGAATAAATCCCTACTTGCTCCCGCTACTCTTTCCATCAACCCTCAAACACTATCCATCTTAACATCCCTCAATATAGCCTCTCTGGGAAAGACCTCATGCCGTGGCTTTATTCCTGCTGGGTTTGACTTAAGAGAACCCATTGGGGGGGTTTATGAAGTAATTCCACTGATTCAACCACCTCAAAGACTGTTCATTTCATGAGTGAATAAACATTTGCTTTCTGCAATGTATCACTCCTCTCACCAAAACGATGGGCTAATGTAGGTTACCAGTTACTAAGTCTTTGTGAGCTCCGCTGAAAAAAATAGGAGAAAATAGCCAGTAAAAGGTCCATCCCCACCAACAAAGAGCCAGACTATCAGGATTGGGTCGAATGGAACTCTGGAAGGACTCACCGGACGATAAATGGCGCTTCCGAGGAGGTATTCTTATTCTGGGACATCTTCAGCTCGACAACAGAAATGCAACGTCGTTCGGGGTCCAAGGACCACCGGGTAATGCCGTGCACCAGGAAGAGCCCAGCAGACATGATTATCTGTAAAGATTAGGAGGGAAAAGGTGACTCATCCAGGAAATGACTCTATAGGGTTAAAGATGGTCCTCACAAGGAGGAAATATAAAAATGTATAAGATACTTCCACTCCCCTCTCAGGGATTAAACCCAAAGGGCCGTTTTGATGTGATAGCCTACCAAGACACTTGCCTAAATCCATCCCTGAACACTTGTACCAAAAAAGGGAGAAAGTAATTTCTACATCCGCCCGCCTCGAGGCAGCCGTGGTATCACGGATACCGCGAACCAGGGGGTATGGAGAATCCAATGCCTTGAGAGAACTCAGGGTACTTTGAAGGTTGCTCAAATTACAATACGGTGTCCGAACCGGGCAAGACACGCTATTTCTCGTACTGAGCTTTGTATTGTAACCAGCTTTGCCGTGGAGAAAGACTCCTCACCTCGTAGACCACCGCTGAATTCAAACAGAGGAAATAAGGCGTGAAAGTGACCTTCTTGGGACTTAGAGCTATCCGTCTATAATAGCACAGATCCAGCGTGACACGAAGTGTGCTAAATAAGGCCAAACGCAATACTCTCTGCGTAGTGGAGGCTTTGGGAGCAGAGGAGTAGAGATGAATAGTCAAAGGAGATACCCTCAAGGGTAGAATCCAGGGCAGAACCAGAGGCGCCACCGGGACGAAAGGTAAACAGCTCTCGAAGGAGTTTCCTAGCAATAAATACAAAGGGTTTGGGATATGAATGGCGTCGCTCGGCGGTATAGGTACTGTCGAGAGAAGCAGGGGATGAAGTGACAGTAGTTGGCAGCTGAGGAAAGCGCAGGGCTAGCGCGTACAGGAGAAATAACGCACTGTGAATGGCGATGAGCGGGTGACATCTCCTAAGGAATGACAAGTAGGTTTTCAATGAAAGGAGTGCGGAAGGCACCTTTTATTATGCAGATAAGTGTGGTGGATAGAGTCCACCTTATGAAATACACGCTTGGCTGCAGATGCATAAAAATAGGAAGTGAAAGTTAAGATTCGAACGAACAAAGGATCGGTAGAAAAGCAAGGCAGTAGACATTAAGCATCCTTAGTGTTCAAGGACAGTTGTCCATAAAATGATATTTGAATGCGAAATATATCACTACCATGTAGGGTATCAATCACCTCCTAACCAAAATCAAGTTATGCATCCGGAGCATAGGGATAGATCAAGACAGGAAAACGAAGCAGTTCTCGGGCAGTGATGCGTAAAATCATCCACATTTAGGACACCTATCTCCAGCTCATCGATCAAGTCGGTGAGAACCTGACACCTAGGATTGATCGAGTAGTCTCCCCAGAGGGGGTGTTTACCATTTAAATTCCCGAGCAGTAGCAAGGGGCTCGGGGGCCTTGCCACGATGAGGGCCTAAGTCCCTCGCGTCGAAGTCGGCTAACGGTAGAATGTACACAGAAATAACAGTATACCTCCTATCGAGGTGCAGCTGCACTGCTACTGCTTGAAAGGAAGTGTATGTATAGCAAGTAGAAGAACGGAGACAGCATGCTTGGTCTAAATCGCACATCCGACTGTTTTGCCACCATCGCCTCCATGGTGGTAGAGTCGAGAAAGCCTCATACCTCGGGAGGGTGGAGAAGGGCACGCGCTTAGCATCGTTTCCTGCAGAAAGATAGCTAACGGGGAACAGAAGAGCCTCCGCAACTCCCAGTTGGCACGGAGTTCGCAGCAATTCCTTTGAAGGAATATCTCTCTAGGCCGAGCTCGGAAGAGATGCGGGGGCCCTCTTCGAAGAGAAGACCCTCACGGGAATGACCGTACGCTTCCCGGAGGCAGAACTACCGGCGCTATTGGCCGAACAGGGCGCTGTCGCATTCGCGGGCCTATTGGGGAGGTTGGATTCACTATGCGAGTGTTTTCCTCCTTCCGCCTCGAAAACTTTGGCGGGCTTCGGATGCTGGAGTCCCTCCTTTGGAGGATCCACCGTTTCCGAGCCACCTAGTCCCACCTTGTGTGGGGTTGTAGGAGCTTTAGAAATCCTGGAAGACGGCCTCACGACCACCTTCAGGGGAGTTGCCTCCTGTAAGTAACTCGATGGCAGCGCGAGGCCGTTTCGCGTAACAGAAAATGGTTAACTGGGGGAGGAAGGGAGGGGAGACACTAGTTTTACTCGAGGCTGGATATGAACCCTTTGTGCGGCCAGCTCTATCAGGGGAGAGTCCGTGAGGGTGGGGGTAAAACCTGCAGAAGGGTTATGAATACCTGTGGAAACGACAGTGTTCGTAGGGCTGGAGATGGCAGGAGCAGAGGGTGGCTTTTTAAAAATTGAGGCATAAGAGGTCCCAGGCAGCGCTGGGCGCGCCAGGACCAATTCTTTAGTCTCGTGGAATGTGAGACGATCCGCAGCCTGACCGGCCAGTTCTCCCTTCGCCGGGAGAACTGCGCTACACTGCTTCGAAGAAGCTGGGTGCGGCTCTCCGCAAATAACCATACAGGATTGGGACTTATCATGTATGAACTTGGAGCAACTTAAACAGACTTTGGATAAACCTGACTTTGCAGGTCTACAGGCCAAAGCGGGGGCCTTAGTAGCACTTGAGGAGAAGCTTGCACAGGTTCAGTGTTTGGCATCGAGCCTAGGTTCACTCCTATGGAAGATCCTGCCATCTGTGGCTGGGTCACCTCCAGGATTATGTCCAGCTACCCCCCTACCCCCCATGGCATCACAGATCCATTTTAAGGTACCTTCTGTCATGTCTCTGGCTGACGAACCGACCTCCATCAGGAAAGAGATGGGGGCAGGTACGCCAGTCCACTACAAGATGTATATGCATGGCATGACTGTATGGGGCACAGTCGGATAGGCACTGCTATCTATTGCTCTCCTAAGGGGGTTGTCCTTATCAAAGGTGAGAGTGGTCGATTTTGGGCCACCTGCGTGCTCTCTGGTACTAAGATGGAGTCACTCAAGGGCGGTTGCAAAAAAGGGGGTAAGGGGAAAAACCCCGAACTCTTCAAGAAAAGAGAGGGAGGGAAGCGTCCTCTCCATAAGAGGATTGGAGGGGTCCTTGAGAAAGCACAAGGGAGGGCGGGGGCACCTACTTTTCATCAGAGATGGAACTGCCCGAGGGTGTCTCCAAAGATGGCAAAGGGGAAGCTCCTTTGCTTCATGAGAGGGGAGCCACACCTCCGGTCAAAGTTATGCTCCGTTTTCCCTCGGCTTCCTCACACCTAGGAAGGACGAGGTCGCGCTTAGAGGCGGATCTCCACGCACCTCCAGTCACCCACTCTTCCTCTTTATTAAGGCCATGCTAAGTGATAAGGAGAACAAAAATGCATGAAAAGTAAATACTATGACCTTCCAATGCCTTAGAAGGTTAAGAGAAAGCTCTCCATAGGATAATAAAATCCATAATGTGATCAATTACACATACTCTGCCTACAGGTTTGAGCTAAGATAGACTTAGGCAACTTGGCCTGCCATTCAGGTGAATTTGTTCTTGAGCTTTGACGATAAAGGACGTGCCAACAGAGCCACCTTTTATGTGTACTTGAAGAAGGTGAGCAGAGTCAATGGCCCAGCACACCCTGTACCTTATCTGGCGGATTTTTGGCCCTCACAGCAGGTAGGGACCTCACGGTATACACAGCCTCTCGATTAAGGACCCTTAAGAGGACCAAAGTGCGCCGTGCAACCAGAACTATGGATAGAAGACCAAGTTTGGTATGGTGTATATGGCAATGTAATGAAAATAAGTAGAGATAGGCGGGTCCACTCATGAGTAGGGTGGGTGATCAACTATTATCCTCATACCCCGGCGCTAAGTGATTGCAGGATGCTGCGTCGTCCACCCAGGCACTATTTATAGAGAACCGAACTCTGTCCAAGCGAGAACAGTTCCTCCTGGTACAAAGTGCGGTGAGACAAAAGATTGAGGGGATGGTCGTAATAATAAAAATAAAATAAAATAAATGAATAAATAAAAAAGTAGCGCTGAGAAAGAGCAAAGGAAAAGCGCATCAACAGCTCTCTTAGGCTCCATCAGTGTGTTCATGCCAACCCAGGGACAGGGCTTCCATTGTTTGCACTTAGGCCGGGAGGATGTGCGGCTCATCCGGTTACCAAGTGCTACAGACTACCCCCTGCAGGCGAGGGAGGGGGGGGCAGGTTTGAAAATGATGGGTAACGTCTTGATGAGGGATCCTCTCACCTTACTCACAGGCTTTGCTGTTTGAGACTTACCCTTCCCACAAGAGGGTGGCCTGGGGGTAGCTGTGCTATCCTTGGTTTGGTCCCTTGCTGATTCAGCTGGGGACCTGCATGTGCCCAAAACTCCACCCAGAAGGAGATGGGGGCAGGTAATGAATGTACCATCTTCTTTCTCTCCTTGGAATAGGCCCCCCGAGGCTGGACAAATCAGCCTCAGCATTCTCCCTGATGAAGGATTTGGCTCCCATCAGAAGGGGGGCATTCCACCTTCCCTTGAGTCCTTGGGATCCTTGGTTGCCTAGGGAGGAGCTTTTTCCAGGAGTGGAACTTACACTTGAAGGTGTCTCAAACCATCAATATTTGCTCCAGCACCATCTGAGGCGAAGGCACCTCCTTGTCCATGTTCACCTCAGGAGGAGCCTTCATCTAGTCATCCCCGACCCGGTGTTGAAGATCCTAACTGCAGACTATGTTGTCTCTACTGGAGCAAAAATCAAAGTCAGGGCACTGGGGCTGGGGTGGTATACCACACCTCCAAATGCTCTAACAGTCGGCACAGGAAACCCCATTGCAAGTTACACTAACTTGATCAGTAGCATACTCTCATAGTTTTCCTGGCATATTCCATACTCAAACATTCCCTAACATACCCTGTCAAACACCGTTCAACATTTCTTCACTGGGTTACAGCCAAGCGAAAATATCTTTCGATTACAGCAAAGTTAAGCCACCAAATGAAGTTCAGATTCGGGACAATATCAGGGGTGCTGCCACATGCTGTGGATACCTTTGGTTCGGATCTTACATTATAAAGAAATAAAAAGCCACAATAATAGTGAGGATTGGGGGTAAAATCCCTATTAAATTATTTATTTTCTCTCCTTTCCCTGTATACAATGGCACTATCAGAGCAATCTCAAACTTTCAAAGGCCTGGTAACACAACCACCAGACCCATTCCATAATACAATCATAACTACCTTTCAGTATTTCAGTCATATACTTTAGCTTCCTCCACAGAACTCACAACAACTTGTATACTCATTGTAGATTCCATACTATAATACAGCAGCCATTTTAAAAACCCTTGAAACCAATCATATTCCTATTCGTTTCATCTTTCCTATTCATTATACAGTTCATCAAAGTATTTGTGGCATATTCATTTAGCCTATACCCATTTCTTATAAATACCTTTCCATTGTTATCTTTAATATTCATAGCTATTGTTCTCTTGGTTTATCACCTTTCCCACTTCCTGTTCCCATCTGGATCCTCATTAATCCTCCATCCAAATGCTGCATTCACTCTTTTCTTACTTTGATTAATTACTCATTTGGCTTCTCTTTTCACTGCCTTGCATATATTTATCCAAATTATTTAATTCCTAAATTAGTTTAAAATAATTGCAATATACACAAAATCTGCATTTACACTTGTTATAATTGTTATTCATTCACACATTTTGAAGATGTCACTACTTCTAAATGGCTCTTAAGTAGTATACTTGTACAGTTCTTGTCATTTTGGGGTATATATTTATATTGTAGTACAAACTTCCCTTTATTGCATAGAACTATAAAATGTTTTAAGGGAAAATGTATGAAAGAATCCAATACCCCCCCGCCCCCAAAGGTCCAACCTTAAAATTCATTGTCAAATGCCCTTGAATAGGAAGGGAATTAACAAATCCAGACAAAAAATGTTTAAAACTGCAACCCTGCTTTACTATATGCCAGGATTTCATTGGTCAGGATTCAGAGAATCACATTACATGTCCTAGACATTCCCTCATATATATACACAAAGGGGCATCACTTTGCATGATTGATCAAGATCCTTACCCCTTCCTCTAAAACCATTGGAATCAAGAGTTATAAGCAAAGATTTTGTTAAAACAAGGAAAAATCTTCTGATGATCCAAATCATTTGGCACATTCTCCTCTCCCTACTTCACCAACAAGTCAATGTCACCTTTCATGGACATGGGCAGCAACTGTATTGCCCTGACAATGAGATTGATTTGCACCCTACCTTGACACCCTGCAAAATGGGGTTGGATTTTGTGGCTTCAAGCTTCTTCATATCACCCTGCTTTGTCATGTGCCAGGGCGGCTCACTTGATGTGCAACGATGTGACAACTGCAATGATGAAAACCATATCTTTCAACATTTTACCATAAGGTGGGAAGAGTGAACATATGGCTACTATTATTTATTTTATGGTGTTCATATGGCATCAGATAATGTTTGGGCTGGCAAAAGAAGAAACACAAAGTAAAAAATAATAAATAAACAGACAAAAGAACAAAAATAATCAATAAAAAAAATCAAAATGTATGCTCTGGTGCCATATGGGAGAGTCATCTCCATCAGAGACACTGGTGTTCAGTTAACAATTGAAGTGGTATGTGCAAGCGCCCACCCCAAGCACCAGGGACAAGCGGTCGTGAGACCATTCACCCCGGTATTGGGAAAGGTACTGCACTAGCAATAAGGGATGTACAGTCTGACATAATTAAAAAAAAATCCTGACAGAAGTGTTCAGGAGAGCAATCCATTATATGGCACATGACCCCACAAGGGGTGTCTGATTCAGAAACAACAAAAAGTGACTTGATACCATCGAGGCATTGGGACTAAGAAAATGGCATGCTTTAAAATCATATGCACCATCTCCCACTTTTTTTACCATGCAGTCCATAGGGCTGTCTTAATACTTGCGTAATACTTGCATGTACTCAGTGTGAGGAAGATAAAAATGCTGGTATGTTAGCTTAGCTTGTGAAGACATTTTTTTTAAGAGCTCATCTGGCAACTGCCTACTTGGGCATTAGTTACCGTATTAAAAACCTGCCTAGTACTAGGCTACTTTAAAATCAGATTCAAAGAACACAAAAAAAACAAACCCAACACTAAAAAATTTTTTAAAAAGGGAAAAGGCAACGAGCAGGAAGCAAGCTCCTGCATGGGGGGGAGGCCCCCCCCGGCGCAGGAACGCGCGACCTATAAAGGAAAAAAACAAAACAAAATAAAAAACCTAGTTAAATAAAAAGAGAGAAGGCCGGCCTCCCCCCAAAAGTCTACAAGTCCACCAGTCAATGTGCATGCACTCGTCCTGAGTACAAGGGACAGGCGGTAGCGACCCCGCCCATCTCGGTACCGGGACAGGTAACGTGCGCGAAGATCACCCAGAGTGGGACATTCGACAAGAATGTGCCGAACAGTCTGGGGGACAACGCAGTCTTCACAGTAGGGTGCAGGAGAGCGCTCCATCAAATGTTGGTGCGTCACATGAGTGTACCCAATTCGGAGACGACAGAAAGCAACCTGAAGCCTTCGCGACATTAGGGGATAGGTCCATGGGAACAGTACGGCGCAATAGCACGCAACTTTAAGTTCCCTTCGACCGTCTCCCATCTTCTTTGCCAAACAGCCCGAAGAGCTGCTTGTATTCCTGCCATGTAGTCAGTGTGAGGAAGAGCGAAACGCTGGGGCGGTCGCAGAGTCCTCGCGGACTCTTTGGCGCCCTTATTCCCCGCAATTCCTACATGTCCAGGAACACAGCAGAAGATAATCTTGACATCCGCCCGGGTCGCCAAAACCGTGGCATCACAGATATCGCGAACCAAGGGATGCGGAGATTCCAATGCCCCGAGAGCACTTAGGGCAGTTTGTGAGTCGCTATAGATCACAATCAAGTCTCCGAACCGGGAACGTCGCATAATTCCCGTACCGAGTGGTGTATGGCCATCAGCTCGGCCGTGAAGAAAGACGCAGCGCCTGGCAGAGCCCCGCTGAATTCAAACAGAGGGGATACGGAGTGGAAGCCGACCCCCTCTTGGGACTTGGAGCCATCCGTATACACTGGCACGGTTCCAGCGTGACAGGAGGTGTGCTCCCAAAATGTCGAACGCAATACTCCTGGCGCTGTAAAAGCTTTGAGAGCAGAGGCGTGGTGACAAATAGCCAAATGTGGTACCGTCCAGGGTGGCGTCCTGGGTAGAACCAGCTGCGCCACCGGCCCGAGAGCTATACCTACCTCTCAAAGGAGTTTCCTGGCCCTAAACCCAAAGGGCTTAGGGTATGATCGGCGTCTCTCGGCGGCATAGGCACCATCGAGATCAGCTGCGGATGCAGTGAGAGCTGTTGGCGACTGAGGAAGGCGCCGGGCTCGCGCGTACAGGCGAATGATGCACTGTACACGGCGTAGAGCGAGTGGCACATCCCCAGCATCGACTATAGGCTCTCAATGGGGGAAGTGCGGAAGGCACCGGTCGCCAGACGAAGGCCGGTGTGGTGGATCGAGTCCACCTTCCGCAATACACGCTCGGCTGAGGATGCATAAAACTCGCATCTGTAGTCGAGCTTCGAACGAACAAAGGATCGATAAAAAAGTAAGGCAGTAGCCCTATCAGGGCCTCAACCGCTGAACGTCACGGAACGGAGAATATCCATGGCGCGGGTACAAGAGACCCTAAGGCTGCGAATATGAGCCTCCCAGGTGAGGCGTTGGTCAAATACAAGACCAAGGAAACGGTGCGATTCCACCACTTCCAGGCGTACCCAATTAAGAAACAAGTCTGGGTCTGGGTGGAGCTGTGGACAGCGGCAGAAGTGCACCACCTTAGTCTTGGCCAAAGAAAACCGAAACCTGTGCGCTTCGGCATAGCGAGAGACGCGGTTCAACGCCTGTTGGAGTCGACGCTCCAGAGTTGGCATCTGGGCCAAGCCAAAAGAAATCGAAATGTCATCCACGTAGAGCGTAACAAGAACATCTTCCAGCAGCACCGAGGTGATGCCGTTGATGCTCAGGGCAAAGAGTGTGACACTGAAGACACTTCCCTGCGGGACACCCTCTTCCTGCTCCATTGAGCCGGAGAGGGCTCCCCCCACCGTACACAGAATCGACGATCTCGCAAAAATTCAGATATAAACATTGGGAGGCGTCCCCTCGCCCCCATCGTGTGGAGAGTCTCCATGGTACCCTATCACCATGCGGTATCATAGGCCTTCTCCAGATCGAAAAACAACGTAGCGTAATGCTGTCTACGAAGGAAGGCCTCGCAGACGGCATTTTCCAGTCGGAGCCGAGCATCCGACGTGGAGTAGAACTTGCGGAAGCCGCACTGTGCAGAAGACAGATGGCCTCCGCTGTCCAGAAAAAAGGCTAGTCTAACATTTACCAATTTCTCCATCAACTTGCACACACAAGAGGTTAGAGAGATTGGGAGGAAACCGGCCAGAGTAGAGTGATCTCTCCCTGGTTTGCGTAAGGCGAGCACAGTAGCGATTCGCCAGGAATCTAGGAGGAGACACTCCACCCAGATCCTGTTGAACAAATATAAGAGAAAGCCCATGCCTCGCTCACCCAGGTGGGTGTCGAAGCATGGCGTACGGGACATCGTCCGGACCATGGGCGGTGTCCGCGCACGAAGCAAGAGCGGAACACAACTCACTCACAGTAAACCTGTCATTGAAGGGTTCTCCGCCTCTGGAGGTAAAGTCCAGTAGGCAGCCTTCTGCGACATCACGACGTGCAGTGAATGCTGGCGGAGCAGCATCCCGGCTAGAGAATGCGGAGAAACCGATCGCGAAGGATTCCACCACGGACGCGGGGTCCGAGATTGCGGTCCCATTCTCCAGGAGAACGGGAAGGGGGTCCTGCGAGAACTTGCCCCGAATCCTTTTGACTGGCTTCCACACCTCTGCAAGAGGGGTTTTCCCGTTAAGTGAAGACACATATGCCCGCCAAGAAGAGCGGCGGGCGTGCTTCGAAATATACCGGAACCTAGCCCTAACCTAACGAAATTGACCGACAGTGAAATCGTTCGGGCGGCGCTTAGAGCGTATGTAGGCATAACGCTTCTGTTTGAGGGCCGTCTCACACTCGGCCGACCACCACGGGAGTGGTCGGCGTGCGAAACGGCCAGACGTTCTGGGAATAGTAGTCAGGCCCGCTGCGATGAAGTTGCAGAACTCAATGGCCTCATCTACCGACCTAAACTCCTCGACTGAGATAGAGAATTCAGCCATTTCCTGAAATGCAGGCCATCACGCCTGCGGCAAGCAAAATCCAAGGTGGGCTCTCAGGCAGCAGTTGCCCTGAAAATGATATTTGAATGGAAAGTGATCACTACCATGGAGGTCATTGACCCCCCCCCCCCAAATCAAAATCAGGCTGTGCATCCGAAGAGCACAAAGATAGATCAAGGCAAGAAAATGAAGCGGTTCTTGGGCAGTGATGTGGATAGTCATCCACATTTAGGACACCTATCTCAAGCTCATCGATCAGATCGGCAAGGACTTGTCCCCTGGGATTTAGTGAGTAATCTTCCCAGAGAGATGTCTGACATTCAGATCTCCAAGCAAGAGAGAGGGCCTCGGCAACCGTGCCACGACGCGGCGGAAGTCCCCCGCGTCGAAGTCAGCTGATGGTGGAATGTACGCAGAAATAACAGTATACCTCCTATCCAGGTGAAGCTGCACAGCCACTGCCTGAAAGGAGGTATCGCTATCTAAAGTGAAAAGAAGAACAGAGACCATGTCGGGTGTAAACCGCGCATCCCCCAGCCCAGCCGCCATCTCGTGGTGGTGGGATCGCAAAACCCCTATACCCTGGGAGGGCGGGCAGGGGGCACACGCCTAGCATGGTCTCCTGCAGAATAGCTAACGGGAAATGCGATGAGACGAACCTCCACAGCTCCTCCCAGTTGGCCTGGAGTCTACGGCAATTCCATTGAAGGAATATGCCCTCCAGGCTTAGCATGGAGGAGACGCAGGGGCCCTCTTCGAACAGAAGACCCTCACGGGAATAGCAGTATGCTTCCCAGAGGCAGAACTCCGGGCGCTGTCCCCTTGGAGGAATTATTGGGGGAGGTTGGGCTCACCATGCAAGTCTTTTCCTCCCTCCGCCTCAAAACCTTAAGCAGGCGTTGCGGCTTCGGAGGCGTGGGGGCCTCTTTTCGAGGATCCACCTTCTCCGAGCAACTCAGCCCACCACTAGGCATGTGCGAAGGGGCCGAAGCTCCTTTGTTGCTGTCCTCCTTTCGGGGGACAGCTTTAGGAACCCCAGAAGATTGCGTGGTGACCAACTTCAGGGGTGTTGCCTCCAGAGTCTAACGACTCGGCGGAGGTGCGTGGCAATTTCGCCTTACAGGAAACGGTCACGCTGGGGGAAGTAGGGGAGCCCTGGTTTTAGCCGGGGCTGGGTGTGGACCCTTTGTGCCACCAGCTTTACCAGGGGAGTGCCTGGGTTGAAGACAACTCACAGAAGGGCTCCGAATGGGCGCGGAAACAACCGTGCTCGTTGGCCAGGAGCAGAGGCTGTCTTTCTAACCATTGAGGTGTAAAATGTCCCAGGCAGAGCTGGGCGTGGCAGGACCAAGTCCTTAGCCTCACGGAATGAGAGTCGATCTTGGGCCTGAATGGCCATGAGTTCTTTCTCAAGGAGATATGCACCACATTGCCTTGAAGAAGAGTGGTGTGGCTCTCCGCAATTGACACACTTGGCAACACATGATTGGGACTTATCGTGTGCAGCCTTGGAGCAATTTACACATACTTTGGGTGACCCTAACTTTGCACGTCTACATGAGTGATTCGTATGGCCGAAGTGGGGACAGTAATAGCACCTCCACGGCAGTGGCACGAATGCCTTCACGCGGTAGCGGTACCAACCGGCATGCACCGACTCAGGGAGCGTGTCACAGTTGAACGTGACGAAGAGTGTATGGGTGTGTCTTGAGGCCCCTCCCTGTTTTCTCATCACACATTCAACCTTGCCCGCCCTATGGTTGGCCAGCTCTAAGGTGATGTCCTGTATGGAGTAGTCAACGAGTTCCCTCGCATAAACTACTCCTTTCACAAAGTTCATGGTAGAGTGCGGCATCACACTCACCGGGTGCCATCAAGTGTCTGAAGAGCACTTATCTTGGCCGCCTCGGAGGGATCCGCCGCATTCGCCAGACTGCTCCCATCTGAGAAACAGGTCACCTTCGGCTCTCTACCAGTTACTGTAGCTAAAGCTCTCCTCTGATGGATCATGTTGCCCTTAGGCCAACATGCTGCCATCAGTGGAGCGAATAACTAAGACGCGTTTGAAGCCAGCGGGCTCAAAAATGCCAAGTAACCTTTGAATGAGGGGCCCCGATATTTTCGATGCTCCGCCCTGCACCCTTTGGGTCTTACTCATGGGCTCCACACCCAAGGGGGAAGAGGGGCTGGATGTGCCAATCTTGGCTTGGTCGCTTACCGAAGCAGCAGACCCATCTGTCCCCACAGGCCCTGCAGATAGAGAGGAGCCCCAAGTCTTTTTTAGTCGTTTTTTGTTTTTAGGATAGGAGGGCGGGGAATGAACCTGCTTCTTCCCTCCGCCGACAGGAGTCCCCAGGCCAGAAGGAACGGCCTCAGCCAGGTCCTTCTCTGAGATGGAGAAGGTCCTGGCAGTCGCAGGGGCACCGGTCAGAGGAGATCCCTCCCCTCCTTGTACTGCCTTGGAAACCCTAGCCATTTGAGGAGGACCTTGCATAGGGGCGGACTCGAGTTCAGTGCTTGGCGCCAAGCCCGGATTCACTCCCATGGAAGGCCCTACCGTCTGAAGCTGGATTGCCTCAAGGACCATGTCTATCTCAGGGGGGGGCCTCCAGTTGGCCATCCCCCACCCAAGGACATCACATTTCCTATTGGCAGCAGCATCATTAGTCATGTCTGGGGAGGCACAGACCTTGATCCCCGCTATTTAGGTTTAAAATTCTAGCCAGCAGGTCTTTTGAGGGAATGACCAAAGGGGCCTGGCTTCCCTCTCCCCCCTAAGGGGGTTTACCCTACCGCTTCCATGGGAAGCGGTCAGCTATGGGCTGCCTGCTGTCTTTCTTGGCAGTCCCCTTGGAAAGAAAAGGGGGGACTGCGGCTGGGAAGAGGGAGGTGCCCAAAAGCACCTCCAGAGAAGGGGGTGAGGGGGAGTCCCCTACACTCGTAGATGAAGGAGAGGAGTAAGCCTCCTCTCCAGGTAAAGAAATTTGGAGGGTCCCCTGCGAGAGCACAAGGGGGGGATGGAGACCTCCATTTTTTCTGTGGAGCTGGCCGGGGGTGGCTCCGATGATTGCGAGGAGGAAAGGGGGAGGGTTTTTTTTTTGTATTGGCATCATTGGGCATGGTGACCCTGAATTTTTCACAGGATGCACACGCTCATCACCCCTCGCAGTAGCCCACCCTGCAAGGGGTGTGTACAGGCTTGGCAGTCCCTCAGCATGGCGGCTCACCTTGGACATATCGTAAAAAAATAGATGGTGAAGTGAGAAGTAAAGGGGACGTGAGGAAGGTATGGGTAGGGATGAAGCAGGTTGTTAAAAACTCACCACTCCAGACTGGAGCTCAGGGGTGAGGGAACATTGTCCCCTACCCCTTCAGCCCCGATCCGGGATAGTTGGCTGAGAAGAAGGTCAGCATCTACCCTGAGAAAATAGAGGCCGACCAGAGAAAGTTGTGGGAGAGGTTGTAGGGAAAGTGAGGAAGGAGGTAGGGGAGAAATACAGGCTGTCTGAAAGAAGGAGAAGATGCTAAGCTGGGGCCGGATGGGGTGCTGAGTCCCGTCAGCACGGCGGCTTGTGAAGACCCTCCCCCCTCCCACCCCCTCATCAGTGTGATGGTTCCCAGCAGAAGACAATCTCAACACCAACCTGACTCAAAGTAACCATGACTTCACAGATACTGCAAAAAGAGGGGGATGTGAAGAATCCTAAAGGGCACTTAGCACACTCGTTATTGCTATGGGTTACAAAACTGTTTCCAAACTGGTCACAATGTGTAATCTTCTGATCAAGCAGTACATTGCCACTAGCTTGGGTGTGAAGATATATGCAGCACCCAGCTTGCTTCATAAAAGGGGAAGAGGACATAGAAGCCAACTCCCATTTCAGAGATGGAGCCAGTTCTAAACGACACATGGCTCCAGTGTGTCATGATGTATGTTCCAAGAAATAGGAACGCAATAACTCAGGGCTATGGAAGCAGAGACAAGCATTCAATGGTAGGACCCTCCATGGCCTCACTCACTTGGGAAGCTAAGCATGGCTTAACCCTTTTGCTGCTGTCCTTAAATTACTGCCGGGGATGAGAGCACAGCTTAAGAAATGTACATTTTTTATAAAATGGTTATTGTTGATATATATATGAATGCAATGTCCTGCAGGAAAAATGAAAAGGTGCTTCCAAGTACTTTCAAACTTTATTCAGTTCATTCTCAAGGATAACTTGAAAAAAAAAAACCTCATTCTTAAAGAAATTAATTTTGACTTATGTTCCTAATTTTTTTGCAATTTTCATTTTTATGGGCACCCAATTTGTCAATTTAATTATTGCATTGATTTAGTATTAACATTATTTTAACTCTCTTCCTCTCTCCTTACCCTTCTCCCCTATGTATCTGCTTACTTCTTGTGTCTCTCCTAATCTCCCTCTTTAGACTATCACTTTATTCATTAATCGTTTTAACGCTTTTGGCTCTGTTCTTGACTCTTTCTGCCTCTCAGTTCGACCTTGCTTCCTGTTATAGCTAAATCTTAATGTGAATTTACCCATCCCTCTCCTACTTCCTCATTGGTGATTTCTTGTCTTAGAGGCAGTCCTTTATCTTTTAGTAGCTTATATATATATATATATATATATATATATATATATATATATATATATATACCCTTATTATATTATTTTCTCTTGTAGTTATCCTTGAGAATGAACTGAATAAAGTTCAAAAATACTTGGAAGCACCTTATCCTTTTTGCTGTGGGACATTGCATATGTAGATGTGTGGCAGTCTTTCTTGGAAGCAAATTTTGTTGAAGACAATGGTATATTTTGCCTTGATCAATTTCCTTTGCAACTTTCTATCCTTCTTACTATTTTAGTCCATCTTGTAGATGGTAGATAACTTGTCCTATGTTTATATCTCTTTTTAATAAATGTGTTTAGTAAAAACCAACCTTAAATTGCTGAGCTTACGATCTATTCGATAATCTTCAGGGTATGGTGGAGTCTGAATCAGGTTGAATGAAAAGAAAAAATTTTTTAGGGGATATTTATCCCTCCTTGCTTGAGCGTAATGTCAAGGGAAATGAGCCAATCCCGTGAATGGAATTTTTAAAAGAACTTATGTGTCAATTACAGAGCCTGGGTGTTGAGGGCCGGCCTTTCATTGTTTATTAACCCCTTAAAGACGGGGGGTGAAATATACGCGCAAGCGCAAAAGACCGGCAAAAAATTGCCGATTTTTTGTTTTTTTTTGTTTTTCCGCATTTTTAACAATAATTTTGCAATAAAATAGAGAAATAGGATACAATACAAATTATGCAACATACCTTATGAAAAAAAATGTAATAAATGTAAATGTAATGTAAGAAAATGTAATAAAACAAAGAGAAATAGGATACGTCAGAAAAACGAATTATGCAGCTTACCTTTATGAAAAAAATGGTTGAAGGCTTATAAACTACAAAGTTGATGCAAAATCTTCTTCTGTGTGGTACTGTTCAAAACAAGGATCAATACATAAATGGACATCACATTGTTTGAACATGTACACAACTCTTTTTCTTTTCTTTTTTGAACCACAAACTACGCATTGAAGTGACTTGCCACCTAATTTTGGAAAATGCCTACCAGTAAGTCTAAATCTTGGAGTGTGGCTACTAGTAGAAAGGGTGCTTTCCAAGCCAGATCTTGTATATTGATCATATTTCTTTACTGTGCTTTCAATTATTTCTAACTTGAAATCTAAAAAATTTTTGGAACCACCTTTTTTCTTGTAAATTACAAACGAATTCAATACACTCATATCAAGGAGGCGCATATACACTTTTTTATAATATTTCTTTAGCCTTGATCTTGCTGCACTATTATTAGAGATAATTTGGTCCATTAGGTCGACCCCACACATGTTGCTTTTGTATTCTATACATATTTTTGGTTTTAGTTTTTCGCTACCAGCTTCTCTAATCTGTACCATTTCATCATCATGGATTGAGCTCATCATGGTTACGGCTTTTGTTGGTCTAGCTTGCCATTTTATTATTGAACATTTATCTTTGAAGAATGATATTTTTTCATTTTTTTTCAATTTTGCTTTCTTTATTTGATCTGGTAATCCTTTTCGATTGATGCGAACTGTACCAACAAAATCGGTTGAATTTTTCAAAAGAATTTCAGCAAGTTCAGGGGAGGTATAGAAATTATCGAGACCAATTATGTAACCTTTTCCTAGATGTCTTTCACCTAAAAGGGACAACACAATTTGAGTTGGCTTCGTAAGTGCATCACCAAGGTCAATATTTGGAAGTTTGTATTCTGTTGCTCCACCATGATATATAAAAAAATCAACAATGTATCCTGTATTGGATTCTGCCATCACATAAAATTCGATACCATATTTGGCTGCTTTCAAAGGAATATAAATCTTCCATGATAAACGTCCCTTCCAAAGAAGTAAGGACTCGTCTACTGAGAGTTTTTCAAAGGGAACATAGCTTTCTAAAAAGGATTCTCTAATTAGCTTACAAATTTCCCGTAGTTTATAAAGTTTATCAGTGTTATCAGTTTCACTTGAGAAATGTAAAAATTTTAGTAACAGCTCAAATCTACCTCTTGTGAAAACTTGACCAAAAAAAGGAGAAGACAAAATGGGATCGTTGGAAAAATAGCTTTTTAGACTGTTTTTTTTTATTATTCCCTGTAAAATCACTATTGCTTCAAATAGTCGCATTTCTTCTATCGTGGTATCTGCCCAAGCTTTTGTTTTTTTGGCCGTGTTGCTAGGATTTTGCTGGTAAAATCTCTGGGCATAAGCATTAGTTTCCTTTACTACAAAGTCAATTATTTTGTTACTATGCACTGCTTCAAATACATCTAATGCACTATTTCCGCATTGCACTTTCACTCCCGCATTTGGTGTAAAGGGAAACCTAGGAAAACATTTGGCACCTGCTTTCCAATCCGACACATTTAGGGTACAAATATTTTCAATCGAATCACTATTATCATCGGAATCACTACCGCTCTCTTCAAAGCAGGAAATATCATCCTCACTATCGAGTAGATAACTTGAAATGTCATCTAAACCACTTTTATCGAGCGATCGTTTACCAGCCATTGCCAATAAGTAGCACACATATACGCCCCCGCAATGACTAATTATCAACTGGCGATAACCTTGAAATGTAAATAAATGGGCGTTTTTGTGTTGCCAGATGATGCTGCCAGACGCACGATGCTATAGCCACTATGTGGGACTCCGGTATTAAGAGAAATATCAATCTAAATTTGAGCCACAATTTTGGCTTGCCGGTATTTGGAGACTGAAAATGAATGCCCACTATATTGGCTTCCGGTCTTTAAAGGGTTAAGATGGCTTCTAAGAAGTTCAGCCTAGCCTTATTTCCCTCTTTTCTATTAATTGTGGTGTTTTCAACTAGAATATCGCTAGTTAGGTTGATGTTATGTGTGCTCTCCATATGATTTGGGGGCTCTCTGCTTTGCAGATGCATGGTTAAACACCTCAAAAGGGTGGTGGTTATCATGCCAACATAGTTTGAGTTATTATGAAGTTTGCAGTCTTCATGGGGGCAGTTAAACTCATAAACTATGTTGGTTGACTTTAGATTCAGAGTTTTGGCAGCTGTTGTTTTTCATAAGGAGATTGTTAACTTTGTCATTTTATAATATATAATAAATCAAATTTTTTTTTTATTCTTAACCTTGATGTTTTTTCCAGCTATTTTATAGGCTGTAGACATCGGATTTCTGTAATAGTTTGATGTTATTTACTGCTTCCTGATTACTTTTCATTTTATCTGTATCTTTGAATTGCATATTTAAAAGTAATTGAAGTTGTTTTTCAATCATGCTGTTCGGGAAACCGTTGTTCAGGAAGGTTTGTTTTACGTGGGAGATCTCTTGATGGAAAAGTTCCCATGTAGAGCAGCATTTGTATGCTCGATGG
This sequence comes from Ceratothoa steindachneri, assembly GCA_963969495.1. Taxonomy (NCBI): domain Eukaryota; kingdom Metazoa; phylum Arthropoda; class Malacostraca; order Isopoda; family Cymothoidae; genus Ceratothoa; species Ceratothoa steindachneri. The sequence continues at coordinate 19,201,534 of OZ018317.1, read as the reverse complement.
ATGTATGAGCCAATTACATTTTTTTTTGTACCTTTCAGGATATTTACCATCTGCATTGAGGCATTTTCTCATGTCCGTACCTTTTCTATATACTTTTGTGATATAGCTTCCATTGATGTTTTGTACATCAATGTCCAGAAATGGGAGTTTATTGCCTGTGCTCAATTATGTGAATTTTAACACATTCACCTCAAATTGATGTTTGATGTTCTTCATTTTGGATGTTTATGTAGATGTCATCTACGTATCGGCAATATGTGTGTGTGGCTTATTTTAGCTGTTGTCAAATAAGCTCTCTTCAAATTGACCCATATAGTAGTTGGCGAAGGTGATCCCATAGCCACTCCATTCACTTGCATGTATAGATTACCATCCCGTGTCCTGAATGGAGCCTCTGATGTGCATGAACGTAGCATATTCCTTAAGATGTTTGGGTCAAGATGTCTCCTCCAAATCTTGACCCAAACATCTTAAGGAATATGCTACATTCATGCATATCAGAGGCTAGATGGGGCGCTGAGTCCCGTTGACACAGCCGCCATCGACACTCTTGACCCTGACTGACCCCTGGTCAGCCAGCTCTTCTTTGATATCCTCAAAGGGTAGTTTGCCAGTTACCTGTCATAAACTATCCTTTTACAAAATTCATGTTAGGGTGTAGTGTCACCTGCACAGTTATTTTTTATTAGTAACAGGTTTACCACAGATTTGTACTCTTTAAGATGCTTTTATTCTTCAGTGAGGACGTGGTGATTAACATGGAATCTGAACCACAGGTATCTACATCTGCTGTGAAGTCAACCTGAATTGGGACTCCATCTGGTAACTAACCACACCGAATGTGGCTAAACTGGGCTAAAATGGAAGCGGTGTTTCCACTGAGCTAAGCCGTAGCCCACACAGGTGTGCCATTGACTGCCCTAAGATCACTGACTCTGCACTAAATTGAGTCACATTAACAGAAAGGGTCCATGAGGGGGTTTCGAGGCCAGATGTGCCAGCCTTGGCCTGGTTCCCTGCTGAGTCAACAGGGGATCCATCCTTTCTCAGGAACCCTTGCAGAAGGAGAAGAACCCCAGGTCTTCTTTTTCTTTCCTATTTTTTCTTGGGGGAGAAGGGTGTGGTGTGTACTTTCTCTTACCCACCCAAAGCAGCCTGACTGGAATGAAGAGAGCCATCTTCTCCCATTGATGCTCCCCGCCCGGGGGAGCATCGGGGCCAGACGTGCTGATCGCTTGCCGAAGCGGCAGCGGACCCGTCCGTTCCCGGAGCTCTCTCGGAGGGAGAGGAGGATGGGGAATGAACCTGCTTCTCTCCACCGCCGGAAGGAGCCCTTATGCCAGATGGACGGCCTCAGCAAGATCCTTCTCTGTAATCGAGAAGGTCTTGGCTGTCAAAGGGGCACCTCCTCTCCTTGTGAGTCAGGGGGGGGGAAGGGCTAGCCATCTGAGGAGAAGCTTTCACAGTGGCGGACTCAGTTTCTGTGCTTGGCAGTGAGCCCGGATTGACCCCATGGAAGATCCTACTGTCTGGTACTGGGTTACATCAGGGACCCTGTCCATCTCAGGGGGGACCTCCATGTGGCCATCCCCTCCCAAGACATCACAGATCCCATCAGAAGTACCTTTTGTCTTGTCTAGGGATGGCGAACCAGCAGCTCCCTCAATGGTAAAGTGGGGTTACCATTGTGGCAATTAAGCATGATTTTGCCAGCCAACACTGACCCCAACAAGGGAACGGCACTACTGGGCGCCTTTGATTGGCCCTGGCTGCTATCACTGGGCGGAGTAGTATATGCCTTCTCTGCCATCCCTTGGGAAAATCCAGACCAAATCCTACACGTGGTGTGGTAGGCAGGTTGGGATGTCAGATCCAACTTGGTGATTGGCTTCTGAGCGGTTAGGGTCACCACACCTAACATCTTTATGTCAGAGGGTTTGGTTCCGTGATCCAAATGAGCGCCGGGTCATTTGGGCTGAAGAAGAAGGGGCCAACAAAGAGGGTAGAGAAAAGGTGATTGTAAAGGGACGATGCAAGGGCAGGATCAAGATGAGGAAGAGTTGGTACAGGAGACAGAGCTTGGTGTTAGCAAAGCCAGGAAGAGAGGCTACGCTGGGGCTGGATGGGGGGCTAAGTCTGTCATCACGGTGGCCAGGAAAGCAAATCGTCGTGCCCCTTATGGGCATGTCACTAGTCAGTAAAGAGAGAGCTGAAAGGAAAGTGGTGAATGTACATGGAAAATACTGCAAGATATAAAGCCACAGGTCCTGCAAATAATGGGACAGAGATGGTGTATAACTGCAAGGCACTGGGTCTGGGACAATGTACTTCCCCTACAAAGTACCAGGTCTAAAAGTCTATATAAAGTTCTCCCTGTGGGACCTGCCCAAGAATATTCTCATTAACAACCTGACCCTCATTATTCATAAAATCCTATCTCTTGGCAAATGATTCTTCACTATACCTAGCTTCTCACTGCCAGTATCTATCTCAAATTGCTGGTATGCCTTTCACTCTGTTTTTCATACTCTCAAACACACCGTCATTTCTATAGAGCAATGTTGGTACCACCATATTTTTAGACAAATTTTTGACACATTACATTCCGCACTCAAACCCTTAGCATTCACTAGCCCTCAGATCAGTCTTGACTTTCCTAGCATTAAAATTTTTATCATCAATCAGTATCATCTGTACCACTGTCATTCACGATGCAACAATGATCCAGGTGCATACCAAGGATACCTCCTATCATACACAATTTGTTTAAGTAACACAACTCTGCCTTTTTAGTCGCGTGCAACTCTCTATCTCACTATGTTGGTCGGTCGGTCAGCCCATGTTTGGCTTTTTTATAATAACATAACTATTCGGCCGATTCTAACGAAATTTGAAACCCTTATTTTGTTTTACATTCTCTTTCGAATAATAGAATTGCCAAGGTCCTCCCAAGGTTAATCCAGGAATTATTGAAGGTCATAAATCAGAATAAGTGAGAGCACACAACCTTTTGGTCAGCAGACCTTGTTTTCACCCAAGATTAAAGGCCCTTCCTTATTTCATCCATACCCTCCCCATTTAATGGAGTCATATGATATATATAAATTTTTTTTGGCAACAATAGAATTTCATTTTCCTCTGGTAATCAATAAGGATAGGATTAAAGATAATGCAACTCACCTCCAAAATGAGTGACAAACAGGATGGATAGAATGTAATCAGAATGACATAGTTAACAATAATTGAAAGAACAGCATAGCCACACATCTGTTCCACACGACTCACACCTGAAACGCATAAACAAGCATTAATTACCCAACAGTAAAGTAGAAACCCTAAACTTTAGGTCATAGAGTCAAAATTCAGCAATGACCAATACTTTTTACAATAACTTTAGGAGTGTTTCCAGTTTTCAATATAAACTAGGAATCCAGAGAACCAGGTTTTGTTCCAGGAAATCCTTATCCACTCCTCTTTACTCGAACTGAAATACTAGATAATGACCCAGGATGAATCTAATTCTTGGAGAAGTTAAATTATTTTAATTTTAGTCTTTTCTGGTGGCTACCAACAAGGGCAAAGATGCTGAAAAGAGAAAAACTCAACAATAAGCTAATAAAATAATAATATAATAATTAAGAGGCATGCACAGGTGTCCAAGGGGAGGCCTACCTCCTTAGGAAACCAAGCATACAATCAGCAATTTAAAAATATGTATTAATGTCAGTCAATATTGCAAATTAACTGCATTTAAGCATGAATTCCAAGGATACTGGTAAGGAATGCATGCCGTTAAAAATGGGCAAACTTACCCGATAGAGTTCCAGCTCCAATAAGAAGAGCCTCGGCAATTGTGTCGAGGGTTAAGGATGGTCCAAGGAGGGACAAGCCTTCAGCAATATTTTCTTGTACTTCTTTATAGGATGATGATTGAAAAGCAAATTGTGCTACAAACTTGGTCTTGTTCAAGTCAATCAGAAGCAAGAAGAAAAAAACTGCGTCTCTGGAAATGTGCAACTTTGTGATTAAACTTTACTTTTCAAAAATGAGATTAAACTTTTTTAATGCCACAACAATCATTATAGTGGGCAAAGAAAATTTATAGAATTGAGATAATTTAAATTTTTTCCCTAAAAACCATGTGTCCTCCCATCCCCAATGACTACAAGAGGATCTGCAGCTCTTTTTCCACACAACTTCACTCGGTCTATCTTCCCAACTTTCCTTACAAACTTTGTACGATATAGCCTCATTGGCATCACACTTTAAATTCAATATTCTTTTCTCTCCTAAATATAAGTTCAAAAAATTAATCTACATTAAGTACATGATTTAACATATCTCAAGCCATACTTATTCAACTCGCTAATACAGATACTTCCAGAGAATCTTTACATATGATGAAATTTACAATTTGTTTGATAAAAAGGACAAGAGTCCAAATGGGGCATCTCCATCACAAATTTTGTGGAAAAACGGTGAATGGAAGTAAAAATGTGGGAAAAGCACATAAGTGCTATAAGTAGTAAAGCCTATGTGGAGTACTGGGGACTGAAAATGATCAAAACTTTCCTAACCCATCTTCATTCCACAATGAAAACATACCTTTATAGGAAGAGAATTGCAAGTTGTGTTGAGGCAAAATCTTTGTAAATCGCATTCTTCTTTGGGTTTTCCCAACTATCCTTTCACAGTCTCAATCCAATAAATACATTCACATTACCTTAAATACTACACCATTAGTACCCATATATTAGATTGGCTCATATGAAATAGCCACTGTTTTCATCATTCAAAATTCTTGCAAAATAGACATTCAAATGAGACAACCTATTACATCTTTTCAAATTATTGGTTTTTTTTACATCTTGCTTCTTATTCTGATTTGGAAACCCATTAATATAGTGTTGATGAACTCTAAAAATTACTAAACTTACTTTAAATCTGTAATATCTGAATCAAGTATTTTAAGAACAGTACAGCAAAAAACAATGCTGGAGAACACGACAATCAGCCCAGCAATACCTACAAAGATAGAAAATTCATTTTTAAATATTATTACCCGTTGGAAATGGTTAGGTCATGTTTATAGAAAGCAGGGAATAGCTCGGGATACACCAGGGTTGGTGGCCCCTGGTAGAAGAGGTAGAGGTAGGCCTAGGGAGACTTGGATAAGGATTATGAGGCGGGAAGCAGGAGATGATTGTTGGGAAGATCTTGATGCATTAGCTCAAGATAGAGCGTGGTGGCGTGAGTTCATTGAGGCCTTATGCACCCCCCATAGGTGCCACAGGAAATGATTGACTGATCTAGCTGGTTATTTTTGCTAGTTTTATTTATATACAATTTATGACTTCAGTGGTAATCTGCTTAAAATTACTTATAAAATAGCAGTTGCCCTTAACTCATTCTTGTTTATAATTACTAGTAAATTGTGAGTAGCTTCAGTGATCTAATATTCATATATTTGAAAGGGAATGAACCCACTTCTCCCCTCTGCCGACAGGAGGCCCCAGGCCAGATGGACCGGCCTCAGCTAGGTCCTTCTCCGAGATGGAGAGGGTCCTGGCAGTCGCAGGGGCAGTGGTCGGAGGAGATCCCTCCCCTACTAGCACTGCCTCAGAAACCCTAGCCGTTTGAGGAGGACCTTGCATAGGGGTGGACTCGAGTTCGGTGCTTGGCGCCGAGCCCGGATTTGCTCCCATGGAAGGCCCTACAGTCTGAGGCTGGGTTTCCTCAAGGACCATGTCTATCTCAGGGCGGGCCTCCAGTTGGCCATCCCCACCCCCCAGGACATCACAGGTCCTACCAGCAGCAGTGTCTTTAGTCTCGTCTTGGGAGGCACAGGCCTTGACACCGGCAAGGTTCAATATTCTTGCCAGCAGGTCTTTTGAGGGAAGCGACCGAAGGGGCCTGGATTCCCTCTCCCCCCTAAAGGGGTTTGCCCTACCGAGTCACTTCAATGGGGAGCAGTCAGCAATGGGCTGCCTGCTGGCTTTCTTGGCAGTCCCCTTGGAAAGTAAAGGGGGGACTGCCGCTGGTAAGAGGGAGGTGCCCAAAAGCATCTCCAGACAAGGGGGTGAGGGGGAGTCCCCTACACCCGTAGGTGAAGGAGAGGAGTAAGCCTCCTCTCTGGTTAGAGAAATTTAGAGGGTCCCCTGCGCAAGCACAGAGGAGGGGACCTCCATTTTTTCTGTGGAGCTGCCCGAGGGCGGCTACGTTGATGGACAAGGGGAAATTGAGGGAAGATTTTTTATTTTCTCATCATTTGGGATGGTGACCCAAAATTTTTCACAGGATGCATACACTCATCACCCCTTGTAGTAGCCTGCCCTGCAAGGGGTGCATACAGGCCTGGCAGAGCCAGATGCCACCATTCAGGACCACCCCTCCCGCCTGGTGGCCTGGCAGTCCCTCGGCATGGCAGCTCCACCTTGGACATGGTGTAAAAAAATAGATGGTGAAGTGAGGAAGGTATGGGTGGGGATGAAGCAGGTTGTTAAAACCCCACCACCCCAGGAGTTAGGGAACATTGTCCCCTCCCCCTCAGCCCTGATCTGGGATGGTTGGCTGAGAAGAAGGTCAGCATCTACCCTGTGAAATTAGTGACCAGAGAAAGTTGTGGGAGAGGTTGTATGAAAGGCGAGGAAACTAGGGGGAAACACAAGTGTTTTGAAGGAAGGAGAAGAGGCTAAGCTGGGGTGGGACGGGGTGCTGAATCCCATCAGCACAGCGGCCAGGATGGCAAATAGCCGCGCCCCTTATGGGGTAAATCCTCACAAGACAAGCAGGCTTCAGTCCCAAGTACCCCTGCCTGGAACAAAAAATATTACTGTCACTCCCCCAGGGTTTTTTCAATCAAACCGGACAGCATGGAGGAACGCTGCCACAGCATGTGGTCTTCTCTCGAGGTCTCAGAGTGGTTATAGTGAGGGAGGTTCTGGGTTAGTTGAAGGGGAGAGGTTGCTGGAGGTTGCAGTGGGGGGTCTAATCTGTTTTTGCATTCATGTAGGGCAGGAGAGTTCATTTCAAACCTGTAATAATCTTGCATAAAAAAAGAAGTCTAACTATAGAAAACTTACAAAATGAAAACACAAATTATTATAAGGACTGGTGCCTACCAAATAAATATTTTGATCCAGTATGACTTAAGTTCTGAAATTGGTGATATGTATAAAGGACAGCACCACTTCGGACCACAGTCATGAAAAGAATGTCAATTCCATGGTAATCCTAAAATGAAAAGAAAATTCAATAATTTTTACAGTTAAAATTACTAAATTATACACAAACTAAAAGTACAAATTACTTTTATCTACTGTAGAAAAAAAAAGCATAAATAACCAGAATCATATTTTTTGAGTTAACATGAAAAGAAAGAAAAAGAACTAAGAATATAATAAGCTTGCTAATCTCTCAAACACAGAGCACAATCCTAAAGAAAAAACTCCCCAACAGTGCCCCCCCCGTCCTTAAGATGCCATCCTCCCCAATACCCTCTTTGACATTTTCATGCACGATATAACCTTAAACAGTACGCACACAGTCCATCTAAGCCTCTATACCAGCCATTCTCAACAGGATTGATAAATCAGCGCTTCATCGGCTGCACAATCCTCACCACAATCCACATTGTGAATTGAAATGCCAGTTGGAATGTCAGAAAAAATATAAAATAACATAGTTCAACAGATAAGAAAAGCCAGAAGGGCCTATCAGAGGTCATCTGAGTTAACCAGAACCCACACACTTCATCTACAAGATCATATCCGAACTGCCCCAAAAGGCACCACCATCATGGCTTACAGGAAACTAAATCCTGCAGCTACTGAATGGCCTGTAAAAAAAAAACTAAATCCTGCAATACACTTATCAATAATATAATATATACACAAATTGATAATACAATAAGTAATTTGCCTAAATACAACTTAAAAACCATCATAACAAACCCTCCCCGTATATTCATCTCACCTGCGCTTGAAAATATTAAAATTTGGACGGACTGCTTATGTGTCCTGGGGTAAACCATTTTGTAATCTACTACTCTGGTGGTGAAAAAATACTCCCTCACATCCAACTGAAACCTGTCATTTAATTTTCAAGTGGTGGCCCCTAGTCCAATTACTACCTTCCAACTCAAAGAACTTTATCAAATCCAACTTATCTACCCTAGAGCAAATTTTAAAAAGCTTGATCACGTCCCCTCTCACACACCTTTTTTCAAATGAGAACATATTTAGCATCCTCAACCTATCTAAATATTCAAGGTGCTTCAGGAAAGGTATCACCTTTGTTGCCTTTCTTTGCACTGACTATGGCAGGTTGATATCATGTCTAAAGTGTAGGGAACATACTTGTATACAGTACTCTATATGTAGCCTGAGAAAGGAGTTATATAGTTTAAGGATAACCTCTTTACTTTTATAACTACCATTCCTCTTAATGAAGCTCAACATTCTACTTGCATAATTTTTTTGCCTCAATATAGTGTCAGAAAATCTGAGTAACCTATCTACTACTACTAAGTCATCCTCATTCTCTACTCAACTCAGCAAATGCAAATCCATTTCATAGCTAATTTCTCTATTATCTCTTTCCATGTGAATAACTTTACATTTTTTAAGGTTAAAACTTATTTGCCACTTTTGTGACAACCTAATAACTTATTGAAATCATTCTGCACTTTAAAATTGACACTTTACTATTTAAACCCTCACCTCATTCAGTACCATCCTCTGTTTCCTGTCTTTCAGCCATTCACCTATCCAATTCAAAACTTTCTCAAATATCCCATGAATTTATGATTTGTGAACTAGTCTCTCTTGTGGAACCTTATTAAAAGCTTTACTAAACTCTAAATAATTTTTTTCAACATTTTCTCCCTTATGTAATTGTTTAGTTAGATAATCTATAAATTCCAGTGTTTGTTAAACATGATCTACCACTTCTAAACCCATGCTGAGGAGCATCATTTATCAAACAACTCTTTCTAGATGTTCAGAAATACTCTTCTTAACTACCTTGAAGAATTTTACAAACTATAGATGTTAAGCTTACACATATAAAAGTTATTTTGGTCCTCTTTATTTCCCTTCTTAAAAATTGGCACTACATTTGCTCTTTTCCAATCATTAGATATTTCTCCAAATTCTAGTGATCTAGTATTTAGCTTCCCTAAGAGCTAGTGAAATACTTTTGACACCTTCTTTAAGTAACCTAGAATGAATGTCATCTGGGCCTGATGCCTTACTGTATTCAAATCACTTATTAGCCCTCTAATGATTTCTCTTCTATAAACACTGAAGCAAAATGATCATAAGTACCACTACTATTTTCTCATCAGATTTTTTCACAATCCCTTCATAATTAATAGCCCCCCCTCCCACTATTTTATCTTTGCTAGATTTCTATTGATTATAAAATAGCTCAAGAATTTTCTTAGATTAAAATTATTTTGAGTTAAATTAATTTCTGCTGCCCTTTTGATTTTTTTTATTATTTTATTTAATTCATTCCTATTGACCCTATAATGATTAAGGTTTTCAGCAGTACCTGCCCCCAGTAATCTTTGGTATGCTCTTTTTTCTCTCAGAAATCTTCCTTTCTTTTGATTCCATATAATAATGGCTTCCTACATTTCTTCCTAATGACATTCATTAGGATGCACTGCTCTTGGATTACATTTATTATAGTCTTAAAAGTATTCCACATCTTGCAAGTATTCTTGCCACTGAATTCTATATCCCAGTTAACCTGATTCAGCAAGTTTCTAAGTTTTACATAATCTCTCCTAGGAAAATCTGGAGTTTTAGTAGTGTTTCTTGGTGTACTACCTTTCCCTATTCCCAAGTTAAAATGAACTATCTGATCACTATTTACCAATGGTTCTCTGATAGTCAATTCCTGAACTAAATTATCATTATTTGAATGTACTAGATTTAATATATTGTACCGCTTGTTGGTATATAAATAAATTGACTCTTTAGATCTTTTACTTCACTATATCTTAGAAATTTCATTACATAATATACGTGAATATCTATCTACTCTTGATGAAGTTATAAAGTACCTTCAATGACAATTATATAGCTAAATTAAAATGAGTTGGTGGGATATATATATATACAGCATCTAGTCATTCCTGCCTAACCTATCTCAGGTTTAAGGATTTTTTAGGTCTCCATGCGCCTGAACAGTGATGCAAACCTAGCAGCAAGTTATCCATAGAATGTCATTTCCCAAAGGCTGCATTTTTGAAAAAAAATTTAGGAGCCTATCTGGCAACTGCCCACTTGGGCAAAAGTCTCCGTAATCAAGACAGCCAAACACTAGGCTACTTTAAAATAAGAATATGAAAACACAATGATAAAAAAGGAAGATCACAACAATCAGGAAGCAATCTCCAGTATCAAGGGGAGGTCCCACTCCCCCCCCCGCGCAGGAGCATTTGACCTACAAAAAAAAAAACCAATAACAAAAAAACAAACAAAAAACTACTAAAATAAAAGGGAGAAGGCCAGCCTCCTCCAAAAAGTCTAAAAGTCCACAGGTCAGTGTGCACGAATCTGTCCCAAGTACAAGGGACAGGCGGTAGCGACCCGCCCATCCCAGGACCGGAACAGGTATCGTGTACGAAGATCCTCCAGACTGGGACATTCGACAAGAATGTGCTGAACAGTCTGGGGGACGACACAGTCGTCGCAATAGGGCGCAGGCGAGTGCTCCATCAAATAGCGATGTGTCACACGAGTGTGCCCGATTTGGAGACGACAGAAAGCGACCAGAAGCCATCGCGGCATTGGAGGATAGGTCCATGGGAACAGTCGCGGCACAATGCCACGCAACTTAAGTTCTCTTCAACCGTCTCCCATCTTCTTTGCCAAGCAGTCAGAAGAGCTGCCCGTATTCCTGCCATGTAGTCGGTGTGAGGAAGAGCGAAACACTGGTCCAGTCGCAGAGTCTGCGCGGACTCTTTGGCGCCCTTATCGGCGCGCTCATTCCCCGCAATTCCTATATGTCCAGGAACCCAGCAGAAGATAATCTCGACATCTGCCCGGCTCGCCAAAACCCGTGGCGTCACAGATATCGCGAACCAGGGGATGCGAACATTCCAATGCCCCGAGAGCACTAAGGGCGCTTTGTGAGTCGCTATAGATCACAATCCGGGCACGTTGCGTAATCTCCCGGAGCCATCCGTATACACTGGCACTGCACTGTTCCAGCTTGACACGAGGTGTGCTCCCAAAAGGTCGAACGCAAATACTTCCAATGGTGTACAAGCTTTGGGAGCAGAGGCGTGGCGACAAATAGCCAAATGTGGTACCCTCCAGGGTAGCGTCCTGGGCAGAACCAGGGGCGCCACCGGCCCGAGAACTATACCTAGCTCTCAAAGGAGTTTCCTGGCCCTAAACCCAAAGGGCTTTGGGTATGACTGGCGTCTCTCGGCGGCATAGGCACCGTCGAGATCAGCTGCGGATGCAGTGAGAGCTGTTGGTGACTAAGGGAAGCGCTGGGCTCGTGTGTACAGGCGAGTGATGCACTATACGCGGCGTAGATCGAGTGGCATCTCCCCAGCATCGACCAACAGGATCTCAATTGGGGAAGTGCGGAATGCACCGGTCGCAAGGCGAAGGCCGGTGTGGTGGATCGAGTCCACCTTCCGCAATAAACGCTCGGCTGCGGATGCATAAAACTCACATCCATAGTCGAGCTTCGAACGAACAAAGGATCGATAAAAAAGTAAGGCAGTAGCCCTATAGAGCCCCAAGTGCTAAACATCATGGAACGGAGAATATCCATGGCGCGGGTACAAGAGACCCTAAGGCTGCGAATATGAGCCTCCCATGTGAGGCGTCGGTCGAATACAAGACCAAGGAAACGGTGCGATTCCACCACTTCCAGGCGCACCCCATTAAGAACAAATCTGGGTCGAGGTGGAGCTGTGGTTGGCGGCAGAAGTGCACCACCTTAGTCTTGGCCAAAGAAAACCGAGAATCTGTGCGCTTCGACATAGCGAGAGACGCGGTTCAATGCCCGTTGGAGTCGACGTTCCAGAGTTGGCATCTGGGCCACACCAAAAGAGATCGAGAGGTCATCCACGTAGAGCGTAGCGAGAACATCTTCCGGCAGTACCGAGGTGATGCCGTTGATGCTCAGGGCAAAGAGTGTAATACTGAGGACACTTCCCTGCAGGACACCCTCTTCCTGCTCCTTTGGGCCAGAGAGGGCTCCCCCCACCCATACATGGAAACGACGATCTCGCAAAAATTCAGATATAAATATTGGGAAGCATCCCCTCACCCCCCCATCGTGTGGAGTCTCCATGATACCATATAGCCATGTGGTATCATAGGCCTTCTCCAGATCAAAAAACAGCGTGGCGTATGCTGTCTATGAAGGAAGGCCTCACAGATGGAATTTTCCAGTCGGAGCAGAGCATCCGACGTGGAGTGGAACTTGCGGGAGCTAGGAAAAAGGATTTACCAATTTCTCCATCAACTTGCACATGCAAGAGGTTAGAGAGATTGGGTGGAAACCGACCGAAGTAGAGTGATCTCTCCCCGTTTTGCGAAAGGTGAGCACAGTAGCGATTCACCACGAATCTGGGAGTAGACCCTCCACCCAGACCCTGTTGAACAAATCTAACAGAAAGGTCATGCATCGCTCACCCAGGTGTCGAAGCATGGCGTATGGGACATTGTCCAGACCATAGGCGGTGTCCGCACATGAAGCAAGAGCGGAGCGCAACTCACTAACAGTAAACTTGTCGTTGAAGGGTTCTCCGCCTCTGAAGGTAAAGGTCAGCTGGCGCCTTCCACGACATCACGACGTGCATTGAATGCTGGCAGAGCAGCATCCTGGCTAGAGAATGCGGTTGCGAAGGATCCCACCACAGAGATTGTGGCCCCATTCTCCTGGAGAATGGGAGGCGGGTCCTGCGAGAACTTGCCCCGAATCCTTTTGACTGGCTTCCACTCATATGCGATGACTGCGTCGTCCACTAGACTATTCACGACATTCTTGTTGAATGTCCCAGTCTGCGTGATCTTCACGCACGATACCTGTCCCGGTACTGGGATGGGCGGGGTCGCTACTGCCTGTCCCTTGTGCTCAGGACGAGTTCGTGCACATTGACTTTTTGGGGGAGGCCGGGCTTCTCCCCTTTATTAAAAAGATTCCTTTTTTGTTTGTTATTGTTTTTTTTTGTAGGTTGCACGCTCCTGCACTGGGGTGAGGGGGACCTCCCCCCGCTGCCGGAGATTGCTTCCTAATTGTTAAGTTTTTCTAATTTTTATCAGTTAAGGTTTCATATTTTTATTTTAAAGTAGCCTAGTTCTAGGCTGTGTCGTGTTTCCGGCGACTTATGCCCAAGTGGGCAGTTGCCAGATGGGCTCTATATATATAAAAAAAAAAAAAAATCCACTCATATGCCAGAGGGGTCTTCCCATTAAGTGAAGACACGTATGCCCGGCATGAAGAGCAAAACTCTTCGACTAAGATAGTGAATTCAGTCATTTCCTGACATGCAGGCCACCGCGCTGCGCCAAGCACCACCGAGGTGGGCTCTCAGGGGGTAGTTGCCCTGAAAATGATATTTGAATGGGAAAGTGATCACTACCATGGAGGTCATCAACCACTCCCCAATCAAAATCAGGCTGTGCATCCGAAGAGCACAAAGATAGGTCAAGGCAAGAAAATGAAGCGATTGTTGGGCAGTGATGCGTAAACTAATCCACATTTAGGACACCTATCTCAAGCTCTTCGATCAGATCGGCAAGGACTTGTCCCCTGGGATTTATGGAGTTATCTCCCCACAGAGGATGCCTGCCATTCAGATCTCCAAGCAAGAGAAAGGGCTCGGCAACCGTGCCATGATGCGGCGGAAGTCCCCCGCATCTCAGTCAGCTGATGGTGGAATGTACGCAGAAATGATAGTATACCTCCTATCCAGGTGCAGCTGCACAGCCACTGACTGAAAGGAGGTATCTAAAGAGAAAGGAAGAACGGAGACATCATGCTGGGTGTAAACTGCGCATCCCCCAGCCTAGCCATCACGTGGTGGTGGGATCGCAAGACCCTTATACCCAGGGAGGGCGGGCAGGGGGCACGCGCCTAGCATGCTCTTTTGCAGAAAAATAGCTAACGGGGAACGGGACGAGAGACAAGCCTCCGCAGCTCCTCCCAGTTGGTCCGGAGTCCAGGCAATTCCATTGAAGGAACATGCCCCCCAGGCCTAGCTCGGAGATGCGGGGGCCCTCCTCGAACAAAAGACCCTCACGGGAATGGCCTACGCTTCCCGGGGGCTGTTGGCCGGACAAAGCGCTGTCGCCTTCGAGGACTTATTGGGGGAGGTTGGGCTCACCATGCAAGTCTTTTCCTCCCTCCGCCTCGAAACCTTAGGCGGGCATTGTGGCTTCAGAGGCGGGGGGCCCTCTTTTCGAGGAACCATCATCTCCGAGAAACTCAGCCCACCACTAAGCGTGGGCGAAGGAGCCTAAGCTCTTTTCTTGCCATGCTCCTTTTGGGGGACAGCTTTAGGAACCCCGGAAGATGGCCTGGTGACCAACTTCAGGGGTGTTGCCTCTTGTGAGTCTAACGACTTGGTGGAGGCACGTGGCCATTTCGCCTTACGGAAAATGGTCATGCTGGAGGAAGGGGAGGGAGCCCAGTTTTAGCTGGGGCTGGGTGTGAACCCTTTTTGCTGCCAGGTTTACTAGGGTGGCACCCGGGTTGAGTAGAAGCCACAGAAGGGCTCCAAATGGGCACGGAAACAACCGTGCTTGTTGGCCTGGATGGGCCAGGAGCAGAGGGTGCCTTTCTAACTATTGAGGCATAAGACGTCCCAGGCAGTGAGTGGCGCACCAGCACCAAGTCCTTAGCCTCGCAGAATGGGAGTAGATCCTGGACCTAAACGGCCAGGATTTCTTTCTCAAGGAGATATGCACCACATTACTTCAAAGAGGCAGGGTGCGGCTCTCCGCAATTGACACACTTGGCCACACACGATTTAGACTTATTGTGTGCGGCCTTGGAGCAATTTACACAGACTTCGGGTGACCCCGACTTTGTATGTCTACATAAACAATTCGTATGGTCGATGCGGTGACAGTAATGGCAGACCCGCTTTATGCTGTAGCAGTACCAACTGGCACACACCGACTCAGGGAACTTGTCACAGTCGAACATGACAAAGAGTATAAAGGTGGGTCTCAAGGCCCTTCCCTGTTTTCTCATCACACGTTCAACCTTGACCGCCCCATGGTCAGCCAGCCCTAAGGTGATGTCTTCTATGGAGTAGTCAATGAGTTCCCTCGCATAAACTACTCCTTTCATAAAGTTCATGGTTGAGTGCGGCGTCACACTCACCAGGGTGCCATCAAGTGTACAAAGAGCACTTATCTTGGCCGCCTCAGAGGGATCCGCAACATTCGCCAGAAGGCTCCCATCTGAGAAACAGGTCACCTTTGGCTCTCTACCAATTACACTAGCTAATGGTCTCTTCTGATGGATCATGTTGCCCTTGGCCAACAGTGGAGCGAATAATGAGGAAGCGTTTGAAGCCAGCGGACTCGAAAATGCCAGGTAGCCTCTGAATGAGGGGCCCCGATGTTATCGAGGCTCCACCCTGCGCTCTTTTCATCTTAGTCATAGTTGGGGGCTCCGCACCTGGGAGAACAGAGGGGCCGGTTGTGCCGATCTTAGCTCGTTCGCTTACCAAAGTGGCAGCAGACCCATCCATCCCTGCAGCCCCTGCAGATGGAGAGGAGCCCCGAGTCTTCTTAGTCTTTTTCTTCTTTTTAGGAGAGGAGGGCAGGGAATGAACCCGCTTCTCCCCTCTGCTGGCAGAAGCCCCTAGGCCAGATGGACTGGCCTACCGAGCCGCTTCACTTGGGACCAGTTGGCTATGAGCTGTCTGCTGGCTTTCTTGGCAGTCCCCTTGGAAAGAAAAGGGGGGACTGCCGCTGGAAAAAGGGAGGTGCCCCACAGCACCTCCTGAGAAGGGAGTGAGGGGGAATCCCCTACACCCATAGGCGGAGAGGAGTAAGCCTCCTCTCCAGTTAAGAGAAATATGGAGGGTCCCCTGCACAAGCACAGGGGGGCGGGCACCTCCATTTTTTCGGTGAAGCTGCCTGAGGGCAGCTCCGTCGTTGGTACAGGGGAAATTAAGGGGATTTTTTTGATTGACTCATCATTGGGCATGGTGACCCTCTTTTTATTACAGGATCCAATAGCTTATCGTCCCTTGCAGTAGCCCACTCTGCAAGTGGTGCGTATGCGCCTGGCAGAGCCAGGTGCTGCCATTTAAGGCCACCCCTCCCGCCTGGTGACCTGGCAGCCCTTCAGCATGGTGGTTCGACCTTGGGCACGGCGTAAAATTAAGGATAGATGATGAAGTGAGAAGGAAAAGGGATGTGAGGAAGGTATGGGTGGAGATGAAGCAGGTTGTTAAATAAACACCATCCTGAACCGGAGCTCAGGGGTTAGGGAACGTTATCCCCTCTCCCCCAGTCCCGACCCAGGACGGTTGGCTGAGAAGAAGGTCAGCATCTACCCTGTGAAATTAGAGGCTGACCAGAGAAAGTTGTGGGAAAGGTTGTATGAAAAGCGAGGAAGCTAAGCTGGGGCCGGACGGAGTGCTGGATCCTGTCAGCACGGCAGCCAGGATGGCAAATCGCCATGCCCCTTACGGGTCCAAAGGCTGCAGATCCTAACTGAGCATCAAGAGGCAGAGCGAGAGGGCAGATTTCCTTACTAGGTTGTATTAATTGTTGATAAAATGGTCAAGATTTGAAGATCTGTTGTGGCAGGACCCAAGAATTTTAGTTGGCCTGGAAATCAACAAGGCAATAAAGCCTGCCTGATAAGCACCTGAGAGCAGCCACAAGGCATGGGGTTATTGGAGGAAAACTGATTTTTCCCATTAATCATGCCCCAATACACAAGATCCCTTAAGTCCTTGTCTCTTGCGACTGGTGGGTGTTGTTAATAAGAGGTTCCAAAGCCTCTAACATGGTGAGTTATCTGGTCAGGTCCTTAAACCTCAAGAAAATGAAGAGGGGATAGTTGTAGACAAAAAAGTGGGTGCATAGAAGGACAAGAGGAAAATGCACCAGTTTCCTCAGTACCTGTGAAGGATGAATTCAATCCAGTCAGCAGGGCCTTCCCTATAGACACTTTGGCTGGGAGGATGTATTTTTCATCCAGGTCAATATCCACCAATCTAAAGCAAACCTAGATCCCAAATAAGAGATATTGGCTCATTTGCAATTTGGACACCAACCCATCATACATGAATATAAAAACATTAGAACTCCAAAAAGGGAAATATCCAAGCTGCAATCTTCCGCAACAGGAAACCATTGTCAATATCATCTTCTCTTGCTCTTCTTGAAAAATTTCAGAATCTATTTAGGAGACTTCTGGAGAAAACATAGCCTTCCTGAGTAATGCCAGATTCGATTGAAGAGAATGAGAAGGTAGACAAGATAAGTAAGAGCCTAGCTAGAAAAAAATTTCCAAACTTTTAAATGAAGAAATTAAAATATAAACAAGGATATATACTAAAAACCATATTAGGAAATCTCTTTACTTACTGGGTGAATATATTTTGGACTTGGATCCTTTTGCCAATCTACAAATGATATCATTGTTAAAGTCCATGTTATTATAATAAAAAGGACTTCACAGGGATGTGAAGCACAAATACTACCATGAGTCCAAAATGCTTTGGCTGCTGGGCTTTCCATTTTGAAGAATTTCTTAAAAGAAAAAAAAAATCTTACCAAATAATTTCTGGGAAAGAAGCAATGACTACCAGGAATAATAAATTACATGCCACAAGAAAACTTTTCTATTTTTGAGTGCAGGTGCTCTTTGTACAAATATTAGTATGTTTACCAGGTTGAAATATATACTATTGAAAATTTAAGAACCATAGAGAAATTCCATGCGGAAAGAATTACATCTTTTTTTGCCACTATAATGAAACAATCACTTCATACAGTTAAAAAGCAACAATTAATACCTTTAAAAATGGTGGAATTCCATGCAGAAACATCGACCTCAATTCTTTCAAAAGTTCTGCACCTTTGCCATACTTAGCATCTCAAGCTGTTTAAATACCTGCCACAATCTCACTCACTGTAGTGGCACTCCAACTTTCAATCCATCAACTTTTAAATCACACAATCCATTCCACACACTTTCAAGCAATGAATCACTACCACCCTTATATTTTCTCTGTCATTATTGCCTTGAGCAAGAACTTGAAATCATTTACTACACCTTTAATCCCTTCAGTTGAACCAGGGAGATGAGATCAAATCATACTTTCTGTTTACTTTGTCACCTTCTAGCACTCAGGAATGCCATGGCGAGTGGTCTTTCTCAGAGGTTATATTGAAGGATGTCGTGAGATGGTTGAAGGAAGGGTGAGGATAGGATGAGATGAGTAATGCGTTTAGGTTGCCAACCCAGCTAGAGAAAGCAGTCATAAAGGATTCCGCCATGGAAATAGGTCCGACATTGCAGTCCCATTCTCCTGGAGAACAGGAGGGGATCTTGCAAGAACTTGCCCATGAATCCTCTTGACTCTCTTCTATACTTCTATAAGAGAGATCTTTCCCTTAAGGAAGAGCAGTGTGCAGGGTTTGAAATATACCAGAACTTAGCCCTAGCTTGATGATATTCACTGACACTGAAATCATTTGGGTGACACTTATAGCGAATGTAGGCATAATGCTTCTGTTTGAGGGCCATGTCACACTTAGATGACCACCAGAGAAGCAATTGGCATGCATAATGGCTAAACATTCTAGGAATAGTAGTCAGGCTCACAGCAATAAATTTGCTAGAGAACTCAATCACCTCATTCACCACAAATTAGGCTGTGCACCCAGAAAACATAGGGATAGATCAAGGTAGGAAAATGAAGCAGTTATGTGTAAACTCATCCACATTTATGACACCTACAGTAGGGAGAAATAAGTATTTGTAAACTGTCAAAATTCAATTTTAATAAACTTCCAACCCCTCAAACTTACAAAATAGATGTATATTAATGTAAAGTTAAAAGTTCTGTGCACATAAAAAAAGCATGAAAGAATTGATATTCAGTAAACTTGAAATTAATGAAAAGATATAAAAAAGTATTCATACAAATCAATATTTGGTGATTAATACTTATTCGTGCAACCTTTATTGACTTTCACCACCATCAATCATTTCCTGTATTTCTTCACTAATGTGCCGCAACATTACTTTGGTATTTCAGCCCATTCTTCTTTGCAAATTACCTCCAATTCTTTGATGTTCTAGGGATTCCTCAAATGATTCTTGCTATTCAATGTTCGCCACAAGTTCCCTATTGGGTTCAAATCTGGTGACAGACTAGGCAACTCTAGAACTTTACATTGCTGTAGATGAGAGAAGTATGGGGAGAGAGAGGATGATAGCATGAGGGTTTTTTTTGTGGGGAGGGGGTTGTGGGAGGTTGATTAAAAGATGGGTGATGAGTATGAAGGTGATTAGTTGCCAGGTTACTGGCTGGTCACTTTGGCTTGTCAGTTCTTTATCTTCACTTTTCTTCTAAGTTGGATTGGGACCTTTGCAGGTACGCTAGTTCTAATTTTCTTCATGAGTAATTATTTTCTTAGTATAAATCTTTTCCCTTTATCGTTCTGTTTCTTCTAATTTCTTTTCTTTATCTTTCTTGTATTAGTCTCTTGTGACTAATTGGGGCATTCATGTCTTTGTCTTCTTTTTCTAAGCTTGGAGTTATTTGTTTCATTTTCCTGTTGGTTTCTCAACTTTTCCTTAGTACTCGTATGTGTCCATTTTTGATTTGGTAGTCAGTTCCTCCTGCTCTAAGCTGATCCTATTGCTGAGGAATAACTTCTTTAAGGTTTCTTTAGAGTTGTTTGATGATTCCTTCTTTGCCTTTAGTCCATTTCCCACTTGATACTCTTTGGAATAGTTCTTTTCTTAATGTCTTTACATCATCGGGGTAGATTCTGATTTTGTTTTCATCTAGTAGTTTTTCAATGTTTTTTTCTTCTTGATCAGAAACGAAGGTCCACTTACACGTCCCTCATTCTGTACCCTTTTTTTATGTCAATCGGTTTTAGCTGTCTTGGGAGGGGGTATGCCTTGTGTATGAAGACCTTGAGATTGAAGTCGCGGGCTTCATACCGGCATCCTTCTTTGATATTGAATTTTGAATGTGTCTTCTTCAGAGTCAGTTGTCCATTCCATTTCTCTCAGTGTGATGTTCTTTTTTGTCTTCTTCTGAGATTTGGTTTCTTTCCTTACTTTTTGGTCTGGTTCGGTTTCTTTGGCCTGTACTTGTTCTTTCTTTTCTGTCTCTGTTCCAACACACATCATATCTTTGACGTTTAGTGTCTTTCCGGCTGCGACACCGTATAGGAGTGCCGATGGAGGATTTAGGGGAAACCACATTTTGTGTATTCCATTTTTCTCCAAAAGGAAATTTAGGGTTTTTGCAATGGTTCCCGGTTCTGCAATATTGTTCATGTGTGCAAACATTATGCATGCTAATATATCTAAGCCAGTGCCTTCATTCACATTAATGTTGATTTTAGGTTCTTAAGCACTTTTTACCTCGTTGATTGTGGCTTTGGCAACACTCGCATAGGTCTGTTTTTGTTTTTGTGTTTTCTCTTTTTGTTCCAGTTCTTTTCTCTCCATGATTATCTTCCTTTTAGGGCAGTTTATGGCCATAATCCTGTGTGGACCCTGGCAGTTGATGCATTTCTTTATTAGTTCTTTGCACTCCCTGAAGATATGGCCGACTTGACTGCACTCAGAGCATATCTTCTGGTCCTTTTTGGGGCAATTCTTTGATACATGGTCCTCCAGTGCATAGCACTGAAAACATGTTTGGACATTGATGAATTTTTCCAGTTCCATGTTGTCAGGAGGGATTCTCATCCCAAATGCCAGAATCCCATTTGAGAGCACTTTGTTTGCCATTTCTGTCATTGCGCACACGATCTTGAACACAAGTGTGTGGCTTCTGAATTTGATGAGGTCATTAATTTTGAGGTTTTGATTTTCGTTCTCAATCTCTGTGGTCAATTCTTCTAGCGTGTGGGCTCCTACGTATTCATCAACTTTTCTACAGATGATTGACGGGTTTGCCAGGAATTGCGGCGGTAATTTTCAAGTGGCGACCTCTAGTCCTATTTCCATCATCTAACTCAAAAAACTTGCTAACATCCAATTTATCTATCCCGGAAAAATTTTTAAAGAGCTCAATCATATCCCCTCTCACACACCTCCTTTCGAACGAGAACATATTTAATACCCTCAGTCTATCTATATATTCAAGGTACCTTAGGGAAGGAATAATCTTTGTTGCCCTCCGTTGCACTGACTCGAGAAGGTTAATATCGTGTCTAAAATGTGGGGACCATGCCTGTATACAGTACTCTAGATGTGGCCTAACATAATAGTTATAGAGTTTAAGAATAACCTCATTACTTTTGTAACTGACATTTCTCTTAATGAAACCCAGCACTCTATTTGCCCTATTTCTTGCTTCAATACACTGCTTAGAAAACTTTAATGACTTATCTATTACTACTCCTAGATCTTTCTCATCCTCTACTGAGCTCAGCCAATGCCCATCCATTTGATAGTTAAATTCTCTATTATCTTTTCCCATGTTAATAACTTTGCATTTATCAAGGTTGAAAGTCATTTGCCACTTATGTGCCCAGGATTTAAATCCCCCTGCACTTTAAAATTATCATCAATATCTTTAACTACAGCTGCTAATTTGGTATCATCCGCAAAAATTGACACTTTATTATTAACTGCCTCCCCAAGATCGTTTATATAGATGACAAATAATAATGGACCGAGAAGTGATCCCTGAGGAACCTCACTGGTAACATCCCTCCACTCTGACTTTACACCATTTAGCACTACCCTTTGCTTCCTATCTTTCAGCCACTCAGCTATCCAATTTGAAACCCCCCCACATATCCCAATCATTTTTAATTTATGAACTAGTCTCCTATCTGGTACCTTATCAAATGCTTACTAAAATCTAAGTAAATTACATCTACATTCTCTCCCTTATCTACTTGATTTGTTACGAACTCCAGACAGTCTAATAAATTTGTCAAACATGATCTACCTGATCTAAACCCATGCTCAGCATCACTGATTAACCCCTCCCTCTCTAGATGTTGGCAAATCCCTTTTTTAACTATTTTCTCAAGAATTTTACAGACTACAGGAGTTAGGCTAACCGATCTAAAGTTATTTGGATCGTCTTTACTACTCTTCTTGAAAATGGGGACTACATTCGCTCTCTTCCAATCATCGGGTATTTCTCCATATTCCAGTGACCTAGTATACAACTTCTTCAGAGCTATTGAGATACTTTCTACCCCTTCTTTAAGTATCCTAGAATGAATATTATCAGGGCCGGAGGCCTTGGTAGCATCTAACTCACCTATTAGTCCTTTTATCATCCTCCAATCCAATCAATGCTTTTACAAAGTGTAATAGATGGTTTAGAGTGAGATCTAGCCCTTCTGAGAGCAGCAAATGGTCAACAGAACACCTGGCATGATGTTCTTGTACTCCTAGAGGCACAGGATGCGGCTGTTCATCGGAGTACAGGTCAGGGATTGGTTGGTTCTGAATCTCGGATCATCTTCACAGCTCAAACTTGGGCAAGTGCCCAGAATATGCATGTGAATATGAAAGTATCTGCTTCAGGGGTGAATCCTTCTTATGAGACTCCTTTTAGGTCAAAGTCCAAATCTCACAGTTTAAAGTCTCCAAAAACATTCCCTAGATGTAATTGGTGCCAAAAACCTGACCAGTCTTCGACTGAACTTCGAACCGGTAGCACGTGTTTCATAGAGCTCTCAGTCTGTTGATTTATTTTTCAGATTTTTCTAGATGTAATTGGTGCCAAAAACCTGACCAGTCTTCGACTGACCTTCAAACCGGTAGCACGTGTTTCATAGAGCTCTCAGTCTGTTGATTTATTTTTCCGATTTTTCTACAGTTTTTTTTTTTTTTTCCACCACAATCAGCGAAAGCTAATTTGCTCTTTTTTTTCTTATTACTACTTAAGTTCTTTCTTTGTTTGAATAAGTGATGGAGTTCGGGGATGAAAGTGAACATGAGTGTCGGAATGTATGCATTGGTTGTGGTGTATTTGGTGAGGGGTATACATGTGTTGTATGTGGGCTGCGTGAATGCATTGTAGATTTAGAGGGGATGAGAAGGCAGGATTTAGACAGGATATGTAGGCTGAAGGGGTTAGTTGCTGAGCTCAGGAGGAAACTTAGTGTTAGGCCTAGAGCTGGGAATAGGTTAGGTGGTGAGGTAGGACAGTTAGATGTTTCAGGTGAAGGTAGAGGGCCGGTGGAAGAGGTAGGATATGATAGTTCTAGGGATAGTGAAGTTAGCCCCCTTAGATTAGTTAGAAATAGGCCTAGTGAGGATGGGGGACAGTGGAGAGTGGTTAGGAAACGTGAAGCTAGGGTTGCCTCTGTTGAGGTTGTTAGCCAGGGGAAGAATAGGTGTGTGAGTCAGAGGGACACAGAACCTATTAGCTTGACTAATAGATTCAGTGCCCTAAGAGAGGAAGTAACTGGAAGTGATATGACTGATGGGGGTGGGGGTGGAGGTAGAGTGACTGGTAGTTTGAATGAGAATAGGAGTGGGGATGGAGGTAGGTCTGTGAGGGTTAGGAATAGGAGTCTGACTGAAGTGCTTGTGATGGGTGATTCGCGAGTTAGATATTTAGATAGGAAGTTGAATGCAAGTAGATTGAACGGTTTGAGGGTGTGTTTGCCGGGTGCTGGAGTGAGAGATCTGTCTGATAGGTATAAGGAGCTGGTGTCTGGCTGTGCAAGGGATGCAGTTGTGAATACACATGTAGGAGTGAATGATGTGAAGAAAGTGGGTGCATGTGAGTTACGTGAGAGGTACAAGAGGTTGATTGAAAAGGTGAAAGAAAGTAGAATGAAAGGTGTTGTGACAGGTGTGCTTCCAAGAATGGATGTTGGGGTAGAATGGATGTCTCGTGCGATTGGGCTGAATGATTATGTGAGGAGGATGTGTGAGATGGAAGGTGTCATGTTTGTGGATGTGTGAGATAGGTTTGTTGGAATGAAAGAAATGTATGCGATGGATGGACTGCATTTGAGTAGGAGGGGGGTAGATGTGTTGTGGGAGGAGTATGATCGTGTTATTAGGTCTTTGCGGGCAGGAAACTAGATACTAATAGTGGTCAGGGAATTATGAGAGGACATTATACTACTGAAAGTAGAATGGACTTGGCAGATAACAGAAATAGGTTCCAAGGTGATAGAGGTGAGGTCATTCAGGTTTCAAGAGGTGCTTCAGGGATAGGGGGGTTAAATTGTTTCTATACAAATGCTTGTAGTCTTAGAAACAAGAAGGATGAGCTAATAGTTATATTAGCAATGAGAATATAGATATATTATGTGTTACTGAATCATGGGTTAATGAAATAGAATTTAGTGACACTATAAGTGAATTTGATTTAAAGGGCTATATATGTACATTAATCAAAGGACAGGTAGGATTGGTGGAGGAATAATTATCTATATAAAAAACAACATTGTTTCAAGTTTAAATACTTCAATAAAGCAGGATGGAGTTGAGTCACTTTGGATAGATATTAGGTTCAGGAAAAAAAGAATGGTGCATTTGGGAGTTTTTTACAGGCCACCTGGGCAGTCTGATGATATGGATGAACTAATGATAAGGGAAATAAGTAACGGATGTGAAACAGAGGCAGTTATTATTGGGGACTTCAACTTAAACTCTGTGGACTGGGAAAATATGATAGGTAGGGATAGAACAAGTGGCAGGTTCATAGAATGCTTTGAGGATAATTTTTTTTAATCAATTTGTTAATGAGCCAACGAGGGGGGACAATATATTAGATTTAGTACTTTCTAACAGTGATCATTTAGTTCAAGAATTGACTGTTGGGGAAGCATTGGGAAATAGTGACCATCAGATAGTTCATTTTAACTTGGGAATTGAGAAGGGTAAAATAACCGAGAATGCTGTAAAAGTTCCAAATTTTCATAAGGGAGATTATGTAAAACTTCGAAGCTTGCTAAATTTGGTAGACTGGGATATAGAATTCAGAGGTAAAAATGCTTACGGGATGTGGGATACTTTCAAGCATATAATAAATGTAGTCCAAGAACAATGTATCCCAATGAAGGCCATTAGGAACAAAAGTAGGAAACCATTATGGTGGAATCAGGAGATAGCTAGAAAAATTTCAGAGAAGAAAAGGGCATATAAAAAATTACAGGTAGAAAATAATATTCAAAATTTAAGTGATTATAGAATGGCTAGGAATGAGTTAAATAAGATTATAAAGAAGAATGAAAGGGGGTCAGAAATTAAATTAGCTCAGGATAGCAACAAAGATCCTAGAAAGTTCTTTAGTTACTATAAAATTAATAACAAGTCTTGCAGAGTTAAAATAGGACCTATCAAATATGAAGGGGTTGTGAGAGAAACTGATGAGGAAATAGTTGAGGTACTAAATGGTCATTTTGCATCAGTATTTACAAAGGAGAAACTGAATAGTCTTATGTATAGTACTCATGGGTCACGGAAAGAGGTGTTTACTACCATTGGTGTGGATTGGAGGACGATAAAAGAACTAATAGGTGAGTTAGATACTACCAAGGCCTCCGGCCCTGAAAATATTCATTCTGGGATACTTAAAGAAGGGGTAGAAAGTATCTCAATAGCTCTGGAGAAGTTGTATACTAGGTTACTGGACTATGCAGAAATACCCGATGATTGGAAGAGAGCGAATGTAGTCCCCATTTTCAAGAAGGGCAGCAGAGAGGATCCAAATAACTTTAGATCGGTTAGCCTAACTCCTGTAGTCTGTAAAATTCTTGAGAAAATAGTCAAAAAAGGAATTTGCCAACATCTAGAGAGGGAGGAGTTAATCAGCAATGCTCAGCATGGGTTTAGATCAGGTAGATCATGTTTGACTAACTTACTAGACTTTCTGGAGTTTGTAACAGATCAAGTAGATAAGGGAGAGAATGTAGATATAATTTACTTAGATTTTAGTAAAGCATTTGATAAGGTACCACATAGGAGACTAGTTCATAAATTAAAAATGATTGGGATATGTGGGGGGGTTTCAAATTGGATAGCTGAGTGGCTGAAAGACAGGAAGCAAAGGGTAGTGCTAAATGGTGTAAAGTCAGAGTGGAGGGATGTTATCAGTGGGGTTCTTCAGGGATCACTTCTCGGTCCATTATTATTTGTCATCTATATAAACGATCTTGGGGAGGCAGTTAATAATAAAGTATCAATTTTTGCGGATGATACCAAATTAGCAGCTGTAGTTAAAGATATTGATGATAATTTTAAAGTGCAGGGGGATTTAAATAAATTGTTATCCTGGCCACATAAGTGGCAAATGACTTTCAACCTTGATAAGTGCAAAGTTATTAACATGGGAAAAGATAATAGAGAATTTAACTATCAAATGGATGGGCATTGGCTGAGCTCAGTAGAGGATGAGAAAGATCTAGGAGTAGTAATAGATAAGTCATTAAGGTTTTCTAAGCAGTTGATTGAAGCAAGAAATAGGGCAAATAGAGTGCTGGGTTTCATTAAGAGAAATGTCAGTTACAAAAGTAAGGAGGTTATACTTAAACTCTATAACTCTTATGTTAGGCCACATCTAGAGTACTGTATACAGGCATGGTCCCCACATTTTTGACACGATATTAACCTTCTCGAGTCAGTGCAACGGAAGGCAACAAAGAATATTCCTTCTCTGAGGTACCTTGAAAATATAGATAGACTGAGGGTGTTAAATATGTTCTCGTTCGAAAGGAGGTGTGCGAGAGGGGATATGATTGAGCTCTTTAAATTTTTTTCTGGGATAGATAAATTGGATGTTAGCAAGTTTTTTGAGTTAGATGATGGAAATCGGACTAGAGGTCACCACTTGAAAATTAAAAAGCAAGGGTGTAGGTTGGATTTAAGAAAATATTTTTTCACCAATAGAGTGGTAGACTTCTGGAACAAATTGCCGCGGAGGGTAGTAGGTAGTCCAAATTTAAATGTATTTAAGAGTAGGTTGGATGAGTTTATGGGGAGGGAAGGTTGTGATGGTTCCTAAGATTTGTATATATTAATATCGTTTGTATATATCTATAGTTGCATGATTTAGTTCTTGACAAGCCTTGATTGGTGATACCCTTATTTCTCAGCGCAATCCTCTGGATGTAGTTTTCCTGGGAGTTTGGGTGCCTTAAAAAAAGAGGCCATTTGACTCGGATGACCTATGATGAGCCCTTGTGGCTTTTGTCATCTGTTATATTATATTGTGGGGGACTTTGATTTTGTCTTCTCCTGGTGATGGTGCTTTTTGTGGGTGGGTTTTGACAGATGCGGATGACCTTTGATAGGCCCTTGTGGCTTTTGTCATCCGTGAAATTATGTTATGTTAATGTCCCCGTCATCTGAATCAATGTCTTAGGTGTCGTAACCCAGATCACTTTGTAAAGAATTGCTCACAGCCTAAACAGAATTTATCTAAGATTGTAGAAGCTTTTGCATGATTTAGTTCTTGACAAGCCTTGATTGGTGATACCCTTATTTCTCGGCGCAATCCTCTGGATGTAGTTTTCCTGGGAGTTTGGGTGCCTTAAAAAAAGAGGCCATTTGACTCGGATGACCTATGATGAGCCCTTGTGGCTTTTGTCATCTGTTATATTATATTGTGGGGGACTTTGATTTTGTCTTCTCCTGGTGATGGTGCTTTTTGTGGGTGGGTTTTGACAGATGCGGATGACCTTTGATAGGCCCTTGTGGCTTTTGTCATCCGTGAAATTATGTTATGTTAATGTCCCCGTCATCTGAATCAATGTCTTAGGTGTCGTAACCCAGATCACTTTGTAAAGAATTGCTCACAGCCTAAACAGAATTTATCTAAGATTGTAGAAGCTTTTGGAAGAAGAACCAGTTCATCTTCTAGTAGTGATAATGTAGAAGGTGCTCGGAAAGGACGATCCCATACACGTCAACATCGAAGTCGAACCTCCAGACAAGGTTCTATAAATAAAAAGTCTCCTTTAAACTAAGACCCTCTGGCGTAAGTGATAAGGTTACATTGGAGGATAAGGGTACTAATACGGTAGCTTGTGAAACTTCACTATGTGAAGCTACCCTGTCTAAATGTGATCTGGATGAGGAAGAGTTAGGCCAGGTTGAGGCTATGGTCACTCACCTGATAAATTTCAAGACTACTGAAGATAAGAAGCAAATTGATTCAGAAATGAAACCCCTTTCATGAGTGAGCTAGAAGAAACTTCTGAGTCTCAGGTCTGTGAAACTTCTCCTGAGATTGTAGTTGCTTCAGATAATGTTTTTTTATGGAACAGATACCATTCCACTCCAAGAGTGGACTGCCTCTGTGACTAATTTTGATGCTATTTTATGTGCAGTTAAGAGAGTTAACTATGCGTATTTAAGACTGGTTAAACTTATGAAAATGCCTATTTCTTTTACACAATGTTGGAATGCTCTTGTTGACTCAGGAGGTGATGTGAATTTACTTTGTGAGGATGTTATAATTGAATTAGGATTGTGCCATGTGGTAGTGCACTGAAAGGCTTTGGAAGTAAAGAAGGGACTATACTGGAAAAAGTCACCTTGTTACCTGTTTTGCATGTAAGACAGTTTAAACCAACTAAATTCCTTGTTGTTCCTGAGGAAGGTTTGACTGAAACTGTGATTCTTGGTAGTGAATTCACTCACGTTGTCATTAAATTTATTTTCATTAACCCATGATTCTATTACACATATATCTACATCTTCATCAATAATATAACTAAATAACTCATCTTTCTTATTTCTAAGAATACGAGCATTGGTATAAACACAACTCAGCCCACCTATCCCTGAAGCACCTCTTTTAGAATGTATACCCTCCACTCTATCTATTCTCCATCTCTTTCCTTTCCCTGCCTCACCCTGTACTCTTATATTTCCCTGACCACTATCAGTAACTAGTTTCCCGCCTGCAAAGACCCAACAACACTAACTCTTGCCACAACATGTCAACCCCAGCCTGGCTTAGATGGAGTCCATCCAATGCATACAATGGCTTATTCCCATTAAACCCATTCCAAACATTTACAAACACTAATCCTGACTCCTCACACAGGCCTTTCACATACTCATTCAGTCCAATTGCACGAGACAACCATTCCACCCCTACATCCAATCTCAGAAGCACACCTGAAATGCCTTTCACTCATCCTTTAAACTAACCTTTTGTACCTCTCTAGTAACTCACATAAGCCCACCTTCTTTACATCATTTACTCCCACATGCGTAATCGCAACTGCATCCCTCTAACACCCAGACACCAGACTGTCATACCTCTCTGACAAATTATTTACACCAGCACCCGGCAAAGAAACTCTCACTCCCTTCCAGTTGCTTGCACTTAACTTCCTATCTAAATATCTAATCTGAGAGTCACCCATCACAAGCACCTCAGTCATCCTCCTAGTCCCCCTAGGCCTAGCATTACCCTCTTTCCTGTTCTCAATCAAACTACCACTTAAATCACATCAGACAAATCACTTTCAACCTCTTCCTCTCTCAGGGCATTAGTATATATTGATGATATCCTTATTTTGGGTCATTCATTTGAGGAACATATGAAACTTGTTGATCGAGTCCTAACTTTGTTTAGGAGATATGGACTCAAAATTAAACTTTCAAAGCACTCTTGGGCACAGACTGAGGTGAAGTTTCTTGGACATTTGGTAGGTCAGCCAGGCCTGAAGAAGCACCCCGATTATGTTCATAAAATTAAGGATTTCAAGCCACCTACTACTGTCTATGAAATGAGAAAGGCTTAAGGCTTTGTGACCTTTCAGAGAAAGTTCATCCCAATGTGCTCTGTCATTGCTAAACCCTTGTCTTGTTTAACAGGAAGGCGTAAAAGTCAAAGAAAGAAGAAAATCTCTTGGACTGAAGAGATGAATATTGACTTTGAGAAACTTAAAGTTGTATGTTGATGCTTCTGGAAAAGGAACTGGAGCCTGTCTTTGTCAGGAACAAGCAGGTAATAGAGTAATTATAGCTTTTGACTTGATGACTTTCCTTGATTGTGAGACACTACTCAACCATTGAACAGGAGTTGGCTGCTCTTCAATTGCGAGTGAAAACATTTAGACTTTTTTGTATGGTCAGTTTTTTAATATTTATTCTGACCATCACCCTCTTATGTGTACTAGCATGATATGAAAATGATTGACAGTCATCTGAATAAGACTTTGGAAGAATTATAGGAGTTTGATTTTGATCTTTGGTATTACCCTGGTGATCTTAATACCGCTGCTGATTGGTTGTCTCATCTTCCTGGTCTGCCACCTCATGAGATTACTCCTGATAACTCATATTTAAAGTTACCCATTGGCTTGAAGGTGCTTAAGGAAATGAGAGGAGGTCCTGATTAATTAATTGAGTCTCTTTTATGTGATCTTGAGCAACTGTTTGAAGAACAAGGTAGAGATTTGTCCATGTTGCTTAGTGTAACCAAGCTCCGGGAATTTCTAGTAGAGCAGTTTTTGAAAGACTCCACTAAACTTAGATAAGATTGTTCAAAATAGTAACATAACATAATTTCACGGATGACAAAAGGCACAAGGGCCTATCAAAGGTCATCTGCATCTGTCAAAACCCACCCAGAATACCACCGCTATGAGGTATTCTGGCTGTGTGCCAGCTCTTGAATTGTTATTAGCTTTTTCAAATTCCTTGAATCTACAGGTATGGGTGCATTATGACACTGCCTGTCCAGTTGTGTATTGTCACTCTGATGTGAGTGATGAACCGATCATTGATCTTAAATGCTTGGGTGGGGTACATTTTAATCCTGTGCTAGTACTTAAGAATTTTGCCATTCCAACCTAAGTTTTCAGTGGTAGTAAAGTACTAGTTAAGGCACCAGAAAATGATGCCACTGTTCCTATTGTTGAATTGGAGAATACTAGTGAATCTGACATTCCATAAATCATGTACATTACAGAAGTGGAAAGTAACATAACATAACATAATTTCATGGATGACAAAAGCCACAAGGGCCTATCAAAGGTCATCCGTATCCATCAAATCCCACAGTTACTGTGCAATCATGTCAAATACTCTTTTTAGATGTCAAGTATGGGTGAATGGTGTGGTCTTTGGTGCCCTCATTGATACTGGAGCCCAAGTAAGTCTGGCATCGGAGTCTGTAGTGTTAGAGTTGAATTTGACTAATTCTATTGAGTTATGAAGAAAGTGGTTTCATTGGCATAACTGGTGAAACTGGTATTAATTTAGGGGCTATTCTAATGATTTTGACTTTCAATAATGGTGTTGAATTTCTTTATGCTGTAGTTCCAAATCAGACTACTGATCTCTGTTTCATTGTTGGTCAGAATATATTGGCTGAGGCCAGTATAGTGATCGACTTTTCACATAGAAGATTGTTGTTTAAGAATGAGGTAGTTGCTAGATTTATTGATACCTCGAAAGTGAGTTTTGAGAGGAGGTGAGGGGGAAGTGGGTTTTTGACGGATGCGGATGACCTTTGATAGGCCCTTGTGGCTTTTGTCATCCATGAAATTATGTTATGTTATGAAGTGCACCAACAATTTTCCCAGGGCCCATCAGAGTTTATATTAACCCAATATGTGAGTTTACCAAATTTGCACCAAGGTTGGGAGGATGTGCAACTCCTCCAGATACCAAATGTAACAGGCTACACAAGTTAGCCCACTGCGGAGCTTAAACCCATGGTAATTGTTAAGATTAATGGCTCACAATTTTGTTAGCATTTACTACTAGGGAATACTACTAGATTATTAAAAATAGCATGGGATGGGGTGAAACTCCCCATAATTAAAGGGGGGTATTGTTTTGAAATTCCCTTAAAAATGATGATATATAATACAATATGATGGTGAGCCTAGAAGATCAGCTGGTACCTCAGGTCAACGGTAAAGTGAAAGCGGTAGAGGATAACCTTGCAGAGCTGAAAAATAAGGTTAAAGATGAGGTCACGGTGCAAATCCAGCAAGTCGGCTCTAATTACAAGGATGCTCTGATGGCGAAAGCAAAGAGAGTAGCTTTGTCAGGAAATGTTGAGGACAACAGGCAACCAAAGAGTGAGGGAATTGTTGATGCAACTACAACAAGAATTCAGGACAGGTTAAACAGGCTGAAGAAGTTAGTATTGTATAAGGCCCCAGAAGAGTGGATCACTGGAATGAACTTAAATTTTAGGGAAGAGAAAACAAAACAGGATAAGTTGCTATTTATGAAGCTCTGTACTGAAATTGGAGTAGATTGTAAAAATGAGGATATAAGTGAAATTATGCGACTTGGCAAGTATGTGCCGATGTCTGAGACAAACTCTAATGAGAAGCTTAGGCCTATCCTGATAACATTAGAGAACGGACTGAAGGAGAAAGTGCTGAGGAATGTTCACAAACTGAAGAACTGTACAAATGAGGCGGTAAAGTATATTGGTGTTGCACATGACATAAACAAAGAGGAAAGGATTAGGGACAGCCTGCTGAAGCAGGAGGCAAAAAAAAAAAATCAGGGAGCAAGTGGATCAGAGTTTTTTCATGTGGTGAGAGGTCTACCCTGGGAGAGAGAA
Source organism: Ceratothoa steindachneri (assembly GCA_963969495.1). Classification (NCBI taxonomy): domain Eukaryota; kingdom Metazoa; phylum Arthropoda; class Malacostraca; order Isopoda; family Cymothoidae; genus Ceratothoa; species Ceratothoa steindachneri. The sequence goes on along the minus strand of OZ018317.1, from coordinate 19,168,794 downwards.
GTTGTACGTATCAGGAGGAGAGCACCAGGAACAACGGTGGAAGAGACGGCCTCAGGAAGGGACATGACAAGAAGGAACGAGGCACAAATAGTGGTGCCAGTGGAGGAACAAACCAAGACAAACGTGGATCTAGCAATAGTGCACAGGGTCGAGGAGAACGCCTAATTTATACATCAACTAGTGATGATGATAGCCGTAATAAGTTTAGTATTTTGCTTAGTAATGTGGATATATTTAGCCCAGACAAAGTGCTTGAATTACAAACAAGAATAAGTACCATGAGGGAGGCTCCCTCTGCTTTGGTTCTACAAGAGGTTAAGCCTAAGAATTTTCGGTTTGAAAGGGAACTTGTGGAGTATAATATTGATGGGTACGAGACTATTGAGAAAAATTTAGGGAAAAATGATGATGGACGTGGTCTCTTGATATATGTAAGAAAAAGTTTGCCATATAGTATTCTTAATTTTAACCAGCACTATTGTGAATATTTAGGTATAAGAATCGGGACACAGCCTAATAATGTTGTACTTGTATCAGTATACAGAAGCCCTAACAGCACGGAAGAAAATAATCACAAGTTGCTAAGTTTAATCAGTGAATTTAATGATTTAGATGATAAATTTAAGGTATTGTGTGGGGATTTTAATCTACCAAACATTGACTGGAGATTTTGGACCAGCACAGAGCAGTTCAGCCAAGTTTTTATAGAGAAAATACGGGATGGGTACCTATTTCAAAAGGTGGATTTTTTTTTTTTAATTAAGGGGCTATCTGGCGACTGCCGACTTAGACATTAGTCGCCGTAAACAAACAGCCTAGTTCTAGGCTACTTTAAAAATTAAACAGGAAACAATAAAAAGAGATAACAATAACAATAAAAAAGCAATAACAAAAACAACAACAATTAAACTGGGTTAAATGAAAGGGAGAAGGCCAGCCTCCCCCAAAAAGTCAATAAGTCCACTAGTCATGGTGCACGCACTCGTCCCGAGTACAAGGGACAGGCGGTAGCGACCCCGCCCATCCCAGTACCGGGACAGGTATCGTGCGCGAAGATCACCCAGACTGGGACATTCAACAAGAATGTGCCGAACAGTCTGGGGGACGACGCAGTCGTTGCAATAGGACGCAGGCGAGCGCTCCATCAAGTAGCGATGCGTCACACGAGTGTGTCCGATTCGAAGACGACAGAAAGCAACCTGAAGCCGCCGCGGCATTGGGGGATAGGTCCATGGGAACAGTCGCGGCGCAATGGCACGCAACTTTAAGTTCCCCTCGACCGTCTCCCATCTTCTTTGCCAAGCAGTCAGAAGAGCTGCCCGTATACCTGCCATGTAGTCAGTGTGAGGAAGAGCGAAACGCTGGTCCGGTCGCAGAGTCCTCGCGGACTCTTTGGCGCCCTCATCGGCGCGCTCATTCCCCGCAATTCCTACATGTCCAGGAACCCAGCAGAAGATAATCTCGACATCTGCCCGGCTCGCCAAAACCGTGGTGTCACGGATATCGCGAACCAGGGGATGCGGAGATTCCAATGCCCCGAGAGCACTCAGGGCGCTTTGTGAGTCGCTATAGATCACAATCCGGTCTCCGAACCGGGCACGTCGCGTAATCTCCCGTACCGAGTGGTGTATTGCCACCAGCTCGGCCGTGAAGACAGACGCAGCGCCTGGTAGAGCCCCGCTGACTTCAAACAGAGGGGATACGGCGTGGAAGCCGACCCCCTCTTGGGACTTGGAGCCATACGTATACACTGGCACGGTACCAGCGTGACACGATGTGTGCTCCAAAAAGGTCGAACGCAATACTCCCGGCGCAGTACAAGCTTTGGGAGCAGAGGCGTGGCGACAAATAGCCAAATGTGGTACCCTCCAGGGTGGCGTCCTGGGCAGAACCAGGGGCGCCACCGGCCCGACAGCTATATCTACTTCTCGAAGGAGTTTCCTGGCCCTAAACCCAAAGGGCTTAGGGTATGACTGGCGTCTCTCGGCTGCATAGGCACCATCGAGATCAGCTGCGGATGCAGTGAGAGCTGTTGGCGCCTGAGGGAGGCGCCGGGCTCGCGCGTACAGGCGAGTGATGCACTGCACGCGGCGCAGAGCGAGTGGTATCTCCCCAGCATCGACCAACAGGCTCTCAATGGGGGAAGTGCGGAAGGCACCGGTCGCAAGGCGAAGGCCGGTGTGGTGGATCGAATCCACCTTCCGCAATAAACGCTCGGCTGCGGATGCATAAAACTCGCATGAAGTAACAAGATTCAGAGAGGGGTCTGCTGGGAATATACTTGACTTGGTATTCTGCAATGATGATCAGTTGATTGAGGAAGTGTCAATTGATAGCCCTATTGGGAAGAGTGACCATGGGTGTATATTATTCTCTTGTGACTTGGAGATTCAACATAAGTATTCTGAGAAAATGGTATACATGATGGAGAGAGCAAATTGGGGGAAACTAAGGGACTTAATGAACATTGATTGGAAGGACTATCTAAATGATCAAAATGTGGATGAAATTTGGAACAAATTTAAGACAAAGCTATTTGGTGATGTAGATAACTGTATTCCCAAGAGAAAGTTTAGGGTGGAGCAAAACAATAAAGTACATAAAAAGTACACTCAGAATAAGAAGTTGTGGTCCAAAATTAAGAAAAAAACGTAGGTTATGGTCAAGACTAAAGCAGATCAAGACAACTGGTGCAGAAAATTATGTTGGTGAATTAAGCAATGTGTACGATAATTACAGAAGGATAAATAATCAAGTAAGAAGAGCCACAAGGAATGAAGCAATCAAACAAGATAAAGTAATAGCGAAAAATGTTAAGGAGAACCCTAAAATATTTTGGAAAGCTGTGCAGTCTAAAACAAGGAGTACTTGTACGATACCAGAGCTGTATATAAATGAACAAAGGGATGAAAAAACCAAGGGAGATATGGAGAAGGCCGAAGTATTGTCAGAGTTTTACTGCAAGGTTTTCACGGAAGAGCCACAGGAAGAGGTCCCAGAGATAGAGGTCAAGGAGGTCCCAGTACTGGAGGAAATAACATGGACAGAAGAGATCATAAAGCAAAAGCTTGATAGCCTCAAGCGTAACAAGTCATCAGGGCAAGACGGTATACACGCTAGGATCATTAAGGAATTAGCAGAACAATTAGTGGCTCCACTGAAGATCATATTCGAACTCTCCTTCAAAAATCGAAAGTTGCCGGAAGAGTGGAAGAGGGCTAATGTCGCAGCAATTTTCAAGAAAGGTGATGGAAGCGACCCCAGCAACTACAGACCGGTGAGTCTTACTTGCATCATTGGAAAAATCATGGAATCAGTCATCAAAGACCGTATCATCACACACATGAAAGAAAATAACTTGTGCAGCTCAAAGCAGTATGGTTTTGTTTTTGGTAGGTCAACAACATTGCAAATGCTACAAGTAGCCAACAGACAGCAAAGAGTTAGTATAGATGGAGTTAAATCTGAGTGGGGGTGTGTTAGCAGTGGAGTTCCTCAAGGATCTGTTTTGGGTCCCTTGCTATTCTTAATTTATATTAATGATCTTGACATAGGTATAAGTAGTAACCTGAGTAAATTTGCTGATGATACTAAGCTAGGTAGGGCCATTAGGGCTGATTCTGATGCTGTTGTAATGCAGGAGGAATTGACCATTCTGTCCAATTGGGCCGAGAAATGGCAAATGAAGTTTAACATAGACAAATGTAGTGTACTTAGTATAGGTAGAAATAATCCATTGAATAGTTATAAATTAAATGACAGAATTTTAGGGAGGACTGATTGTGAGGGAGACTTGGGTATTTTGGTAAGTTCAGACCTTCGTCCTAGAAAGCAATGTCTAAATGCTAAGAATAAAGCTAATAGGATATTGGGATTCATTAGGAGGAGTGTAAGCAATAAGAGTGCTGAAGTCATTCTAAAACTGTATCTGGCGCTAGTTAGGCCTCATCTAGACTATGCAGTACAATTTTGGTCACCATATTATAGGAAGGATATTGATTTGCTTGAGTCTGTGCAGAGAAGGATGACAAAGATGATTGGTGGGCTAAGGAACTTACCTTATGGTGAAAGGCTCAGAAAACTAAATCTACATACATTGGAAAGGAGAAGAGTCAGAGGGGAATTGATTGAAGTCTTCAAATGGGTAAAAGGATATAATAAAGGGGATCTGGGTAAGGTTCTTATACTTAGTGAACATGACAGAACACGTAGCAATGGGTTTAAGCTTGATAAGTATAGGTTTAGGAAGGAGATTGGGAGGAATTGGTTTACAAATCGTGTGGTAGATGAATGGAATAGGCTCACTAGGCATGTGATAGAAGCCTCCTCTCTGGGTAGTTTTAAGAATAGATTAGATAAATATATGGATGAAGCTGCTAGATGGGACTGACTTTTTTTTATGTACATATGTATATATTTTTCTAAGGAGTGGGAAGATTATATTTTGCGGTTGCATGAATGGACATAATCCTCTGGATGCATTTTATGTATATTGTAGATTAGATCTGACAAACTCCTGTAAAGGGTGACAATGTTGATGACTTTTCTCTGGTAAGAAATCTTTTGTGTGTTGAATGGAACAGGAGCTGCCAAGTGTAGGCCATGAATGGTCTTTTGCAGTCTCCTTCTTTTCTTATGTTCTTCTTATGTTATGTTCTTAAATGGACTGAAGCACTGGATGAAGGATGGGCTACAGATGTCGCATATTGCGACTTTATGAAAGCCTTTGATAAGGTTCCCCACCAAAGATTGCTGAAAAAGTTGAAAGCCTTTAATCTGGGGCCCAGTTACATGGGTTGGATTGAGTCTTTTTTGTGTGGACGGCAGCAGAGAGTCATGGTTAATAGTGAAAGGTCCAGCTGGAAGAGCGTCATAAGCGGGGTACCGCAAGGCTCCGTACTCGGACCTCTGCTGTTCATCATGTACATCAACGACCTACCGGAATCGATGTCCAATGAGAGCCAACTATTTTTGTACGCTGATGATACGAAAATATTCAGGTCTATTAAAGATGTTGATGAGTGTAGAAAACTACAGGATGACATGGTTGACCTTAAGGAGTGGTCAAATAAGTGGCTCTTGAAATTCCATCCTGATAAATGTAAAGCTATGAGGATTGGTATATCAGAAATACCACATGGTGATTATGTCATGGAGCAGAGCTTAACACTCACCAATGAAGAGAAAGATCTAGGGGTAATAGTTGACAAGGATCTGAACTTTGAAAAGCACATATCAGGGAAAATAAATTCGGCTAATAGAATAGTGGGTCTCATACGTCGTACCATATCATGTCTTGATGAAGAGGTCTTTCGATCATTGTTTGTGGCCTTGGTCCGACCAATCCTGGAATATGCAAGCCCAGTGTGGAGCCCTTATAAGGTAAAAGACATAACAGCACTGGAAAATGTTCAAAGAAGAGCTACAAAGCTAGTACCATCCCTAAAAGACTTGTCATATGAGGAGCGTTTAAGGAAATTAAAGTTACCAACACTGGCATACAGAAGAGCTAGGGGTGAAATGATTGAAACTTACAAAATATTGCAAGGGGTATATGATGAGGTGGCATGTCAGGGGCTTTTTGAGCTGCAAGAGGATGGTCGCACCAGAGGACATAGCAAGAAGCTTTACACCAAGAGGTCAAGACTTAATATTAGGAAGAACTTTTTCTGCAACAGAGTAGTAGAAAAATGGAATGACCTACCAGAATACGTAATATCTGCTGAAAATGTTTTGAAATTTGAAATTGCACTTGATAGGGTATGGGGTGGCCAGCCGATAAAGTATGACTATAGGGCTAAATTAGAAAAAATAGAAATGTCCACCCAAGACACACAACTAACGAGGTCATTGATGAGGAGCCGGGCCACATAGACTGAATAGCCTCCAACCCGGGCAACGTCTGTGAGTATCTGTGAGTATCTGTGAGTAATCTTTTACATTAGCGACTCATTTTGTTTTTTACCTGTTCTAAATTGAACGATATCGGTGTATACCATTCATTATGTATTTGGTTATTTGTATATGAGTTTGGTTACTGGAAGCTGGTTTAGAGCTGTACTATGGGTTACTATATGGGGGTGAAGCCTCCCTACCGCTCGCCCTCAGGAACAAGTAAATAAACAAAAGATTGGTAAATGTTGCGAGTATGGGCGGATGCGATTCTAGCTTATTTTGAGGGTAGGCTCATTGTTGGGGACGGCTTGTCGGGGGGATGGGCCTACGATAATCCTAAGATTTCAATCATTGGGGGGTCTGGGGGATGATAATCCTGAGATTTCAATCATTCAGGGGGTCTGAGGGGCACAGCACCCCAGTATATAATCGGAAATTGTCATAAACTTTGTTCACATAGATTTCAGCTCAGAAAAGTAACTAGGAAAAATAGCCCCAAATAAGCTAGGACTCGGATCTGGCCATACTCTACACAATTACCAAAAGATTTTGGAACAAAGGACGAATCATTATGTAATAACATGAAAAAATCCCGTCTCTAATGTAAAAGATTAAGAAATCTTTTGTGTGTTGACTGGAACAGGAGCTGCCAAGTGTAGGCCATGAATGGTCTTTTGCAGTCTCCTTCTTTTCTTATGTTCTTATGTTATGTTCTTATGCGACCCCCAAAACGCTAAATAAATCGTACCTCACTAATCTTAACAATTACCCAATTTAAAACATCAATCAAGTCCTCTCGTGGATTTAAGTTAATTAGTGTTTTAGCAAGCGACCATTTAATAGTAACACAGAGTGAGAGAGACGAACGATTGATTGATTGATTTAATCTGTTTTAAAGGTGCTGAAACCCTATAAGGATTATTGACACCGTGAAATTACAGTCAAGATAGTCACCACCACCTCTTCAGTCTAGGGACTCCACTCCTAGACACTCAAGAATAAAGAGAAAGGTGGAGTCTGTTAGTATGAGAAGATAAGCTAAACTAGACGGTGCCAACAGTTACACAATTGTGTATACAAATACTCATATCTATATATGTACATAAATGGATATACAACCTGAAAAAAAAAAAAATAAATAAAAATAATAATAACAAAAAAAATAAAAATAAATAAAATCAAATAAATTAAATGTGTCTATATAATGATGTATCTCTTAGAAACTTTAGTACTAGTTCAAATGGGACTGAGGAATTTAGGACAGTAGCATATGAAAATCTTAAGTTGTTTTCCAAGCAGAAATTTAATAAGGGTTTACGACTTAAAGCATATTCAGGGCATTGAGTTATAGCATGTTCTGGGGTAAGTTGTGTATTGCATTTTCCACAAAAGTGGAAAAGTGATGGATCAAAGAAGTAGCCATGGGATAGTCTACTGCAACCTAATCTTAGTCTAGTTAGTACGATACTGTCACGACGTGACATTCTATAAGGTCTGTTATTGTTTAAATTAGGAATTATTTGCGGGAGAATGCCAATATTTTGGGACCATTCATTTTGCCAGAGGTTGAAGACTGAGGGCTGCAGCATGCCTATCATTTCTGATACTGAGAACCCCAGGTGTGTCGTATTAGCATTGTGTATTGCTGCTTTAGCTGCTGTGTCAACCACTTCATTATCTTTTATACCTGCATGACTAGGAACCCATAAAAAAACAGCTTCCAGGTTGATTTTATGTATATAGTTAATTATACGGTGGGTTAAGTAGTGACTTTTTTGTTCTTTCACAGCTAGCAAACCTGATAGGGAGTCTGAAACTATGAGTAGTTTACAGTTGTCTAGTTTTTGATTTATGTACTTGAGTGAACTCAATATTGCATATAACTCAGCAGTAAATATAGAGCAGTGATGGGGCAGTTTGAAGGTCTTTATGGTTTCCCTCCAGATAAAAGCACATGCTACTCCTTCATTACTTTTGGAACCATCTGTGAAAGTTACATTAAAACCTGAGGATTTATATAACTCAATTAATTCTAAGGACAATGTTTGGTAAATACATGAAGGAGTGTTGTTCTTAGGGTATGCAGTTAATGAGAGGTTAAAGTGAACTTTAGTTAGTGTTATATAGCAGTTAGATATTTTTATGGTGTTTAAATCAATGGGGTCATATCCTAAGTTCATTATATATTTTTTAATCCAACCACAAAAAGGTTTTGGATGAGGCCGAAGGTCATAGAAATTATACCAAAAGAATTGTAAAATACATATACGTGTGGGGTGATTTGCAATACTGAGTACTTTAATACCATATCTTAGCCCTAGCAATATCCTACGAAATTTAAGAGGCATTATATTAGCTTCTGCCTCTAAAAAATCAACTCTGGTACAATTTAATGCACCTATAGCTAGTCTAATACACTTAAATTGTATTCTATCAAGTTTTAATAGGTTGCTTTCTGATGATGTATGGTATAGGAAAGAGCCATAGTCTATTTTACTTCTAACAAGGGATTTATATATATGTAATAGATGCATTCTATTTGATCCCCAGTTTGTATTTGCAAGATATTTTAGGAGCAAAATGCTAGATATACATTTCTCTATTAATGACGTAATATGAGCTGTCCAAGTTAGTCCCTGATCTAATACCATGCCCAAGTATTTATGAGTTTGCATGTAATTAATAGGGTAATTTAATATTATCAGTTCTGGCAAGTTATGTTTCCTAGGGCGTTTTGTAAAAATTATACACTTAGTTTTAGTAGGAGAAAAGGTGGTGCCCCATTTTTGTGACCAGTCAGATATAGAATCCATGATTTTTTGCATCTGGTTATGCATTTGATCCAAGTTTTCACCAGATAGCCACACTGCAATATCATCAGCATACAAGGCATGGTTTATGTCTAAATTTTTGAATAAATCATTTAACATGATTGAAAATAGGAGTGGACTTATAACGCTGCCCTGTGGTAAGCCGATTTGTACAGCAAATTTTTCTGAAGGGAGATTAGCTATAGAAACTCTTATAATTCTAGAGGAAATGAAATTTTTAATAAAGTTGGGGAGGTGGCCACGTAAACCCATCTTGTATAGTTTTTTATAAAGACCATGGTGCCAAATGGTATCATATGCTTTTTCAATGTCCAGAAAGATTGCCATTACATATTTATTGCAGAGGAACGCTTCCCTTATGTCACATTCTAAGCGTACCAAACTATCCATAGTTGAGAAGTGCTTTCTGAATCCACTTTGGTAGTATGATAAGTACTTTTTTTCATTAAGGTATTTCTGTAATCTAATGGTCAATATTCTCTCTAATGTCTTGCATAAGCAGCTTGTCAAGGCTATAGGGCGGTAAGAAGATGGTTCCTGACTTGGTTTCCCTGGCTTTAAAATAGGGATGAGTAAACTCTCTTTCCATGTATCTGGATAGGTATTATTTAGAAATAGGTGATTGTAGAAATTTAAGAGATTATGTTTATTTAGGTTACTAAGATTTGCTAGGAAGGGATATATTATGTCATCCATGCCAGGAGAGCTTGGTTTGTTTTGGGGAATAGCTTTTTCTAATTCATATAATGTAATTGGGCAGTTATATTCCTCATTGTTAGATACCCCAAATGAAATTTCATTAAATTCAGCCTCCACCATAGTGTATACAAAGGGTTCTATGTAGGAGTGAATACTGCTAATAGTAGCAAAGTGGCCGGCTAATATTTGGGCAGTCACAAATGGGTCAGAAGTAAAGTTACTGCCAGATTTTAATGTGACGAGTGGATGGGGTTTATGTCCTTTTGTAAGTCTCCCTATCTTATCCCAAACTTCTGCTGTATGAGTGTTATGATTAATAGTTTGTACGAACCTTCTCCAAGAGAGACGTTTCGATAATCTAATTACCCTTCTGGCTAAGGCTTTAGCTTTATGATATAACAGTAAAGACTCTGGATTCATGTACTTCTTAAATAGTTTATAGGTTTTTTTTTTTAACTTTTATTGCATAGGCACAACTATCATTCCACCAGGGATTGTTATATTTAGGGAATATTCTTCTGTATGACTTTGGTATGGTTTTGGCTGCACATTTGGTGATAGCAGAGGTTACTAGAAGGCAAGCATCATTTGCATTAAGTGAAATATTGACTTTTGGAATTTGTAGCTCTTGATGAAATTTTTTTAAATTACCTTTATATAGCCATTTGGGCCTGGTATTATACTTCATTTCATACATCGTTTCCATAATTATGGGGAAGTGGTCACTATCATAAAGATCTGGTAGTACTTTCCACTCTAAGTTTAGTTTTAAAGAATGGGAGCATAGAGATATATCTATATGAGAAAAGTGTCCTCTAAATTCATTGCAATAGGTTGGGGCCTTTGAGTTTAGGATGTATAAATTTGCTTCTTCAATAAAATCTGTTATTATATTTCCTCTAGGACAGCATTCTGATGAGCCCCACAGGTAGTGATGTCCATTCAAATCTCCAGATATTAATACTGGTGGAGGAAGTTGGTTATAAAGATTCATTAAGTCTTGTGTAGTTAAAGGAAATCTTGGAGGTATATAGATTGAACAAATTGTGAATTTTAAAGATGGTAAATTAATTCTAGCTGCTATAGCTTCCAGATCAGAGGTGATATTTAAAGTTACAAATGGTACCCAGGAGGCTATGGCAAGTAGAACTCCTCCTCCATTACGGCTTCTATCTTTTCTTAAGATGGAATATCCTTTTAAAGAAATGTTTTGCTCTATTCCTAACCTTGTTTCTTGTAGCATTACAATTGATGGGGAATATTCATTTAAGATCATCTGCAAGAATGGTAACCTAGTTGTATAACTGCGTATATTCCACTGACATATTCTAAAGTTCATTATCTATATATAATTTAAACTATTAATCACCAAATAATATTCTGTAACCATCCCTTGAATCAATTTTTTTTGTAAAGCCCATTTTATTAAACACTATAGCCATTTTGTTAACTGCCTGTTTAGGGGCAATGTTTGCTTCCATGATTTTCTTATATTCTTTAAGGATAGACCATAGGTATTCATTTGAGACATCTACATTATCAACATTTTGAGAGTTTTGTTTATCTTCATTATTAATACTTTTTGCAGGTAGAGATTGTGGTCTAGTAATGGGTAGGTCGCATTGTGTTTCTTTTGTAGCTTTTTCAGTTATAGTTTTTTTCTTGTTATTTGTATATATGTCACTTGCATTTATAGGATGATTTTTGAAATATACCTGTCGAGCTTCCAAGAAGGATAATTTTTTATCAATTTTTAAATGAATAATTTCTTTCTCCCTGATCCACACAGGACATTCCTTAGAATTTCCTAAATGGTTGGGAGAAGAACAGTGAATACATTTAGGAGCCTCCCTTGGAGCGATACAATCCTGAGAATTATGTTGCTCATTACAATAAAGACATCTAGATTTATTTGTACAGGTCCTACTTCCATGTCCAAAATGCCAGCAATTAAAGCACATCAAGGGATTAGGGTAGTGGTTATCAATACTGAACGTAAGGTATCCATAATATAATTTAGAAGGCAAGACATTTCCAGCAAAAGTTAATACTAACAAGGGGGTAGGGATTCGGGAAGGGCCTTTATTGAGGCGTCTAATTTTCATAACGGACTCATTTTGAATTTTTAATTCATTAAGTAATAATTCTTCCTCAAAGTATAGTAGATCAGGTGCATATATGATACCTTGAATAGTGTTTAAATTTTGTGCAACTGAGCATTCTACATCATATTGTCCATTGATAATGGTTTTTGTATTTAAAAGGGCTGTTGTCTGATCTGAGGATTTTGTATGTATTAAGAGGGATCCTGTTCTGCAATATTTAACCTTGATGACAGGGCCATGACAAATGGATTCAACAACTGTTTTAATTGTTAATGGACTTAATTTTGTCAAATTAACTGTTGGAGAACTTAAATATACCCAAGAAACAAATTTGGGATCAATATTCAATTTGGGGTCATTTTTGTTTATGGAAGTCACATTTATACTACCTGTATCATTGATCTTACTTTGTGATGTTACAGGAGCTTTATTACTGTGCGTTGAACTATGATATATAGCAGGGTAATTCGGGTACTTGTTCGATTTCTCTGAACCAGAAGTTGATGGCTGTGAAGAGAAACGAGAGACAGCTTGGTCAGTCTCTTTGATCACTTTGTGTAGTTGTTTTAGAGTAGGATCAACGTTAGGGGATTCGAGATCAGTATTAGAATTAGGTCGTTTTAGTTTAACTCGAGATTTGTCCTTTTGAGACATCTCGAGAGAAGAACGCCCCCGTGCCCTAGGGCACGGGCGACTTTCGTTAAAGAAAAGGTCTTAGGTTATTAAGGCAGTAGATATAAGGAGATAACCTAGGTTAAGCAAAATTCTCACTAAGGTACCTAACGATTAATCACTTATATCAAGCAAGATTTGGAAAGTGTGGAGCAATACAACCTTTCGGGAGAAAGTCTACAGAGGGAATGAGACGAACGATTAATGCCTACATGAAAATGGAATTCTAAATATTGGGTCAAGAACATTTACGGTATTTACAACCAAAGGTTACTCGGACTAGGGTCGTAGAAAATTCATATTATGGGCCTCAAAATAATCTTGCTGCAAGGAATGTTATTCCAATACCATTTCACTTATTTACTATAATCTATAATCAGTATCTTTAGAAACATGTATATACAATAATACACAATAAATTACTTATGCTTGAATAATGATTTTTCCAATTTGGTTAACCCACAGTCCACCGACCACTTTACGAATTCTGTCGCCGAATTTTTATCGCACGAAACTAATTTCAAAATCCAAGTCATGTAGTAATATGATGCATTTCTTGGAAATACCTATCTCTATACGATTCTAAGATTTGATAAACGTATATATTTGATAATAGTATATAGGGCCATCGCAATATGTTCCGCGCACCGGCAATAAGTATTATTTTCAATCTCATGTCATAGGAAGGGGTGGGTTTTCTCAGTCCTAAATGAAGTTTACCATGTGATTACATAAATCGAGTAAATAAAATTGGTTATCAGACTCGTTTCCCTGATAAACCAATTTAATATTCCAAATATCCGTATTGTTCGTTCTTCAGGGAATACCGTTATCCAAAAATCCGATTTGCTTTCTCGGTCATTAAATGCCCTAGTCATCAGGAAAATTTACGTTTATTGTAAACTTGACTGTACGGTTAAACTATGAACTCCGGAATAGAAAAAAGAAATATGATCCTTGCTTTAGAGGTAATTCTAAAGGTAGACAACTCGGTTTTTTTGTTTTTATTTTCAATCTATTCGATAGGCATATCTGAATTGTCTGTTCATAATTATTCGGTACCTAAAGCAATATTTCAGAGTTATTAGGAAAATTTACGTTTATGGTAAACTTGACTGTACGGTTAAACTATGAACTCCGGAATAGAAAAAATAATATGATCCTTGCTTTAGAGGTAATTCTAAAGGTAGACAACTCGGTTTTTTTGTTTTTATTTTCAATCTATTCGATAGGCATATCTGAATTGTCTGTTCATAATTATTCGGTACGAAAAGCAATATTTCAGAGTTATTAGTATTTTAGAAAATAATTTCAAAGGCATAAAACTTATTTTCTTCTGGCTTTCTTCCATGCCAGTGGCATGGAAGAAAGCCAATGTGATACCTATATTTAAGAAAGGGGATAAAACAAATATGTCTAATTACAGACCAGTAAGTTTGACATCAGTGGTAGGGAAAATGATGGAATCTATTATAGCAAGGAACATTAGGGATCACTTGGATAAGCATAAGTTGATAAAAGAATCACAGCATGGCTTTAGTAAGGGTAAATCCTGCCTGACTAATTTGCTGTCTTTTTATAGTAAGGTGTATGAAGCAGCAGATAAGGATGAAAACTATGATATTTTATACTTGGACTTTAGTAAGGCTTTTGATCGAGTGCCACACTTACGGCTTCTGAGCAAAGTTAAAGCACACGGGATCGATGGCAGTATATTTAGGTGGATTCAGTCATGGCTTGGTGACAGACAGCAAAGAGTTAGTATAGATGGAGTTAAATCTGAGTGGGGGTGTGTTAGCAGTGGAGTTCCGCAAGGATCTGTTTTGGGTCCCTTGCTATTCTTAATTTATATTAATGATCTTGACATAGGTATAAGTAGTGACCTGAGTAAATTTGCTGATGATACTAAGCTAGGTAGGGCCATTAGGGCTGATTCTGATGCTGTTGTAATGCAGGAGGAATTGACCATTCTGTCCAATTGGGCTGAGAAATGGCAAATGAAGTTTAACATAGACAAATGTAGTGTACTTAGTATAGGTAGAAATAATCCACTGAATAGTTATAAATTAAATAAGAACATAAGAAGAACATAAGAAAAGAAGGAGACTGCAAAAGACCATTCATGGCCTACACTTGGCAGCTCCTGATCCATTCAACACACAAAAGATTTCTTACCAGAGAAAAGTCATCAAAATTGTCACCCTTAACAGGAGTTCGTCAGATCTAATCTACAATATACATAAAATGCATCCAGAGGATTATGTCCATTCATGCAACCGCAAAATATAATCTTACCACTCCTTAGAAAAATATATACATATGTACATAAAAAAAAGTCAGTCCCATCTAGCAGCTTCATCCATATATTTATCTAATCTATTCTTAAAACTACCCAGAGAGGAGGCTTCTATCACATGCCTAGTGAGCCTATTCCATTCATCTACCACACGATTTGTAAACCAATTCCTCCCAATCTCCTTCCTAAACCTATACTTATCAAGCTTAAACCCATTGCTACGTGTCCTGTCATGTTGACTAAGTATAAGAACCTTACCCAGATCCCCTTTATTATATCCTTTTACCCATTTGAAGACTTCAATCAATTCCCCTCTGACTCTTCTCCTTTCCAATGTATGTAGATTTAGTTTTCTGAGCCTTTCACCATAAGGTAAGTTCCTTAGCCCACCAATCATCTTTGTCATCCTTCTCTGCACAGACTCAAGCAAATCAATATCCTTCCTATAATATGGTGACCAAAATTGTACTGCATAGTCTAGATGAGGCCTAACCACTCTGAGAGAGGTGGACGTGTTTAAGTGCACTCCCGAGTTTCCTACTAAATAATACCTAAACAGTGATATAAGTCTAATATGAATTTTGTGGCAATTAAATTAACATACAAAGCTTAAAACCATTTAATATCAGACATAAAATCAAAGATAAATAAATAAATATTAGAGATCTAAACTAAAAGTGCGCTCCCGAAAACATTTGTTTACATTCTTGCTGGGCGCCGCCATCTTGAATTCACTTTGCTTAAAATAATCTTTTATCAAAGTGCTCAAAGTAAAGGCAATACCTCCATAAGGAAAGAGGTGCAAAGCGAAAATGGCCGCGCCCATACAAGGGCCACTATCTCTGGAGGAATGGCAGGACACTCGCGATGCCAACACATGTCGTACATGTGGCCAGTATAATGCCAGGAAGAGACTTGTTGAGTGCAGTGCATGCTTCCTTTGGCACCACCTGACGTGCGTCGGTCTGCGGGTTAGGGATACCGATGACATCAACAACTGGCACTGCCCTGAATGTCTGATGGCGCCGCCGCCCCAGCGGGGGGAGGGAGTAACTGATGAGCCGCCTCGGGAGCTAGTCGACTTCGTTGCGCGACTCAGGAACACTTGTCGTGTTCTCCGCAAGATCCCCAAAGGCGCAAGGATCGCAGTTGCGGAAGCACTGGCGAACACTCTCCACGAGGCAAGAATCAACCCGAATCGGATGTCCTGGGCCCGACTCATGTTGTTTTGCTGCTACGTGCTGGCGGCACCTCCGAAACGCGACGGCGACCCGGGTGGGCCATCATTGGCTTCGATTGTCAAGTCAAGAGCTGGCGAATTCGACCGAGGCGGCAGGCTCCCGGCTGTCCAACAGGAGCAGATGCGGAAGGACAAAACAGCGAAGCAAGACGAAGGCGAGTTGCTCCAGCGCCGAGTGGCCGCCAAGCTCATGGAGGGCGATGTGAGAGGAGCCGTTCGACTGCTGAGTTCGGAGGATGGAATCGCACCCGCAACCAACGAGACCTTCCGGCTCCTGGAGGAAAAACACCCCGCGGCTCCACAAGATCTGGACTTGCCGGCACCGCCAGACGACCGGCTCTCCCCTCCGATCACCGCCAGCGCAGAAGAGGTGAAAGCGGCGGCATTCTCCTTCCCCCTTGGATCAGCAGCCGGCCCTGATGGCCTACGCCCTGGACACCTACGCGATCTCATGGGATGCGGGACTGCTGCTGCCGGAGAGAAGCTCTTGAGGGAGCTCACCGAGTTCGTGAACCTGGTGCTCCGTGGAAACATCCCTGCTTTCGCGGTCTCCATCTTCTACGGGGCCAGCCTCACCGCTCTTACCAAACCGGGAGGTGGCGTGAGACCGATTGCGGTGGGAAATACTCTTCGCCGCCTGGCAACGAAAACAGGCCTCCGCCCCTTGTCGGATGGGCTGGGAGAGGGCCTTAGACCAACCCAGCTCGGGTTCGGGACAGCCGGAGGATGTGAGGCAGCTGTCCACGGTGCCAGACGCTACATCGAGGGATCTACGGAGACCAAGGTCCTGCTGAAGATCGACATGAGGAACGCGTTCAACAGCATTCGCCGGGACACCTTTCTGAAGACAGCACGCGAGCACGTTCCTGGTCTCTTCCCCCTGCTGTGGCAGGCGTATGCGGAGCCATCTGCCCTGTTCTACGGAGAGAGGGTAATCGCGTCGGCCACGGGACTACACCAGGGAGACCCAAGCGGACCCGCCATCTTTTCGCTCGGAGTGGACGAGGTGGCAAAATCAATTACCTCAGAGCTCAACGTCTGGTACCTGGACGACGCGACCCTGGGAGGCTCAGCCGAGGACGTGCTGGCTAACACAAGACGAATAATTCCGGAGCTAGCGCGGCGCGGACTCGAGGTCAACGACACGAAGTGTGAGCTGATCGTCATCAACAGCGAATCCGAAGTCGACACCATTCGGATCGCCGACCAGTTCCGCCGTGTCCTGCCGCGAGTGCGAGTACTCAGGGAACAAGAGCAAACGCTGCTCGGCGCCCCGCTGTCACCGGTGGCCATCCCGGGGGCCATCCGTGCTAAAACCAACGCGCTCAAGAGGATGGCCGAACGCCTCGCCCACCTGGAGCCCCATACAGGCCTCTTCCTTCTCAAGAGCTGCTTTGCCATCCCGCGGCTCCAATATCTCCTGCGTACCTCCGCCTCGTATACCGACATCGAAAACCTAAGAGACTTCGATTCCACACTGCAGAAGGCACTCTCCAAGATCATCAACGTGCGCCTCGAGGGGGACCAGTGGACTCAAGCCACCCTCCCCGTCAGTCTCGGAGGCCTCGGGATAAGAAGGGCTGAGGATGTGGCCCTTCCATCGTACATCTCCTCACTCCTCGCTGCGGACCCTTTGGTCGCCTCCATCCTTATAAACGTACCTGGATTGGTGGAGTCCGCCCAGCCCGCCGCTGCAATCATGGAGTGGAAGACGAGAAGCCGCACTGGGAATGAACCAAAAGAAAGTGGAAGGACCAAGCAAAAGGAGTGGGACACCATCACCGCCGAGCGCACCCTGGAGGAGCTCACTGGGCGAGCCAATCAAGTAGAGCTTGCAAGATTCAAGGCCGCCACTCGTCCGGAGTCGGGCCTATGGCTCCATGCCATCCCCATCCCATCCCTGGGGACCCACCTGGACGCGAACACTCTTCGCATCGCCGTCGCTCAGAGGATCGGAGCGCCAGTCTGCCAACGCCATCTTTGTCGCTGCGGAGCAGAAGTAGACACTTTGGCGCACCACCCCCTCTCCTGTCGTAAAAGCGCTGGTCGGTTTCCGCGACATGCAGGAATCAACGACGTTATCAGGCGTGCCTTGACCAGCGCAGGACTCCACTCCATCTTGGAGCCGCCTGGACTCGACAGAGGCGACGGAAAGCGCCCGGATGGGATGACTACCTTCCCCTACGCCCAAGGGCGAAGTCTGGTATGGGATGCCACCTGCGTGGATACCTTCGCCCCGTGCAACACCATCAAGTCGGCACAAGCACCATCATCGGCGGCCGGCGCGGCGGAGGAAACCAAACGACGGAAATACGCAGCCCTTTCGCAGACGTACCACTTCGAACCCCTCGCATTTGAAACATCATGCGTAGCCGGCCCCTCGACTCTCAAGACCATCGAGGAACTGGGTCGGCGTATCAGGGCGGAGAGCGGCGAGCCACGCGAGACCTTGTGGCTGAAGCAAAGGATTGGCATGGCCATCCTTCGCGGCAATGCGCTATGCGTGCTGTTGGCCGGGAGACACGAAGACAAGGACCACCTATCCCAATTAACCTGATCTGCTGATTTTTGAAGAACTACTTTATTACTTTGGTTTTTTTTTGGGGGGGGGGGGGCAAATGATTTATACTATATTTTTTAAGGTTTATAATAAATATGTTTTAGAAGGACTTCAGCACTCTTATTGCTTACACTCCTCCTAATGAATCCCAATATCCTATTAGCTTTATTCTTAGCATTTAGACATTGCTTTCTAGGACGAAGGTCTGAACTTACCAAAATACCCAAGTCTCTCTCACAATCAGTCCTCCCTAAAATTCTGCCATTTAATTTATAACTATTCAGTGGATTATTTCTACCTATACTAAGTACACTACATTTGTCTATGTTAAACTTCATTTGCCATTTCTCGGCCCAATTGGACAGAATGGTCAATTCCTCCTGCATTACAACAGCATCAGAATCAGCCCTAATGGCCCTACCTAGCTTAGTATCATCAGCAAATTTACTCAGGTCACTACTTATACCTATGTCAAGATCATTAATATAAATTAAGAATAGCAAGGGACCCAAAACAGATCCTTGAGGAACTCCACTGCTAACACACCCCCACTCAGATTTAACTCCATCTATACTAACTCTTTGCTGTCTGTCACCAAGCCATGACTGAATCCACCTAAATATACTGCCATCGATCCCGTGTGCTTTAACTTTGCTCAGAAGTCGTAAGTGTGGCACTCGATCAAAAGCCTTACTAAAGTCCAAGTATAAAATATCATAGTTTTCATCATTATCTGCTGCTTCATACACCTTACTATAAAAAGACAGCAAATTAGTCAGACAGGATTTACCCTTACTAAAGCCATGCTGTGATTCTTTTATCAACTTATGCTTATCCAAGTGATCTCTAATATTCCTTGCTATAATAGATTCCATCATTTTCCCTACCACTGATGTCAAACTTACTGGTCTGTAATTAGACATATTTGTTTTATCCCCTTTCTTAAATATAGGTATCACATTGGCTTTCTTCCATGCCACTGGCACAATGCCACTCTCCAATGATTTTCTAAAGATGCATGCTAGGGGCTCACTTAACACATCCTTACATTCTTTCAAAATTCTAGGAAATAGCTCATCAGGACCGGGTGCTTTACTACTTTTGATTTTATCAATTTCCTTTGTCACTATCTCCTTTGTGATCAATATATCCTTTAATTTCTCTTCATCATTACCCCGAAAGATCATTGACACCTCAGGTATATTTAGAGTATCCTCCTGTGTAAATACTGAGAGAAAAAAGTCATTTAGCATTCCAGCCATTGAGTCCCTATCACTCACTAATTCTCCATTGGAATCTATAAGTGGGCCTATTTTATCTCTAACCTTAGTTTTGTATAATTGATAAAAACTTTTAGGATCTTCCTTTGCCCTATTTGCCACTTTAATTTCATAATTTCTCCTTGCTACTCTAACTAACTTTTTAACATCTCTTGCTAGTTCATTATATCTCTGCCTTAAGTGATCCTCTCCATTTTTTATTTTCCTATAAATGCCCTTTTTAATGCCAATATAATGCTTAATTTTATCTGTCATCCATTTTGGGTCATTATTTTTAGTCCTAATCTCCTTATATGGAATGTTAATCATCTGACCTGTAATTAATTGCTCAATTATTCTTTCATACTCCTCTTCAATTGTAATCTCTTCCTCCTGGTGATTATTGTCTCCACTAACTGATATCATTGAATCTATTCCTGAATTGATTTCATTGCCTGGTTTCTGTACAACTGCCTCCAGGTAAGTCCTGAGCCCATTATAATTTGCTCTTCTAAAGTCAGGAATTTTAACATTGTTCATGCTACTATCAATACCATTCCATTTCATCTTCAATCTAATTTCACAATGGTCACTATTACCCAAATTTCCTCCAATCTCAGTATCCTTAATAACTTCTTCCCTATTTGTCAGAACTAAATCCAGTATATTATTACCTCTAGTGGGTTCGTTAATAATCTGCCTCAGAAAATTATCTTGGACAACATTCAAAAATTCCTCAGCCTCCTGATCACCCACAAGAGCTTCCCAGTCTATATTTCTGTAATTAAAATCGCCCATTATACACACATGCTTACTTCTACATGCCCGTTCAATCTCCTGCCACAGAAGATTTGAAGCTTCCTTACTAAGATTTGGTGGTCTGTATAATAATCCTAAGACAAGCTTGTTTTTACCTTCCTTTACATTTAGCCATAATGACTCTGTGTTATCATCTAATTTAATTGTACTGTTTACACAACACTGGAGATTATCTTTAATATAAATAATAACCCCTCCTCCTCTCTTCCTATTCCTATCTGTATGGAACATGTTAAAGCCCTCAATCTCAACCTCAGGTTTAAAGTGATTACCTGCCAAATCAAGCCATGACTCTGTTATCGCAATTATATCAAAATTCTCTTCACTTGCTAACGCTCTTAAGAGATCTATCTTATTCCTTATACTCCGACCATTTGTGTAGTATATTTTTAAGGTTTTTTTATTATTCCCATCTTCATTGCATTGTGCTTTTTTATTCCTAGTTATCTGCTCATTCACTTGTGCATTAGTCCCCCTATAACGCATCAGTATGCCCTCTCCCCTAGCTATTCCTCTATCACTGCATCCCTTCCATTTCCTACACCTGCCCTCTATTCCTGTTATTCCCTTACCTCTAACAGCTTCTAGTTTCCCACCCGTAAGGACCTAATCACACTATCCAGCTCCCCCCATAGAACCTCAACACCTGCCCGACTAAGATGGAGCCCATCCATCGCATACAACCTCCTATTCCCGTAAAACCCTCCCCAGACATCTACAAACACCAATCCTAGCTCCTCACACAGTCCTTTCACAAATTCATTCAAACCAATTGCACGCGACAACCATTCTACCCCCACATCCAATCTCGGAAGCACACCAGAAACAACACCTTTTACCCTGCTTTTACTCATCCTTTCAACTAACCTTTTATACTGCTCACGTAACTCACATGTACCCACCTTCTTTACATCATTCACTCCCACATGCGTAATCACAACTGCATCCCTCTCACACCCAGAAACCAGCCTATCATACCTCTCACAAACATCACTTACACCAGCACCCGGCAGACAAACTCTCATTCCCTTCCACTTGCTATCACTCAACTTCCTATCTAAATACCTAATCTGAGAGTCACCCATCACTAGCACCTCAGTCATTCTCCTATTCTGTCTTGGCCTAAGATTACCCTCCCTCCTGCTCTCAGTCACGCTACCACCCATCCTGCTTTCATCCACAATCACACCAGGCAAATCACTTTCACACTCTTCCTCTCTCAGGACATTGAATCTGTTAGTCAACCTAACAGGTTCTATGTCCCTCTCATTCACACACCTAACCTGTCCTAACTTATCTATCCTATCCATTTTCACCCACCATTCATCATCACTCACAACTTCCACACTGTTCCCAGTCCTAGCCCTATCTTCCACCCTCTTAGCACTAATCTCACCCTTCAATCGCACACTTGCATCTCTTCTCACCTCAAACACCAAATCATTCAACCTCTTACATTCCCCACTCAACCTCCTAACCTCCCCTTCCAGAAAACACACACGGCATTCAGTTACATTCACTCTCCTTTCAACTCCACATGCATCACACACCACATACACACTACTTTCAAACGGCATGCTCTCACCATCTATACAAAAAGCCATACTCTCAGAAATTTACTAATGAAAAAGTTAACACTCACCAAAAAAAAAAATTCTTGCTCAGGATTGCTGCCAGTTATCTTCCCCAAAAGTATTAATCACTAATGTATTTATTATACAGTGATTGATGTATTAAATAAATACAAGAAAAATTACACACCCAAATCAGTATTATATCCCAATCTTACAATGAGAATCAGGAGCTCCTGTAAGACAACCTTCCAGAACAAAGCCAGACAGCCAAATGGGAGAAATTTAGGGAGGACCGATTGTGAGAGGGACTTGGGTATTTTGGTAAGTTCAGACCTTCGTCCTAGAAAGCAATACCTAAATGCTAAGAATAAAGCTAATAGGATATTGGGATTCATTAGGAGGAGTGTAAGCAATAAGAGTGCTGAAGTCATTCTAAAACTGTATCTGGCGCTAGTTAGGCCTCATCTAGACTATGCAGTACAATTTTGGTCACCATATTATAGGAAGGATATTGATTTGCTTGAGTCTGTGCAGAGAAGGATGACAAAGATGATTGGTGGGCTAAGGAACTTACCTTATGGTGAAAGGCTCAGAAAACTAAATCTACATACATTGGAAAGGAGAAGAGTCAGAGGGGGATTGATTGAAGTCTTCAAATGGGTAAAAGGATATAATAAAGGGGATCTGGGTAAGGTTCTTATACTTAGTGAACATGACAGGACACGTAGCAATGGGTTTAAGCTTGATAAGTATAGGTTTAGGAAGGAGATTGGGAGGAATTGGTTTACAAATTGTGTGGTAGATGAATGGAATAGGCTCACTAGACATGTGATAGAAGCCTCCTCTCTGGGTAGTTTTAAGAATAGATTAGATAAATATATGAATGAAGCTGCTAGATGGGACTGACTTTTTTATGTACATATGTATATATTTTTCTAAGGAGTGGGGAGATTATTTTGCGGTTGCATGAATGGACATAATCCTCTGGATGCATTTTATGTATATTGTAGATTAGATCTGACGAACTCCTGTAAAGGGTGACAATGTTGATGACTTTTCTCTGGTAAGAAATCTTTTGTGTGTTGACTGGAACAGGAGCTGCCAAGTGTAGGCCATGAATGGTCTTTTGCAGTCTCCTTCTTTTCTTATGTTCTTATGTTCTTATGAAATCATAAGTCTATGGAAAACTACAGTTTGATTGCACACATAACATAACATAATTTCACAGATAACAAAAGCCACAAGGACCTATCAAATGTCATTCACATCTGTCAAAACCCACCCACAAAATGCATCCTTAGGATTGTGTCAGATCATGCATTTACAATATACAATTTAAACTCCATAGGATTGTGTCAGATAATGCATCTACAATATACAATTAGAACCATCCACAGGAATGTGTCAAAAACAAAAAGCATCATCAAGCCTCGTCAAAAGCCAAATTAATCATACAATAATAAAAAACTGCATCCACAGGAATGAACCAGAATACCCGCCCCCCATATAATCATCTAATCTGCATTTGAAAACATTCAAGTTTGGACTGTCTACTGTCTCAGATGGCAAACTATTCCAGTAATCTACCACTCTATTGGTGAAAAATATTTTTTAACATCCAACCTGCACCTCTGCTTTTTAAGTTTTAAATGGTGACCCCTAGTCCTATTACTACCTTCCGACTCAAATAACTTGTTAAAATTCAACTTATCCATCCCAGAACAGATTTTAAAAACATAACATAATTTCATGGATGTCAAAAACCACAAGGGCCTATCAATCATATCTCTCCTCACACATCTTTCAAATGAGAACATAACATAACATAATTTTACGGATGACAAAAGCCACAAGGACCCATCAAAGGTCATCCGCATCCGTCAAAACCCACCCACAAAAAAGCACCATCAACAGGAGAAGACAAAATCAAAGTCCCCACAATATAATATGACAGATGACAAAAGCCACAAGGGCTCATCAGGAAAACTACATCAAGAGGATTGCCTCCAGAAACAAGGGTATCACCAATCAAGGCTTGTCAAGAACTAAATCATGCAGCTATAGATATATACAAACAATATTAATATTTACAAAACTTAGGTACTATCACAACCTTCCCTCCCCATAAACTCATCCAACCTACTCTTAAATACATTTAAATTTGGACTACCTACTACCCTCCGCGGCAATTTGTTCCAGAAGTCTCCAACTCTATTGGTGAAAAAATATTTTCTTAAATCCAACCTACACCCTTGCTTTTTAATTTTCAAGTGGTGACCTCTAGTTCGATTTCCATCATCTAACTCAAAAAACTTAACATCCAATTTATCTATCCCGGAAAATTTTTTAAAGAGCTCAATCATATCCCCTCTCACACACCTCCTTTCGAATGAGAACATATTTAATACCCTCAGTCTATCTACATATTCAAGGTGCCTCAGGGAAGGAATAATCTTTGTTGCCCTCCATTGCACTGACTCGAGAAGGTTAATATCGTGTCTAAAATGTGGGGACCATGCCTGTATACAGTACTCTAGATATGGCCTAACATAAGAGTTATAGAGTTTAAGAATAACCTCCTTACTTTTGTAACTTACATTTCTCTTAATAAAACCCAGCACTTGGTAATTTTGGTAATTTGGTAAATTGAGGGCCAGAGAGTGCGTGGGTCAGCACTATGGGCCCTGGAGAAGGTCAATGCCGTTTATATTTCTCTGTACTTTGGCTTAGGAAAGATTTAGCAGACTTTGCTTGCTGGGCTGACTTAGCAATCTAACAGGAGATAAGCCATGTTAGTTCAGGAGGGAGGGGATGATCTATGATTTATATTCTATTTTAACTGTCCAGTTTTAGTCAGAAAGAACTGGAGATAATTGGAAATTGCTTGGCGGATAGGGATGGGGTAACCGATTCCGTTGAGGATGACTGGGATTGTGAGTTGCATTACTCCAATTTCTCTGAGTTTTTCACGGAGTAGTACTCGATGGGAGTGATGGTGCAGGCATTCTAGTAGGAAGTGCTGGATGGTTTCTGGTTGATTGGGGCACCAGGGGCAGTCTGGAGAGGGAGAGAGACCCAGGCGGAAGAGATGAGCAGACAGACCAGAATGTCCAATTCTCAATCGGACGAGGGCAGAGTCTACTTTTACTTTTACTTCTACTTTTACGAAGTCTTGAGATGTCCTCTCAGCGCCGTACTGGGGTACCGCTGCAACTACCGGACCTCTGGTCTTCTCGTCCAAGGCTGGTTTGGTCCGGTATGGAGTTAGATGGAGCCCTGCAAGCCGCTGTGTAGCCTTGCACTGGTGGCTCATCCGGCAGACCCCTGAGGAACTTGTCAAGCCCCCTTTTGAAGGTCTCCACAGGTCCGCCAGATATGTCTCTCACCTCTTTGGGGAGGGTGTTGCAGATTCTGGGCCCATAGTAACACAAGCTGGCAGCTAGCAGGGTCCTTATTCTTGAGGACCCATTGGTTGGTAGAACCCTCTGTCTGCATTTGCGCCCGGTGCGAGCATTGGATTGTGGCTGAAGCTCTTGTTCGGAGGGGTTAGGTACCAGCTTTTCCAGTACCTTCCACACATATATGGCCAGGTACCTCTCCCTCCGTCTTTGCTGTGAGTAGAGACCTAGTCGTGAGAGCCTCTCCCAGTAACTATACTGTCTCATGCCCCGGATGTTCCTGGTGAAGGCCCTTTGGACGGCTTCGAGTTTTTAGATGTCCCCTTTTGTGTTGGGTGACCACAATTGACTACAGTAGTCCAATATAGGTTGGACCAGTGCTCTCCACAGCATCAGCACAACATCCTCGGCTCTTGTGCTGAAGTTTCGGAGAATCCAGCCAGTCATTCTCCTGGCCTTATTAACAGTGTCTTGTATGTGGTGGTGGAAGGTAGCATCATCGCTGAAGGTCACACCTAGACACTTGGCATGATGGGTGGGCTCTATATCATGTCCCCCTCCTGTAGACAATGTGGTGGTCTCCTTCAAGTTTGAGTTTGGGCCACATCTAAGGAGTTCAAACTTTTCATCATTGAAGGACATGTTGTTGTTGTCGGCCCATTCTTGCACCTTGTCTAGGTCTTGTTGGAGGGCCCTCACATCTTCGGCGCTCGTTACTGTGTGGCTGAGGTTTGTGTCATCGGCAAAGGAAGATACCAGAGAGCTGTCTATTCCTTGGTCAATGTCACCCATTAGCAGCAGGAAGAGTAGAGGTCCCAGTACAGAGCCTTGGGGAACCCCACTGATCACAGTAGAGGCACTTGATCTTGCACCCTCTGTGACAACCACCTGGGATCTAGATGTAAGGAAGCTGTGGAGCCACATACCCAGCTTTCCCATTATCCCTATGTCTTTGATCTTATGGAGCAGGATGCCATGATCAACCTTGTCGAAGGCCTTTGCGAAGTCCAGGAACACTATGTCCACATTGGCCCCCTCGATGAGTTGGTGTAGCATCCAGTCGTAGTGGGATAGGAGTTTAGAGAGGCAAGACCTGCCCTTGCGGAATCCATGCTGATTGTCGTTGTACAGGCTATTTGCCTCCATGCATTCTACAATGGTGTTCCTCAGTACCTTCTCAAAAATTTTGATGATGTGTGATGTTAAGGCCACCGGTCTGTAGTTCTTTGGGAGGCTCTTATCACCCCCCTTATATATTGGGGTAATTATTGCCTCCTTTAGTGAAGAGGGGACGGTGCCGTTGTCCAGGGAGCATCGCCAGAGTATGAGTAATGGCGGGCTTAGTGCTTCCATGCATTCTTTTAGGAGAATTGCTGGCACGCCATCCGGTCCTGCTGCCGCATTTGATTTTAGCTCCTGTATAGCTGCTTTCATGTCGTCCTCCGTAAAGTTTACCTCTGTGAGCCTTGGAGCCTGTGGGTTACATAAGAACATAAGAAAAGAAGGAGACTGCAAAAGACCATTCATGGCCTACACTTGAAGAAGGTTGTGGGATCGAGTATTCACATCTGGACTCTCGGGCGACTATATACTGTTTCATATTGATCCTTCAGGGTCTCACAGGTGTCTTTGGGGGTGTTTTGTACTTCTCCTTGGCTGTTCTTTAGCGGGCCAACTCTTGTTTTGGTCTTGGAGAAGCGCCTGCAATAGCTGAAGAAGTACTTTGGGTTGATGTTGATGTTTTGTGCTGCTCTTTCTTCCTCCTCCTTTCTCTGTTTTTCATGGGAGTCCTTCAGCTGGCTCTCTATGTGGGAAATGTATCCAGCGAGAACCTGTTTCCTCTCCTCGCTGCGTGCCACCCTTAACTTGTGGTTAAGTGTTGCCCTTTTCCGCATGAGAATCCTCCTGTCTCTAGGAATTACTGATCGTTTTGCGGTCCACCTTTTGGGAGGCACATGGGCTACGCAGACTCTTCGGATGTTGTCTATGAAGAGTTGATACATCTCCTCTGGAGATTTGCCGCTCAGTAGTGATGTCCAGTCAATTTCCATGAGTGACTTCCTGATTTGCTCCCAGTCGATTTCTGTACTCTGGAAGTTTAGATTTAACATGGAGGTTGGATCTGGTGTGCTGGTTGTGTTCTTCTCTGTTGTTGTTGCTGTGGTGTATGATGTTTTGACTGTCACCAGGCTGTGGTCTGAGAAGATTGTTTTTTCAACTTTGCACTCCTTGATTGCATCTGTGTTATTGGTGAAGAACAGATCCAGGATGTTATGGTATCTGGTTGGGGTTGTTATCACCTGTATTAGGAGGAATTTATCTGCAAAATCAAGGAGAGCTCTTGCTTGGCGACGATTGATTGACCTTGACCAAAGTATAGGACCAGAGTCCTCATAAAGGATGGATCTGGAGGATCCATGGAGCTGTTGGCGGAGATCTTCTTCCCATGTAGCTCTGGTGTGTGCCTTCCAGAGGGAGGTTCGTGTGGCTGGAGAGATGGGAAGTGTTCCCAAAATGGGAGTGGAGTGAGCTTGGTTTGCTGCTCTGTCCGCTTTTTCATTGCCGATGATACCGGAGTGGGCTGGGATCCATTGCAGCTTCACATCCCATAGAGGGTGGATGAGGAAGTCAAAGAGCAATGCCTGAATTTCATAGCAGAGTTGTGGGTGGGTGAGGGGTGCGGAGGAGAGGAGAAGCTGAAGCGAGGACATTGAGTCAGTGTAGATGATTATTTTCCTGGAGGGGACAAGTGTCCGGGCTATTTTAAGAGCGTGGAACAAGGCATACAGTTCAGCCAAAACCCAGCACTCTATTTGCCCTATTTCTTGCTTCAATCAACTGCTTAGAAAACCTTAATGACTTATCTATTACTACTCCTAGATCTTTCTCATCCTCTACTGAGCTCAGCCAATGCCCATCCATTTGATAGTTAAATTCTCTATTATCTTTTCCCATGTTAATAACTTTGCACTTATCAAGGTTGAAAGTCATTTGCCACTTATGTGGCCAGGATAACAATTTATTTAAATCCCCCTGCACTTTAAAATTATCATCAATATCTTTAACTACAGCTGCTAATTTGGTATCATCCACAAAAATTGACACTTTATTATTAACTGCCTCCCCAAGATCGTTTATATAGATGACAAATAATAATGGACCGAGAAGTGATCCCTGAGGAACCCCACTGATAACATCCCTCCACTCTGACTTTACACCATTTAGCACTACCCTTTGCTTCCTGTCTTTCAGCCACTCAGCTATCCAATTTGAAACCCCCCCACATATCCCAATCATTTTTAATTTATGAACTAGTCTCCTATGTGGTACCTTATCAAATGCTTTACTTAAATCTAAGTAAATTATATCTACATTCTCTCCCTTATCTACTTGATCTGTTACAAACTCCAGAAAGTCTAGTAAGTTAGTCAAACATGATCTACCTGATCTAAACCCATGCTGACCATCGCTGATTAACCCCTCCCTCTCTAGATGTTGGCAAATCCCTTTTTTAACTATTTTCTCAAGAATTTTACAGACTACAGGAGTTAGGCTAACTGGTCTAAAGTTATTTGGATCCTCTTTACTACCCTTCTTAAAAATGGGGACTACATTCGCTCTCTTCCAATCATCGGGTATTTCTCTATATTCCAGTGACCTAGTATATAACTTCTCCAGAGCTATTGAGATACTTTCTACCCCTTCTTTAAGTATCCTAGAATGAATATTATCAGGGCCGGAGGCCTTGGTAGTATCTAACTCACCTATTAGTCCTTTTATCATCCTCCGATCCACACTAATGTTAGTAAACACCTCTTTCCCTGACCCATGAGTACTATACATAGGACTATTTAGTTTCTCCTTTGTAAATACTGATGCAAAATGACCATTTAGTACCTCAACTATTTCCTCATCAGTTTCTCTCACAACCCCTTCATATTTGATAGGTCCTATTTTAACTCTGCCAGACTTGTTATTAATTTTATAGTAACTAAAGAACTTTCTAGGATCTTTGTTGCTATCCTGAGCTAATTTAATTTCTGACCCCCTTTCATTCTTCTTTATAATCTTATTTAACTCATTCCTAGCCATTCTATAATCACTTAAATTTTGAATATTATTTTCTACCTGTAATTTTTTATATGCCCTTTTCTTCTCTGAAATTTTTCTAGCTATCTCCTGATTCCACCATAATGGTTTTCTACTTTTGTTCCTAATGGCCTTCATTGGGATACATTGTTCTTGGACTACATTTATTATATGCTTGAAAGTATCCCACATCCCATAAGCATTTTTACCTCTGAATTCTACATCCCAGTCTACCAAATTTAGCAAGCTTCGAAGTTTTACATAATCTCCCTTATGAAAATTTGGAACTTTTTCAGCATTTTCGGTTATTTTACCCTTCTCAATTCCCAAGTTAAAACGAACTATCTGATGGTCACTATTTCCCAATGCTTCCCCAACAGTCAATTCTTGAACTAAATGATCACTGTTAGAAAGTACTAAATCTAATATATTGTCCCCCCTCTTGGCTCATTAACAAATTGATTAAAAAAATTATCCTCAAAGCATTTTATGAACCTGCCACTTGTTCTATCCCTACCTATCATATTTTCCCAGTCCACAGAGTTTAAGTTGAAGTCCCCAATAATAACTGCATCTGTTTCACATCCCTTACTTATTTCCCTTATCATTAGTTCTTCCATATCATCAGTCTGCCCAGGTGGCCTGTAAAAAGCTCCCAAATGCACTATTCTTTTTTTACTGAACCTATTATCTATCCAAAGTGACTCAACTCCATCCTGCTTTATTGAAGTATTTAAACTTGAAACAATGTTGTTTTTTATATAGATAATTATTCCTCCACCAATCCTACCTGTCCTTTGACTAATGTACATATTATAGCCCTGTAAATCAAATTCACTTATAGTGTCACTAAATTCTATTTCATTAACCCATGATTCAGTAACGCATAATATATCTATATCCTCATTGCTAATATAACTAAATAGCTCATCCTTCTTGTTTCTAAGACTACGAGCATTTTTATAGAAACAAGTTAACCCTCACCTCTATCACCTTGGAACCTATTTCTGTTATCTGCCAAGTCCATTCTACTTTCAGTAGTATAATGTCCTCTCATAATTCCCTGACCACTATTAGTATCTAGTTTCCCCGCCCGCAAAGACCTAATAACACGATCATACTCCTCCCACAACACATCTACCCCCCTCCTACTCAAATGCAGTCCATCCATCGCATACATTTCTTTCATTCCAACAAACCTATCCCACACATCCACAAACATGACACCTTCCATCTCACACATCCTCCTCACATAATCATTCAGCCCAATTCCACGAGACATCCATTCTACCCCAACATCCATTTTTGGAAGCACACCTGTCACAACACCTTTCATTCTACTTTCTTTCACCTTTTCAATCAACCTCTTGTACCTCTCATGTAACTCACATGCACCCACTTTCTTCACATCATTCACTCCTACATGTGTCATCACAACCGCATCCCTTGCACAGCCAGACACCAGCTCCTCATACCTATCAGACATCTCTCACTCCAGCACCCGGCAAACACACCCTCAAACCGTTCAATCTACTTGCATTCAACTTCCTATCTAAATATCTAACTCGCGAATCACCCATCACAAGCACTTCAGTCAGACTCCTATTCCTAACCCCCACAGACCTAACTCCATCCCCACTCCTATTCTCATTCAAACTACCAGTCACTCGAACTCCACCCCCACCCCCATCAGTCATATCACTTCCAGTTACTCCCTCTCTTAGGGCACTGAATCTATTAGTCAAGCTAATAGGTTCTGTGTCCCTCTGACTCACACACCTATTCTTCCCCTGGCTAACAACCTCAACAGAGGCAACCCTATTCTCACAAAGAACAGGAGAAGCCTCCCTGGCTTTATGTTTCCTAACCACTCTCCACTGTCCACCATCCTCACTAGGCCTATTTCTAACTAATCTAAGGGGGCTAACTTCACTATCACTAGAACTATCATATCCTACCTCCTCCACCGGCCCTCTACCTTCACCTGAAACATCTAACTGGCCTACCTCACCACCTAACCTATTCCCAACTCTAGGCCTAACACTAAGTTTCCTCCTGAGCTCAGCAAGTAACCCCTCCAGCCTACATATCCTGTCTAAATCCTGCCTTCTCATCCCCTCTAAATCTACAATGCATTCACACAGCCCACATACAACACATGTATATCCCTCACCTAATACACCACAACCAATGCATACATTCCGACACTCCTGCTCACTTTCATCCCCAAACTCCATCACTTATTCAAACAAAGAAAGAACTTAAGTAGTAATAAGAAAAAAAAGAAGAGCAACTTAGCTTTCGCTGATTGTGGTGAGAAAAAAAAAAAAACTGTAGAAAAATCTGAACAATAGATCAACAGACTGAGAGCTCTATGAAACACGTGCTCCCTGTTCGAAGGTCAGTCGAAGAGAGGATGATTTAAGTGTATCCAGGAACTGGAGGCTCATCTGGCAAGGTTCTCAGGAACCTGTATATTTCAGCTTTGAATTTGTCCACCGGGCAGCCCGTTATGTGTCTCACTTGGTTGGTAGTTCGTTGAAGATCCTGGGCCCCTCATGTTCCAGGCTGGCTGCAAGCAGGGTCCATATATGCTCAGGGGCTCTTGAGGGAATGGTTCTTTTAACGCATCCTGAGGATGCTATACTGGGTAGACATAAACATGGAAGAATTCCCAGCCTCCTAGTCTCACTTAGAGAGGAGGACCTAAGAGAGACTCTCAAGATCCTTGACTACACTGGTGCTGCCCGCAGGCTGGAAATCTGATTGTCAGCCCACTGATGCTACTACCTACTCAGCATTGTTTAAGTTCACAGGTAGTCTTCCTTAGAGAATGGTCTTTGGATTTACCTATAAAGTTATCTCCTACTACTTACCCCTACTAAGGTGTTACATCTGTCAGTGTTTTTGGCTTTGAGGGACATGCAAATCTACACAGAGATGCAACAGATGTAGTGGATTCCATGAAGACCAAAATGTATCAATATTCCTCACTGCAAAAGTAACTCAATCCCCTACCTTTCCTTCTCCAAATAGATATGTCAGAAATCCTCCCCCCTCCCCCCCAAGAAAACAGGTTCCAAACAATACCATCACTTTGAGAACTCAGCTTTTCAAAATACTCCCATCATATCCACTCTCCCCAGTGATCTAGAATGTTTCATTGTATCACCTCAAAGCACCTCCCACAAAACAACCACTTATAACCCAGCTCATTAGTCTCATAAAAGGAATTTCTTTTACTAAATCTGGGTCATCCCTCCAACAGGTCCTCCTTACTCTCCTTCCAAGTGCTGTCCATCTAATCTCAGGCTTTGCATAATGGCAGCATCACAAAGCCCCATCATTTTTTTGGAATGCCCATTCTCTATTCCATAAAACTAAAGGCCTCTTCCTATTCTCGACTCTCCCCACCTTGGCTGCCTGTGAGAATTGGCTTATCCCCAATTTTTACACACAGTTCAAAGGCTACACAATACTGCACAAAGTCAGCTTAAACTTGGAAGGTGGTGGTCTTTTTCTGTTTATATGACACAGGTTGGCCTATCTCACACCATTTCCGCATGGTATACTGGAACTGTTGGCTGCCCAGGTTGATATCAGCTGAACTTGGTGTGACATAATGGTTTGCTATAATCTGTGCCTCACAGTCACTGAGCATAAATTTAGTCATTACTTTTCACAAATTTGCACATTTGCTATTTTCTAATCAATAGGTAGTTTTCCAAACTCCAATGATCTAGTATATATCTTATCAAGAGCTACTGCAATACTTTCTACACCTTTTTTAAGTAACCTAGACAGAATGTCATCTGTGCCAGATGCCTTATAGGGTTTGGTAAAGTGAGGGCCAGAGAGTGCTAAGCTAAGCACAATGGGCCCTGAAGATAGTCAATGCCTGTTTATGTCTATCTCCTAGGTCTTAAAGAGTATAGGTCAGAGGGTTGTGATTGCTGGGCTGGTTCATCAATCTGAAAATGAAATAGGCCATGTTTATAGGCAGAAGAGGAGAAAGACTATATTCTCTGTAGCTGACCAGTTTGGGTGAGAAAGGACTGGAGTCTGTGTGAAATTTCTTGGCATTTGATTGGGCATCATGGAGATTCTGGGGAAAAGGAAAGACAAGCAGAATAGGCACACAAACAGTCCACAGTGGCCACTTTTCAAATGGACTAGGTATGAGTCCAGGCCACAGTTTATGGACCTTGACCAGGGCATATGGCCTGTGTCCTCATATAGGGTGGATCTAGGTGATCCAGAGTTGCTGGCATAGATCTTCCATGCAGCTCTGATATGAGAGTTCCAGAGGGAGGTATTTGTGGCTGGAGAGAGGGTGAGTGCTCTGGATACTGGAGTGAAGTGACATCATGTTTTGCAGCTCTGTCTACCTCTTTATTACCAATGATACCCAAGTGGGCTGGTAGCCAATGCAGCTTAATCTCCCCAGGTGGTGGTTAAGGAAGTCTAGGAGGGGTGCTTAGATGTTGTGGATGAGTATGAGATGAAAAAGAGAGGAAAAGTTGTAGTGAAGACATTGAATCTGTGTAGATTACCACCTTCCTGGGGGAGAGACAATCTTCTGGATCATCTTAAGGGCTTGATACAAGGCATATAATTCTGCAATCACAATAGTGTGGAGTTGATCAATATGCTATGTGAGTGCAGTTGTAGTTGAGGAGAGATCAGTATAGAGGTACCCATTTGGGTATATTCTAAGTATTCCTTGTAGGTATCAGTGACCTTACTATGGGAGGTGGGTCATGTTTTGTCCATTGGCAGGAGAGGGAGAGATATCACTGAAGATAGTGATATCCAGAGGGGGATGGGAAAGATTGCAGTGGGGAGGGGAAGGAAAATTGTGCAAAGGTCTGCACCACACTTACCAAGAATGGGTGACAGGAGATGGTTGGAATGATGAGTAAGAGGCTAGAATTGTAGCTCATGGAAGGTGTGGTGTATCAACCTATAGAGCCATTTACCCAGTAAATATTTTTTCCTGTATTCTGGGGTCAGGATGCCACTTTCTCCATAAATGGCTGAAGTTGGGGGAAAAAGCTAAAAGCTCCTAGGACAATTGATGAATTGGGTCTAGTTTAGATAGAAGAGACTTGGGTAAAGATTCATTTTAACACATTTACAATTTTATATTTTTCAAAGACATAAAAGTTTTTAATTTTAAAAATGGTGCTCACCAATGCCATTTGTAACTTTTGGAACTTAATAATAACATAGTTATTCACCTTTCAAAAATATATTGCTATTTTGCTAACTTTGAATCTTTCTGCATTATTTTCAATCTAGCTCCTTCAACTTTTGCCTTGATTCAATCATATATTCACACACTTCTGACAAGTCACAACAAAGAACATCAACACAGACCAACAGCAACATTAAACAGCTCCACAATACCCCATACACATGAAACAAAAATACTTGGAATCACATGCAACCCATCCATGTCATTCGCACCGCACATAAACAACATAATCACAAAATGCAGGCCAAGACTTAACACACTCAGAGCACTAATAAGTACAACTTTTGGACAACACAAAGAAACACTCACTCTAGTATACAAGCAACACATACGGTCCATAATAGACTGCCAGCCCTGCCTGGGCCCCTGTCATATCCAATACACAGCTAAACAAGTTACAAAACAAGTTACAAAACACTGCACTTAGAATCATACGTGGTGGCACACAAACAACACCCATAGAACACCTACATGCTGAAACCAAGGTAGTAACTATAAAACAACATCTGGACATGAGAGGCACACAGTTCCTAGCATCTGTCATAAAAAACGCAAACAGCCCCTGTCACTATCTACGAAACTCCACACCCACCCACAGACAAATAGTAAACACACCACACAAATATTACACAAATATCCTAAATACCATACCACAAGCAACAAATGTAACACATTATAAAAAACATTCACACACACCTCACCAAGCAAGCACTGAACAATTGAACAATCTCCCTCACAATAAAATATTCACTCCCCCCCCACTCACACCTGACATAAGTAGCACAGAAATGCAACTCGCACAGTTAGAGAGAGTACATCTTACACAACTTTGCTGTGGACACTACCAGTCACTAAACACCTACAAACACAGCATAGACAACACCCATACAATCTCTGTCCACTCTGCCAAGTTAGTCCCCACACAGTCACGCATCTCAGAGATTGCCCTAACTTGGTAGCTCTCAGACAACACCACAACATTTCACATGTTCATCAGTTATGGTCGGATTCAGTCAGTGTGTTGTTTTACCTTCATAGTGCAGACTTCCTGGAATGACAGAGCCTGGGGAACCACAACAACAACAACAACAACAACAACAACAACCCCAGGAGACAATAAGCAGTCCAAATTTGAATGTTTTCAAGTGCAGGTTAGATGAGTATATGGGGAGTGTAGGTTATCATGGTTATAAGTTGTATTGGGGCAAATTACATATTATAACATCAATTTTTGTATATATTATTGATAAATCAATCAAACTGTAAAGAAAGAAAAGATAAACAAAATAAGTCTTCTTTCAGAAAAATTAGTTTACCTAATTGCGGAAAAATCTGTGCAGAGGTGAAGACCGAACTGAGCACACTGAGGCAGCAAGTAGTTGCTCGGTACCCTTTAAAGCAGTAACTGCATGATATATTTTTCAGCAAGTCATGATTTGTGTTGCTTTTTAAAGCAGCTCAGACACAATCTTGTAGATTCACTTTATAGGGTGTGTATTGACTCAGATGACCTCTGTTAGGCCCTTGTGGCCTTTTTCATCCATTGAATTTTGTTATATGTTATGTTAATTCAATTATAAGCCCTTTAATGATTTCCCAATATACATTAATGACATTTAACACCTCATCCCCTGAACTAGAATTATCACAAATTAAGTAACTCAACTATTTCATCATCAGATTCTATGACTACCTCTTCATATTCAATAGTATTTTATCTCTGCTAGATTTGTTATTGATTTTATAAAAGCTAAAAAAATTTCTTAGATCTTCATTATTATTTTAAGCTATATTAATTTCTGCTACAAATATGCTTTTCTTAATTATCTTAATTAGTTCATTCCTAATTAACCTATAATGATTCAAATTTTCAGCAGTACCTTCCTCCTGCCTGTAATCTTAGGTATGCCCTTCTCCTGTCAGAAACTTTTCTAGCTATCTCATGATTCTACCATAATGGCTTCCCACATTTCTTCATCATGACCTTCAGTGAGATACACTTCTCCTGTACTGTTATATTTATTATAGTCTTAAAAGTATCTTACATCTCGCAAGTATTCTTACAACTGAATCATACATCACAGTTAACCTGATTCAGCAAGTTTCTAACTTTTTGTAGTGTTTTTGATGTAATACCTTTTCCTATTCCCAAGCTAGAACAAACAATCTGATGCTCACTATTTCTCGATGCTTCCCTGATACTCATTTGCTGAACCAGATCATCATTATTTGAAAGTACTAGATCTAATATATTGGCACCTCTTTTTGGTATATTAACAAATTAACTAAAAAAAAACTAGGTAACACTTCAGATTCGGGGCGCACGGTAGATGGCGCTGTTAGTCAGCTACAATTTTGGGCTACAATATATCTCTTATGATGTCAGATGTGAATAATCACGGCATTATATTTTTTTGTATATGAGTATATACTGGGGCGCTGTGCCCTCCAGACCCCCCCCCCAATTGATTGAAACTCAGGATCATCGCAGGGTGGTCCCCCTGCAGTGATATCTTCCCCACGAGCAGTCCCCTTGAATTTACTGGGTCCCCCCCCCCCCTAACAGCTTTTTACTGGCAGAAAAACCTAACCTAATAACAAACAATTCTTACTTTTATAGGTTTCTTGATTAGTTTATGCGGCTCTAGATAATCTAAAAGTTTTTCGCGATTATACAAACTAAAGCTGAATTCGAATAACAAAGAAGCACATGGAGAGCACGAAAACACAATAACGAAAGAAAAACATTTGCAAAATGGGTCCTATTTATAAGCTACGATGTTGCCAGTAAGAAGCTGTTATCATTCGCAGCAAACAAAAAAATATGAAAACAAAACAAAAAACAATAAAAGACATCAAGAAATCTTACCTAACTTAGAAAAAAACTATAAACGAGCAGAGCGCAGCTATTGATTAAATAATAGACTAAAAGTTACAAAACAACAAAAAAATATAACGCCGTGATTGGTCACATCTGACGCTACTGTCTGATGTCATAAGAGATATGCTGTAGCCCAAAATTGTAGCCAACTAACAGCGCCATCTACCGTGCGCCCCAAATATGAAGTATTACCAAAAACTATCCTTGAAACTAGAAACTTGCTCTATGCTTGCCTATCATATTTTACCAATCCACAGAGCTTAAATTAAAGTCGCCTAAAATAACTGTATCTGCTTCACATTGTTTATTTATTTCCAGTCTATCCAGTCTGTCCTATTTTCCCTGACCCCAATATCTATCTACCGTCACTTAACTTATTTCTGTTTTATTGAATTATTTAATTCAATTTGTTACAACTTGTCTCAATTTTATTGTGAGTGACGGGTGATTTGTACACATTTTATAGAAGTTCAAGACTAAGTATTAACTAGGCTTTACTGTCCAATTCATCTTCATATAGGTTTCAGGTTTAATCTGCATCAGGGGCAATGCTCTTTCTGATATAAATAATCAACCCACTCCTAGCCTTACATCTCCTTTGACTAATGTACATATCATAACCCCGTAAATCAAATTCACCCACAAGTGTCATTAAATTGAATTTCACTAATCTATGATTCTGTTACACATACTATGTCTATATTTTCATCAATAACATAACTAAATAACTCATTCTTAGTATTTCTAAGACCACAAGCATTGGTATAGAGAAACTCAGCACCTCTTTTAGTCTGAATTCCTTTACATCTCTTCCCTTTTCTTACCCCACCCTGTCTACCTTTGGTACAATTTTGTTCTCTTATATTTCCCTGATCACTATCATTACTTTGTTTCCCACCTGTAAAGACCTAATAACACGATCATATTCCTTCCACAACACATCTACCCCATCAGTATTCAAATGCAGTCCATCTCTCATATATTTCTTTTTTTTCCATAAAATCTATCCCACATATTCACAAATATCGCACCTACAATCTCACACACACTCCTTACATATTCATTCAGCCCAATTGCATGAGACTCCATTCCAACCCAACTCACCTGGTAGGGACATGGACTCCCGGCAGGCTTGGGGGACGGTGGCCCAGCATATAAACGATACACCAGTCAGGTTGGTAGTGAAGACAAAGGTGCTACATAGTAATGGGAGGTTGGTTTCATGTATCATGCCATGGCATATAGTAAGACTATACAGCTAGGTAAAAATAATACTGGCTAATCTTACAAAATATAGCAAGTTAAGGGGTGAAAAGATAGTGGTGGAGAAAAATGGAAAGTTTGGACTTGAATTGGGCTAGAGACAAAGCATCAACATCGACTGAGTGTCATTTGTCTGCAAGTGTAGTTGAGAGAGTGTTTTATGTAAAGATGTTTGAGTGTGGCATTGAGTTAGTGACTGAAAATGCCTCCTCTTTTCCAGCTTTGTGGTGCTGGTAAGACCACTCATACAACATCTGGCTTTTGAAGATGTGGCAGCAGCCAGTCCTGACCCTCACTCTGAGAAAGGGATCGTCTTGAGGTGTGGGTTTCTCAGACTGCCTCCAGGTCTCCTACTCATTAGTTGAGGCCAGCGCCCTCTCAGTCTCCAGTCATTTAAAAAACCCAACATTCCAGTCCCCCGAGTGTGGAACATTTCGCATTGACTGGAGTTTACGCATGCCAGTCCCTTGAGACAGGACACGATTGAGGAACCTCCTTTCCTGAAGAATGTGGACCCACCTCCCCTCCCCTCTCCCTTTTCCCCTGACTTGCACACCCAGGACCTTTAGTTTGAGGTGCACCCAGTACTGTATTGTATACAAATTAGATTTTGTGACTTCATTTATATTTTGCAGCTGATTCTTTTTCAGCATTGGCCGGTATATTTTTTTGAGGCTATATATAGATATTTAGTAATTTCACTAATGGTACATATTATTTGGTTGTTATTTATATCTGCGTAAGATTTCTATTTCTGTGCTGGTTGATATTTATTTAGGGTTTAGGTTGTAAAGCTCTATATTCCTGATATTTATACTCGCATTGGGACTAGCACCTCTCACTCTTTTTTGCAGTAATTGGGACTA
This sequence comes from Ceratothoa steindachneri, assembly GCA_963969495.1. NCBI lineage: Eukaryota > Metazoa > Arthropoda > Malacostraca > Isopoda > Cymothoidae > Ceratothoa > Ceratothoa steindachneri. The sequence goes on along the minus strand of OZ018317.1, from coordinate 19,129,090 downwards.
ATACCTCCCAGTCTCCAACAAAGTGGTTGGAACCCACATGTCCCAGTTCCCTGAGTGCGGAATGCCTCACCAAGTCCCAGACCATAAGGAATTCCTGGAAGAAAGCAGGCCCGCTTTCCTTTTCCTTCCCAATTTATTCACATTTATCTTTGGTTTGGGGAGGCACCAATTACTTTTTGTGTATGATTTTGATTTTTTTGTGTAAGGTATGTATATATTTAGCATTTTATTGGGTGTATCTATATATTTGGGGGTTTTGTTTGTGTATATATTTCTTTCTGTGTAGTTGCATTTTTTCCCCTGGCCAATAGAGATGGGATGATTAATCAGAATTGTAAGAATTGTTAATTTGGGGGGAATCAGCATTGGAATCACTAAAAATAATCCCAGTTTTCCGATTCCAAAAACTATTCCTTCAAAATATCAGTACAGAGACTCTTTCAACAATGTTTTTTTAAAATTTTTAACTTTCTTTCCTACTTGCTAAATAGCTGAATCAAAATTTTAAACATTATTTCCCACTAGTGTCAACCTAGTTATGTATCTACTCATCTGTCCTATTATTCGGTGAAATTATAACATTATTAAGTTATTTACTAATAGATTTAGATTAGCCGACAAGAATGCATCACTATTTAATATCAATTAATATTGAAGATCTGACTGTATAAGAAATGTATTGTATATCTAATTGTTTATGTGTGTGAAATGAACTGTGAAATGATGCAGTTCTAAGATGTTTTGAGCTTTGTTCAGCAGCACTGCTGAAGTTGGCACATTAGTACAAATTTGGTACCTTTTTGCCATAAAGAAACGCTTCTGATACCCTGGTTTTTACAAATTTGGTACCTTTTGCTGCAAAGAAACACTTTTTTTATACCATTTTACTTTTGTTTTATGTTTTAATTAGATTTGGTACGATTTTACCAATTTTACGTTTTCAGAGTAAGTTTTGGTACTATTGGTAAAAGTCTTTCGGCACCAAACAGCCCCTTTTGTTCAGTTGACCAAATTCTTAATTTGTTACATCATGTAATCAATATTCTATTTTGTTAAGGAATTGGAATTCTAACTTATAACTGGAATTAGACTCAGAATCGCAAAAATTGGAGGAATCATCCCATCTCTACTGGCTAATATTTCTCAAGTGTAAGGCCTTATATACATTTGCCTAGTTCTGATTGTATAGTATATCACAATTGTTTGAGGTTTGTATTGTCATTTTTTTCTGTTGTGTAATTAAAGTCATAATTACATTAACCCCTCAAACATTTACCTGGGCTGCCCTGTTAGAGCAGCAGGATTGTGACCCTGCCACTATGAGGTGAACACCAAGATAGTTAATGAATAACAGGAACAGCATTGGTCCCAAAACAGAGCCCTGTGGGACTCCCTTTGTCACTCAATATACAATGCATCTCATTAATTGAGACCTTCATTGTACGACCAATAAGGAAACTTGATCTAAGATAACAAGTTACCAGAAATACCAAAAGGAAATTAGTTTATCAATAAGGACCTGGTGGTGAAATCTGTCAAAAGCCTTTACAAAATCAAATAAAATAAGGTCACATGCACCACCTCTCTTAACATTCACTCCTACATGTGTAATCACTTGCAGGCAGAAACCAGACTCCTTATACCTGTCATTCAGCTCACTTACTCCAGCAGCTGACAAGCAAACCCTCAACCCTTTCCATCTACTCAAACAACTTCTTATCCAAATATTTAACACAAATCACCCATCATAAGCACATTAGTCAAGACTCCTATTTCTAATTCCCTAGACCTAACTCTCCCCTCATAGTTTCATTTAAACTAACAGTCACTCCACTTCCATCTCCATCCTCACTTGAATCATATCAGTTGCAGTTGCTTTCTCTCTCAGGGCTCAAAATCTATTAGCTAAGCTAAGAGGTTATTTGTCCCTTTCTCTTACACACCTAACCTGTCTTGGATTGAGCTGAAAGAGATGCAGTTGTTGTTGTTTTACAATCAGGACATATGGGTGTGAATGACATAGGGAAAACTAGGGTGGAGGAGCTATTGTCTAGATATAGGGATTTGTTACAAAAGTTTGGGGATAGTAGTAGCAGGTGTGTAATGTCAGGAAGGAATTATACCGAGGCTTAGAGTAGGCAATGAGTGGATGTTGTGCACAGTTGGGATAAATGAGTGAGTGAAAGCATTGTGTGATAGTATGGGACTAGTGTTTTGGGATACATAGTGAGTTTTTTGGAAGGGAGGATTTCTATGCAATGGATGAGTTTCAATTGAGTCACAAGGGTGTGAAAGTGTTAAGTGACTCTCTTCAAGCGAGTATAGGTATAGGCTGTCAAGATAAGTAAGATAGGACAGGTAGGGATGAGGTCAATCAGATAAATTTAGAGAGCAGCGAGCAGGGAAATGAGCAGAGGACTAGAAAAGTAGTGTAGTAATAGTAAGACCATAAAGAATGATTCGTTGAAAATATACTACACAAATAGTAGGAGCATAAGGAATAATATGGATTTGTTAAGAGGGCGAGTGAGTGTAGAGAATTTGATGTTATTACGATAAGAGTCGTGGCTTAATTAAGCAGGAAGGAATTTTAGATCTGAAGTCCAGAGTGATTATAATATATTTCATAGAGATAGGAAGAGGAGGGGGGATTATTTATATTAAAGAAAATCTCTAGTATTGTGAAAACACTACAATTAAAACAGACTAGATCAAAAGCTAGATATTAAGGAGAGAAAGGATAAACATGCCATAGGATTATTATAAACCACCATATTTTAGTAAGGAAGCTTTGTGCCCTATGTAGCAGGAGAGGGAATGTGCATGTAGAAGTAAATGTGTATGTATAATGGGAAGCTTTTGTAGGGGATCAGGAGGCTGAGGAGTTCTTAAATATGGTGCAGGATAATTTTCTTAGGTAGGTTATAAATGTGCTGTTCGGCACATTCTTGTTAAATGTTCCAGTCTAGGTGACCTTCATGCATGGTACCTTTTCCATGAGCGAGGTCACTGCCACTTGTCCTTTGTACTTGGGATGGGTTCATGTACAGAGACTTTTGGACTATCTGACTTATTGGAAGACGCTGATCTCCATTTTATTTGCCTCCTTGTTGTAGGTTGCATGTTCTGCTCCTGGGTTAGGCAGGCTTCCCACCTATGATGGAACACACTTCCTTCTTGTTTTTTTGCCTTTTTGGTTTTGTTTTTATTTTTGTTTGTTTATTCTAGCCTAGCATTAGACTGTAAGGTGATTACAGTGACCTTTGCCCTAGTACAGTGTCACCACAATTGAAATTGATTGGGTTGCACTAGAAATACCCCCAAAAATGCGACCAAATTTGGTTGCACTTCAGAGCATGCAAACGGTTTGTTTACAAACATCGTACATCTGATAGCTCTGTACAGCATAGTGGTTTGAAAGAAAACGATACCAGCTCTCAGCTGTTGCATAGCACGTGTTGCTTTTCCGCTAGTTTTCTGCTCGGTTGGGCTATTTTCATTGTGTTTGTGTTGGTGACTATTATTTTTGTGTGTGTAATTTTTGAGATTCCTAACTGCCTCTCTGAACCAAAAAAGCAACTGTCAGGAGGGTGGCTTTCGTGGCTTGTGGTTTGCCACTGAACGTTTCTCCCAAGCGGAAACTCAGGACTGGGGGACAAAAGAAGACTTCCAGGAAGACTGATCTGCTGCTATGGAGGGAGGTGTTGAAGAATCCCTTCATTACAGCCACCAAACTGAAAAAGAATCATCCCAAGCTGCTGGAAAATGTTGATTCAGACCATTCAACATTTCCTGCAGAAGGACCTCTGGATCTCAAGTCAACATGCTGCCAAGAAACCTCTTCTCACCCCGAGCATGGCGAAGAAAAAAACTCGCTTTTGTGAATAGATATCTTCACTGGACTGAAGACGATTGGATGAACGTGATGTTTTCCTGACAAAGCTGCTTTAAGCGTATCAGAGGGGCAAGCAGGAAAGTGCGGCGGCCCTCCACCATCAGCCGCTATGACCCCTGCTATACCGTTTGTACTGTTAAACACCCAAGCCAGGTGGGGGGGGGGCTTTTAGTGGAAAAGGTGGGAGGAGTGGCTTGTACTTTTTACCTAGAAACACTACAATGAACAGTGATCATTACATGAATGTTCTGGAGGACCATCTTCTGCCTTTTTATGTTATTCAAGGCCCAGATTTTTTTAGGCAAGACGGAGCCCTCTGCCACACCTCAAGAAAGTAAAAAAACTCCCTTGCTGGCCACAATATCAATAATTGGGAGTTTCCTGGGAACAGCCCTGACCTAAGCCCTATAAAAAATTGCTGGGCTTTCATGAAAGACCAGCTCGCCACTGCCAACACCGCTCCACAACTGGTCGAGTAGCTGAAGGGCCTCTGGATTACCCTGGACAACAAATACTTCAAGGGACTGGCTGCATCAATGCTCAGGCATCTTCATTTGGTCTTCAAGGCAAAGGACCAGAGGGTACAATATGTTTTCATTAAATTTGTTTAGTTTTTAGACACTTTTTTTATAGTTTTTCTCGTGAAAGTCGCCTTTTCAACAGGCCATCGATTTCCATTGCAGTGACTGTATGCAGTCACCAGATAGGCTTTAAAAAAATCCAATAGTTTTAAATTTAAGCTGAAACAAGAAATATTGGTTAAATTCTGACTTTAGAAAATGCCATTTTATTAATTACACAGGATTTAGTAAAATGCTAAGTAATTCAAACATTAACAAATTATTCAAACATATTAACAAAATGCATATTATTATCATACATATTAATACTATGATAAATTCTAAAAAGTTTATTTAAATATGTTAAATATATTAAGCAATAAGGGGTGCTTTATAGTTTTGGCCAAGGCTATATATTAAGAATTAATAAATATAGCAATGATTTTTGTTTAGCATATTGCATTATCTCCTTTCATCTGTGTAAAGGCGGTCAACAAGGATGGTACCTTCCTTGAGGCACCTTGAATATGTAAATAGGTTGAGGGTGCTAAATCTGTTCTCATTTGAAGGAAGGTGTGCGAGAGGAAATATGATTGAGCTTTTTAAAATTTATTCGGGGGTAGATAAGATGTATTTTAGCAAGTTTATTTGAGTGGAAAGTAGTAATAGGACTTGGGGCCACCACTTAAAGATTGATAAAACAGAGTTGTATGTTTGATGTGAGAAAGTACTTTTCACCTAAAGAGTGGTAGATTACTGGAATGGTTTACCACAGGAGACAATATAGGAGTTGAAATTTAAATGTTTTCAACTTCAGGTTAGATGAGTATATAGAGGATAGGTTATCATGATTTTTTTTAGTTGTATTGAGACAAATTGCATATTGTAATAGCAATATTGCTTAGGTGATGTTCTGGATTCAGGTTTTGGAGGGAGGAGATTTTTTTTGTTATTTTTGTATATATTTTATAATTGATATTGTGTATTGTATGTAGCTGCATGATTTAGTTTTGAACAAGCCATGATTCTAATGCCTTTTGGATGCAGTTTATAGGATGTGTTGACTCAGATGACCTCTGATAGGCCCTTGCAGCTTTTGTCATGCATTGAATTATGTTGTGTTATGCTCTTTAGAATTATATTCAGATATGTACTTATCATGGTCTTGATAATTCAATATAGTTTCAGCATGAAGATATTGATTCATGTTAACAAGAGGTGAATGCTTAACTATAGGGTATCTTCCAAAGTCTTCATACAAGGAAATTAGCACTGTTCAGGAAAGTGTCTTCCAGAATTTTTCATACTTAGCTTTTAGTCAAAGAGCCTTTATGAATGGCTTAAACAAAAGAACAATATAGTAAAATTATTGTCATGTTGGTCTACTAAAAAAAGAGAGTAAAGGATTGTTTAAAGGAACAAATTCAAAGTGCAGGTACACCCAACATAATTTCTTCTTGATTGGAAGAGAGAAATTTAACCAGTATATATACAAAAAAATGCAATATTTAGAGGATGATTTGTAAATAAAATAATATATAAAAATTGGTAATTTTCACTATGCATAGATTCTTTTAGAACCCCTCTGTTATTGGGGACTGGTTTGGATGTACTTGTGATAGTAGTACATATTAGGCATAACAAATTAAACAAGACAACATAAAATTTAACTAATTTTCAAAATTATCATTGATACTTTAAAAATTAAAGCTGATTTAAATTGAGAGTTACCCAAAGATGATCAAAATGTTATATTATTAGACAAAAATAATTTGTATTTTCTTTTTTGTTACAGTTTCTGGTAATTAATTCCAAGTAATAGATCTGAGTCAAAGGCTTATGTCTGAGCTACTAGAAAAGAATTGCCTTTTCACAAATTTATTTAATTTGAATATTACCTACAGATAACATTGGCAGAAAAATGACTTTTATGGATAAAAAAATTGGAAACTATGATATTTCTTTTGTCTTAAGAAATTTATTAGCTGGTGGTAAGTGAAATAATAAATTGCATCATTCTAAAACATTCTTCTTTTTAATATTTTTTATCAAATATTTAATAATTGATTTAATTTATATAATGAAAATATTTATATATAAAGAAATCTGTTGTGTCATAAGGTATATTAAAAAAAAATAGTTATAATTTTCTTTTGAATTAAGAAAGAGTGTCTGCTCCTAGAGTGCAATTAACAACTATCCTTTCTTAAATCTTTCAAAGAGTATAATTTAAAACAAAAAATATCTGAAACTAACTCCAACCCCCTTTCACAAAATTAAGTATTTTGGCTTACTAAGATATGCTGCCCAGAGTCATAAGGCATCTCTCTCACAACTTGTGTAATATTTTTTAAGGGAGAGGCTCTTTTACATGCCCTGCTTAATCCCCACTTACTGAACTAATCCTCTCTTTACCCTGCCCTCTCTCTATTGGCTTTCTAAACTGCCATTCCAAGTCTATAAATAAAGTTGGTTTCATCAATGGCATCTTTTTTAAGAAATTAGACTTGGTTTTTTGATCCCCCTAATGCCATTTCTCCTGCTGCCTGTTCTGATCACTACTTGTTCCTGCATGTTCTAAGAGGAATAAAGTGAGGTCATGGCATTGACTTAATCTCTACTAACCATTTGTCTTCTCTCATTTTAGTTCTCTTTCCGAACAACTCATAATTGATAACTTGGTATTTATTCCCCAACCTACTGATCACTCATTAACTTCTTTTAAAACTTGGGTGAATTTCTAAAATAGGCATCTTCTACCACTTCTACCTAAGCCTTTCATATCTTGAGTGACTTTAACATCCCTCATATCTCCAACACCTGTAAAGGGTGCAGCGATTTGCCATCCTGGCTGCCGTGCTGACTGAACTCAGCACCCCGTCTGACCCCAGCTTAGCCTCTTCTCCTTCTTTCAGTCAGCCTGTATTTCTCCCCTACCTCATCACTTTTCATACAACCTCTCCCACAACTTTCTCTGGTCAGTCTCTAATTTCACAAGGTAGATGCTGACCTTCACAGCTAACTATCCGGGATCGGGGCTAAGTAGGGAGGGAACAATGTTCCCTAACCCCTGAGCTCCGGTCTGGGGTGGTGGGTTTTTAACAACCTGCTTCATCCCCACCCATACCTTCCTCACATCCCCTTTCCTCTCCTCTTCACATTCTATCAATTTTACGTCGTGTCCAAGGTGGAGCCGCCATGCCAAGGGACTGCCAGGCCACCAGGCGGGAGGGGTGGTCCTGAATGGCGGCACCTGGCTCTGCCAGGCCTGTACACACCCCTTGCAGGACAGGCTACTGCGAGGGGTGATGAACGTATTCATCCTGTGAAAAGTTTAGGGTCACCATGCCAAATGATGAGAAAATTAAAATTCTACCCTCAATTTCCCCTTATCCATCGACAGAGCCGCCCTCAGGCAGCTCCACAGAAAAAATAGAAAAATAGAGGTCCCCACCCACCCCCTGTGCTTGCACAGGGGACCCTCCAAATTCCTCTAACCGGAGAGGAGGTTTACTCCTCTCCTTTGCCTACAGGTGTAGGGGACTCCCCCTCACCCCCCTTCTCTGGAGGTGCTTTCGGGCACCTACCTTTTTCCAGCGGCAGTTCCCCCTTTTTTTCCCAAGGGGACTGCCAAGAAAGCCAGCAGGCAGCCCATAGCCAACCACTCCCCATTGAAGCGGCTCTTTATTTCATGACATTCAGCACTTGGGGTGCTGATATGGCTACTGCCTTACTTTTTTTATTAATCCTTTGTTCGTTCGAAGCTTGACTATGGATGCAAGTTTTACGCATCCCCAGCTGAGTGTGTATTGTAGAAGGTGGACTCGATCCACCATACCGGCCTTCGCCTGGCAACTGGTGCCTTCTGCACTTCCCCCATTGAGAGCCTACTTGTCGATGCTGGGAAGATGCTAGGAAACTCCTTCAAGAGCTAGGTATAGCTCTCGGGCCAGTGGCGCCCTTGGTTCTGCCCAGGATGCCACGCATCTGCTCTCAACGCTTCTACAGCACCGGGAGTATTGCATTGCGTTCAAGCTTTTTAGAGCATGCTTGAACCGTGCCAGTGTATACGGATGGCTCTAAGTCCTAAGAGGGGGTCGGCTTCCATGCCATATCCCTTCTGTTTGAAGTCAGCGGGGCTCTGCCAGGCACTGCGTCTGTCTTCACCGCTGGGCTGGTGGCAATACACCACTCGTTTCAGGAGATTACGCGACATGCCCGGTTCAGAGACTGGAGATTTGTAGCGACTCACAAAGCACCCTGAGTGCTCTCAGGGCATTGGAGTCTCCGCATCCCCTGGTTCGTGATATCTGTGACGCCACAGTTTTGGCAAGCCAGGTGGATGTCGAGATTATCTTCTGCTGGGTTCCTGGACATGTAGGTTTTGCCGGAAATGAGGGCGCCAAAGAGTCCGCGAGGACTGGGTGACCAGACCAGATTTTTGCTCTTCCTCACACCAACTACATGGCAGGAATACAGGCAGCTCTCCGGGCTGTTTGGCAAAGAAGATGGGAGACAGTCAAAGAGAATTAAAGTTGTGTGCCATTGCACCGCGACTGTTCTCTTGGACCTATCCCCAATGCCGTGAAGGCTTCAGGTTGCTTTCTATCATCTCTGATTTGGCCACACTCGCCGGACGCCCCGCCATTTGATGGAGCGCTTGCCAGCGCCCTCCTGGGCCACTGCCACCTAAGAAACGGCCACAGTGGCGCTTGGAGCAGGCAGGAAATAACTGATTCCTCTGTTCCAGTTGGGTCATTTAGGTCAGTTGATAAGACCGTTGAGTTCTTATCCAGCACCCTCCATCTGTGAGACTAACTACTATTCCTAGAACATCTGCACACCACTTAATGGGAAAAAAACCCTCTTGCAGAGGTGTGGTAGTGAGTCCTGGTCTCTGAGGATCTTCATGCATGTTACTTATCCTGGTACCAGTGCAGGGATGATTGAGGTCACTACCACTTCTTCCTTGTACTCAGGATGGATTTGTACACACATACATGTTGATAGTTTTACTTCCTGGAGGAGGCTGGTTTCTTTGATAGTAACTGCATGCTCAGATGCTAGAGGGGGAGGTCTCCTCCTTAATGTTATATTGCGCTCCTTTCTTGCTTTTGATATGGATGGGAGGTTAGCTTCCCCCCCCCCCATCTTTGGGAATTGAACCTGGGACCTTTTGTTTTAAAATCCAACTACTATGCTACTTTCACATAGTAATAGGCTAAGTTAATTATTACGCCAATCTATTCCCTTGGTGGCAATTGGCAGATAGGCACTTGCAAAAATATTGGTTTTCTTTTTTGCTTTCAATTATATTTATTTTTTTAATTTAGCCTAAAAATTTATATCAATAATTTTGTCAGATGTGCCCTTGCAGGAGGCGGCCTCCAGTTAAGAACTTAAAATTAAAAAATAATCCATTCTTGTGGGTGTAGTAGGGGGACTCTAGTTTTGTGGGGATGAAGATGTGGAAAGGTACTGTGTAATTAGTTTTGCTGATATTGCCAGGATTGTATGGAGTTAAGGACAGTTTGGATTAACCCTTTATGCCCATATGTGACAAATTTGTCACAATTTATCACATAAAAAAAGGCTTATAGCTAGAGAAATTACATGCATGGAATCTAGCAAGTGAGTAGTGCAAGTACAACACAATATTCTATTTAGGTTCACACAATGGTTGCGTCAGATTTGTGCACCATTTGCCACTAACTATTCACCATTTAATAAAAACGGTAAATGTATTTAGTATGTTTTTTACTTCTAAATTAATTCAGGGCACATAGGGTTAAAGCCTTCATATACATTTTATTAGAATGGTCATTAGTGTAATTGTGGAGTCTAGCTCCCATTTTAATTGAAATTTTGCATATAGTTATTAATTTTTTATGATATATGTGCAAAATTAAACAATGGCCTTTAAATTAGATCAAGCTATAGTAAAAATAGTGAAAGATATTGAGCCACAGATCCTCTTGCAGACTTCAGGACTGGGGTTAGGTGTACACCATCCTTCCTCCAGATTTAAGATGCAGTATGGTTGACCATGCTGCATATTATATTCGCTTCAGGTTAGATAATGAAAAGAAATAGGGCTAGAATTGAGGGGTAGTGTAGGCATGTTACCTTCCCCTCCCACTCCTGGATAACCGTAGCCAAGAAGGCTTGGATGCCCCCTCACTCCCAGCCCCAAACAGGGATGAGTGGGGTAAAGGAAAGACATATTCATGGAATAAAGTCAAGAGTTTAAGACTACATGAGGCTCTGGGGCTGAGGGTGTGTACCACTCCTCCAGAGGCAGGTCTACATGGGTCACATGTATCCTTGCAGGGTCCTATCCATTAAACATCAGCTGAATTGGCTTGAACATGAGGAATACTCATAGAAATGGACTTATCCCTTGCACCTATTTACATTCTTAATTCCATAATGATTTTCCCCTTTTTTTTAATCCCTTCTTAATTTGGTTATTAAGAAGTCAAGATATTAACATAACATAACATAACATAATTACACGGATGACAAAAGCCACAAGGGCCTATCAAAGGTCATCCGCCTCCATCAAAACCCACCCACAAAAAGCACCATCACCAGGGGAAGACAAAATCAAAGTCCGCCACAATATAATATAACAGATGACAAAAACCACAAGGGCTCATCATAGGTCATCCGAGTCAAACGGCCTCTTTTTTAAGGCACCCAAACTCCCAGGAAAACTACATCCAGAGGATTGCGTCCAGAAACAAGGGTATCACCAATCAAGGCTTGTCAAGAAATAAATCATGCAGCTATAGATATATACAAACAATATTAATATATACAAAACTTAGGAACCATCACAACCTTCCCTTCCCATAAACTCATCCAACCTACTCTTAAATACATTTAGATTTGGACTACCTACTACCCTCTGCGGCAATTTGTTCCAGAAGTCTACCACTCTATTGGTGAAAAAATATTTTCTTAAATCCAACCTACACCCTTGCTTTTTAATTTTCAAGTGGTGACCTCTAGTCCGATTTCCATCATCTAACTCAAAAAACTTGCTAACATCCAATTTATCTATCCCGGAAAAAAATTTAAAGAGCTCAATCATATCCCGTCTCACACACCTCCTTTCGAACGAGAACATATTTAATACGCTCAGTCTATCTATATATTCAAGGTGCCTCAGGGAAGGAATAATCTTTGTTGCCCTCCGTTGCACTGACTCAAGAAGGTTAATATCGTGTCTAAAATGTGGGGACCATGCCTGTATACAGTACTCTAGATGTGGCCTAACATAAGAGTTATAGAGTTTAAGAATAACCTCCTTACTTTTGTAACTGACATTTCTCTTAATAAAACCCAGCACTCTATTTGCCCTATTTCTTGCTTCAATACACTGTTTAGAAAACCTTAATGACTTATCTATTACTACTCCTAGATCTTTCTCATCCTCTACTGAGCTGAGCCAATGCCCATCCATTTCATAGTTAAATTCTCTATTATCTTTTCCCATGTTAATAACTTTGCACTTATCAAGGTTGAAAGTCATTTGCCACTTATGTGCCCAGGATAACAATTTATTTAAATCCCCCTGCACTTTAAAATTATCATCAATATCTTTAACTACAGCTGCTAATTTGGTATCATCCGCAAAAATTAACACTTTATTATTAACTGCCTCCCCAAGATCGTTTATATAGATGACAAATAATAATGGACTGAGAAGTGATCCCTGAGGAACCCCACTGATAACATCCCTCCACTCTGACTTTACACCATTTAGCACTACCCTTTGCTTCCTGTCTTTCAGCCACTCAGCTATCCAATTTGAAACCCCCCCACATATCCCAATCATTTTTAATTTATGAACTAGTCTCCTATGTGGTACCTTATCAAATGCTTTACTAAAATCTAAGTAAATTATATCTACATTCTCTCCCTTATCTACTTGATCTGTTACAAACTCCAGAAAGTCTAGTAAGTTAGTCAAACATGATCTACCTGATCTAAACCCATGCTGAGCATCGCTGATTAACCCCTTCCTCTCTAGATGTTGGCAAATTCCTTTTTTAACTATTTTCTCAAGAATTTTACAGACTACAGGAGTTAGGCTAACCGGTCTAAAGTTATTTGGATCCTCTTTACTACCCTTCTTGAAAATGGGGACTACATTCGCTCTCTTCCAATCATTGGGTATTTCTCCATATTCCAGTGACCTAGTATATAACTTCTCCAGAGCTATTGAGATACTTTCTACACCTTCTTTAAGTATCCTAGAATGAATATTATCAGGGCCGGAGGCCTTGGTAGTATCTAACTCACCTATTAGTCCTTTTATCATCCTCCGATCCACACTAATGTTAGTAAACACCTCTTTCCCTGACCCATGAGTACTATACATAAGACTATTTAGTTTCTCCTTTGTAAATACTGATGCAAAATGACCATTTAGTACCTCAACTATTTCCTCATCAGTTTCTCTCACAACCCCTTCATATTTGATAGGTCCTATTTTAACTCTGCCAGACTTGTTATTAATTTTATAGTAACTAAAGAACTTTCTAGGATCTTTTTTGCTATCCTGAGCTAATTTAATTTCTGACACCCTTTTGTTCTTCTTTATAATCTTATTTAACTCATTCCTAGCCATTCTATAATCACTTAAATTTTGAATATTATTTTCTACCTGTAATTTTTTGTATGCCCTTTTCTTCTCTGAAATTTTTCTAGCTATCTCCTGATTCCACCATAATGGTTTCCTACTTTTGTTCCTAATGGCCTTCATTGGGATACATTGTTCTTGGACTACATTTATTATATGCTTGAAAGTATCCCACATCTCATAAGCATTTTTACCTCTGAATTCTACATCCCAGTCTACCAAATTTAGCAAGCTTCGAAGTTTTACATAATCTCCCTTATGAAAATTTGGAACTTTTTCAGCATTCTCGGTTATTTTACCCTTTTCAATTCCCAAGTTAAAACGAACTATCTGATGGTCACTATTTCCCAATGCTTCCCCAACAGTCAATTCTTGAACTAAATGATCACTGTTAGAAAGTACTAAATCTAATATATTGTCCCCCCTCTTGGCTCATTAACAAATTGATTAAAAAAATTATCCTCAAAGCATTTTATGAACCTGCCACTTGTTCTATCCCTACCTATCATATTTTCCCAGTTCACAGAGTTTAAGTTGAAGTCCCCAATAATAACTGCATCTGTTTCACATCCCTTACTTATTTCCCTTATCATTAGTTCTTCCATATCATCAGTCTGCCCAGGTGGCCTGTAAAAAGCTCCCAAATGCACTATTCTTTTTTTACTGAACCTATTATCTATCCAAAGTGACTCAACTCCATCCTGCTTTATTGAAGTATTTAAACTTGAAACAATGTTGTTTTTTATATAGATAATTATTCCTCCACCAATCCTACCTGTCCTTTGACTAATGTACATATTATAGCCCTGTAAATCAAATTCACTTATAGTGTCACTAAATTCTATTTCATTAACCCATGATTCAGTAACGCATAATATATCTATATCCTCATTGCTAATATAACTAAATAGCTCATCCTTCTTGTTTCTAAGACTATGAGCATTTGTATAGAAACAATTTAACCCCCCTATCCCTGAAGCACCTCTTGAAACTTGAATGACCTCACCTCTATCGCCTTGGAACCTATTTCCGTTATCTGCCAAGTCCATTCTACTTTCAGTACTATAATGTCCTCTCATAATTCCCTGACCACTATTAGTATCTAGTTTCCCGCCCGCAAAGACCTAATAACACGATCATACTCCTCCCACAACACATCTACCCCCCTCCTACTCAAATGCAGTCCATCCATCGCATACATTTCTTTCATTCCAACAAACCTATCCCACACATCCACAAACATGACACCTTCCATCTCACACATCCTCCTCACATAATCATTCAGCCCAATTGCACAAGACATCCATTCTACCCCAACATCCATTCTTGGAAGCACACCTGTCACAACACCTTTCATTCTACTTTCTTTCACCTTTTCAATCAACCTCTTGTACTTCTCATGTAACTCACATGCACCCACTTTCTTCACATCATTCACTCCTATATGTGTAATCACAACCGCATCTCTTGCACAGCCAGACACCAGCTCCTCATACCTATCAGACAGATCTCTCACTCCAGCTCCCGGCAAACACACACTCAAACCATTCAATCTACTTGCATTCAACTTCCTATCTAACTTGCGAATCACCCATCACAAGCACTCCAGTCAGACTCCTATTCCTAACCCCCACAGACCTAACTCCATCCCCACTCCTATTTTCATTCAAACTACCAGTCACTCTACCTCCACCCCCACCCCCATCAGTCATATCACTTCCAGTTACTTCCTCTCTTAGGGCACTGAATCTATTAGTCAAGCTAATAGGTTCTGTGTCCCTCTGACTCACACACCTATTCTTCCCCTGGCTAACAACCTCAACAGAGGCAACCCTATTCTCACAAAGAACAGGAGAAGCCTCCCTAGCTACACGTTTCCTAACCACTCTCCACTGTCCCCCATCCTCACTAGGCCTATTTCTAACTAATCTAAGGGGGCTAACTTCACTATCACTAGAACTATCATATCATACCTCCTCCACCGGCCCTCTACCTTCACCTGGAACATCTAACTGGCCTACCTCACCACCTAACCTATTCCCAGCTCTAGGCCTAACACTAAGTTTCCTCCTGAGCTCAGCAACTAACCCCTCCAGCCTACATATCCTGTCTAAATCCTGCCTTCTCATCCCCTCTAAATCTACAATGCATTCACGCAACCCACATACAACACATGTATAAGCCCTCACCTAATACACCACAACCAATGCATACATTCCGACACTCATGCTCACTTTCATCCCCAAACTCCATCACTTATTCAAACAAAGAAAGAACTTAAGTAGTAATATTGAGGGCTGATTGCTGAAAACTATTAAAATTTGATCTTGGCTTTATCCAAGCTTTTGTTATGCATGAATTTAACTGGTGATTCGGAGATAACAATGTTTTTTTTTTTTTTATTCAAAGTTATAATTAATTATAAAGTTTCATGGAAATTTAATTTTGTTTCCTTAAAATTAAGAATTTTTCCTACTTCCTCCCAGCTTTCTTTCCCTTATCTATCCTTTTACCCATCTGCAAAGTGTTGTAAGGTTACATGTGGAGGCTTGCATTGTGGCAGCAGGTTCCGGGGGTCCTGCAGTCATACCACCTACCACACAATTAGAGCTGTCTGGGTGTATGAAGGGAGGACAATGAGGAGTATTCTAATTATGACTTTATATATATATATATATATATACACACAGACCCCCCCTCCTTCCCAAGAAAATAGTGACAAAAAATGACAAATCCAACTATGGCAAATATTATATAGATATGTATAAATACAAAACTCCAAATATATTTACAACTTTACAATATATAATAATGGCCAATGGAGAAATATAAATAAATCACACAAAATAATATATATATATATATATATATATATATATATATATATATATATGCAAGTATCATTAAATGCAAAAATATAAATGGTTCACACCCCAAAACTGTATATACAGGAATCTCTGGTAATAATGCGTAATTTTGGCCAAGGTTCTCTGGAATAAAATGTGAGGGAAGGAGGTGTGGAAATGGGACTCCATGGATTCCAAGGTCACTCCATACAATTCAGGAAATCAGACTTGGTGGAGAGCTCTGAGCTTATGGGGAACTGAGAGGTATTACAGTTCCACCACTGCTTGTCAAAACTTGGTCTAGCTGGTCCCAAGGAGCTAAAAAGGAGAAGGCATTTCAGTCAAAGTTTTTCTGCCACACTTAAACATCCTTACCAATAACATACCTACAATCACATCCACTCACAGAGACTAATACTCTCCTGGTCTTTTACCCAGCTCCTTTTCTTATTCACATCAGTTCAGGCAACTTTCTCACTTTGAAAATTCACAATGTCTCAACTTTATTTGAATTGCTGAAAAATCCACCTTCATGGGAAGAATAAAATGAATGTGGGGGAGGGGGGGAGGGGGGGAGGGAAGTCAATCAGGTCCCCTACTCAGATTACTGCTCCACCACTCAGTCACCCCAGGCACCCTGGAAAAGAAGAAAGGGATTAGGCATTTGCAGTGGTGAAGGGAGGTGAACTCCCTATCTAACTAAAACTACTACAATGTTCCCTTCCAACCCTGCACTCACAGTATGCCCTCGTGGCCCCAAATACTTCATGTATTTAGGCTTTACTGTAACGATCTGTTTCTCAAAGAATAATTTTTTTACCTTAATAATGAAACCTGCTTCAACAGGAACAGCTGGAATGGTTGCAAAATCATTTGTTGCTCCGCTCGATAGGATAAAGATTTTACTCCAGGCACAAAATGTCCTATACCAACATGAAGGTAAGTAAATTATGATGTATAAAGGTTCCTTCAGGGCTAAAACCTTAGAGTACTGTCTGATTTAATAGAAAAATTAAATAGGGGCAAATTGATAGCTTTAAAGTTTTCTTTGATTATTTAAGAGTAAGATGAAATTTATTTTGCAGTTTTTTATTTTGTCATCTTTTATTTTGTCTCATTCTGATTCAAGAGATAACAGCATAAAAGTCAAAGTGATGGAAGTCCTATTGTCTAGAAAATACAATAATAAAATTGAATATAGATAACTTTTAATGTTAAAAGAATTTCACTTATGAAAAGCTTTTTAGAAACTAGTGGTAGAGGTACCCATATTGGTTTATGCTAAATATCAAAAGAATGTGCCATATTCAGCTCATAGCTATTAATTGTCTAGGTTAGGATTGCAGCAGATCCTCAGAATTGGCTGTCTTATTCCCTCAAGTTGCCCCCATTAGAGGTCCTGCCCTTTGTGTATAACAGGGGAAAAGGGTATAATATGCTATATCTGTAACAAAAAAGTGTTTTAATAGAAAATAAAAAGATTACCACATTTCACAACATATATAACGCTTGTGTGTAATTACATGCACCCTAAATTTAAAGCTAGCATTTCTTGGATGAAAAAAAAAATTACAAATTTGTTAAAAGCTTAATGCTGTATAATGTTTTTTATCTACTATTAATAAGAATGATTTGACTCATCACTTATTCTAGGAAAATAAGCAAATAAAAGAATAAAGTATAAAAATATTTAATACAAAATTACCTTCAAAATTTCATTCTTCATCACTGCTACTTTTTTTTTTTCAAATCCTGAAATTTTTTAACCCCTCTCTTCTTTGGATCCTGCAAAGTCTGTTCACATTTCATTCACTGAAATTTGTTTTCTTAAATTTTCATTCACTTACTGAACCTAATGGAAAGATCTATTTTTTTGGCATTCACTCATATTATGCTAATGTGCAGATACACCCACAAAGGAAAAGTGAAAAATGATTCTGAGCGCTTTCGTCTTTATTCTTAAAGACCTTTTCAAGGAATGAAAAGCGCTCGGAATCATTTTTCACTTTTCCTTTGTGGGTGTATCTGCATAACTTTGACTCATGTGCACTTTGTGAGCTTTTTTCATTATGTTAATGTATGTAAATGGTTGTTAATTGCTTCCCAGGAGCCGATGTCCTTCGCTCCTTCTGACCATTTGGAAGATTAAGAGTGAAAGCTTATGACCCTACCCTCTCTGCTGTAGACCCCATCAGCATTACTACAATTAAGTGGGGCTACACATTTTGTGAGACTGTCCTGAAGGACCACCAGGTTAGAGTGGAGGGAGGCTGTTGTATGCTGGGAGAATTTTATGCCCCCCATCCCATGTGCTAGGCAGTATATGCAACAGCTAGGAAATGGGAGTTCAATCACAACTTAACCTCATACACAATACATCCAAGTGTGGTGTTTGTGTCATATCCACTTATAAATGATGCAGCCTCCCTTTTCCTCTTGTCGATTCAACGTCATTTTTGCCACCAACTCAGATTTTCTTGAAAATTACTGTACTTGTAGACCTTAATGGGACAAATTTAATGGTATACGTCTCACCTATGTAGATCAAATGGTTTCTGAGATATGACCCCTCATAGTTGGGTCAAAAAGGTTATTTTTGCAAAAAGTGAAAAAGTTCAAAGTCAAATATCTCGGAGACTATTGCACCTACAGAGCTCATTCTGGTAACATTTTAAAGCTAATAAGATTCCGTACAACTTTTATTAATGCATATATTTCTTTACAAGGTCAAACAAAACAGTTTACCTTTGACCTTGAAACGGTCACTTGATGTAGAAATTGATTTTTTTGTAACTTTCCCTAAAAATTTGTTCATATGTATTTCAAAGTGTTCATAAAGAACTTTCTTGGAGAAATGTTTATTTTAGGAGCTACAGATTTTATGTGAGCCCAACTTAGCTGAAAAAGTGACGATTTTGGTGTTTGACATGTACTGTATATTGTAATTACCATGGGCATAGCCAGCCCTCCAGTTTTTAGGGGGATACCATTCAGGGGGGATCAAAGTGCAGTCACAGTGAAGTCCTAAATGCATATACAAATCGATTAACTTCCTTAATGTTCTCCAACGGAAAATTGACTGTAGGTAGTACAGGAATTTCATCTGAAAATGACTCAGGCGTTAATACAGAAATAGAAATTATTCAACAGCTAAAACATAAATTTGATAATGAAGAGACAAGAAGAAGTGAAAAATCAACTATCCTCTCTGTCCTACCAAAAACCTTCCATGTCAAAGGTGGAAGCTGATGAGTAAATTTGACAGCCATGCCTGTAAGACTAAAAGTATGATTTTGAAGCTGAAAGAAAAAATATAAAATGCTAAATTTTACAGACATCCACACAAAGTAATGAGAAAATATAAGGAAAGGGTAACAAATCTTTGTTGTTGTTTTTTTACTTTCAAATGTAAAATATTCTCCATGAACAGGATGGAGGGGGGGTGTCTCCCACAAACACCACCCTCCCCCATCTAAGCCTAGCTATGGTAATTACCATAGACCTATACAAGTGACCTCTATTTTAAATTTTATTTTCATGAATGATATCAACTTTGTTAATCACATTGATATTTAGTAAAATTTTAATCTAAATACTAAGAAAATTATGTTTGGTAATTATTAGGAAAAAAATAATATATAATTTCTAACACTCTCCATATTCTTACAGGAATTATTCATATAATATATAAAACAAATTTGAATGAACAAGACAAAATATACATAAGTTCAATAACTGTTGTGCTCCAATAATACCAGTTGAAACATGAATTGACTTGTTAATGGGATGCCCAGGATAGTAAACTTTTAGTCTACAACTCTACTCTCTCTCAGTCAATGTGAGAGTGTGAGCTAGTGAGGAGCATCACCATCTTAGCTTGGTAAGACCTCTTTGTATTCAGTTTTATCTTCTCCTAACCTTTATGCCTTAAACTATTTCCAGTTTCATTTCATATTTCTCATATTTACAACGTTATATTGCAAATTATATACATTTAATCCTAACATTCTCTAATCAAATATCTGTGTTGCCTTGTGATTATTAATTATGCCTGGTAAAATGATGTCACTATTGTACACATGAGTAACTTTATTTTCCCAATTCCTGGCATTTCTTTTCAATCTAGTTATTCATTATAGTTAAATTACATCTAAAGTTAATCTGAAAACTTGATAATTTTTTATCCTGGACTAATAACTCAAACATAATTAGCTAGGAAGCAGAAGGTGGATAAAATTTTGTAATATTATGCAATGGGGTTAGTTCATGAGCAACTAAACTATATTATACATATTTCTTCACACTAATGTGGCCCTTTTTATTTTTTTTCCAGGTACCAGGGATCTATGCTCATTGAATGTAGGGCGTTATCGTTGACTCTTTTCAAAGAAAAGAAAAAAATTACTAAAGGGCTTTGTTTCATACCTGAAGAATTAATAGAAAGCAATCTGATGGCATAGCATAAAGTATGTCCTACCTGTCACAATTTATTGTTAAAGGCTTCATCTTCACACACTGGATCTCAAAAGCTCACTCTATCACATTGTGATATTGAATTAGAAAAGGAGTATGAACTTCAAAACCTCAATACATCTTTGGTCACAATAGCAGAGTCCCCATTGCAAAAAGCTAAAGCATCACAAAGCAAGCAGTACACAAAGAAGAAATTTATTCAAGTAAGAAGCAATTTGAAAGAGTAGGTAGTACAGGAATTTCATCTGAAAATGACTCAGGCATTAATACAGAAATAGAAATTATTCAACAGCTAAAACATAAATTTGATAATGAAGAGACAAGAAGAAGTGAAAAATTAACCATCCTCTCTGTCCTACCAAAAACCTGGACCAGACAAAAAATAATGAACACTTTTAATTGCTCACAATACATGGTTTGGCAAGCAAAATATTTGGTAGAAGAGAAGGTGGTACTATCTATGCCAAATCCCAAGTTGGGGAAATGGCTGGACAGGGACATTGCTACTAAAGTTAGAGACTTCTATAAATCACCAGACATCAGTAGAGAACTGCCAGGTTTAAAAGACCATCTCAGTAAAAGGAGCTGATGGCTGTTGTGAAAGAAAGCAAAAATTTCTCGTACTTAGCAATCTGAAAGAGGTATATGAAGACTTTAAAGGCAAGTATCCAGAACTAAAGATTGGATTCTCAAAGTTTGAAGAGCTGAGACCAAAAGAATGTGTTTTGCCAGGAGCCAGCGGCCCACATTCTGTGTGTGTGTGTACTAAACATCAAAATGTGAAACTAAGTATGGCAGCTGTTGAATCTGTATTTCAAATTATAGACATTGCCTTGCCCTTCTCCAGTGCAAACCGCCTCAAGAAAAGTGCTATTTTGGTGAATGTGAACAATGTCCCCCAAAGGAAGAATTTTTAGATTTATTAGATAAAGTGTTTGACAGAAAGAGACTTGATGAGATTGAGTTTAGGCAGTGGGTTACAACAGATCAACTTTAGAATCTAAAAAATTAACAGCAGGAGATTTTATTCCATATTTCCATGAACAATTAACAGATCTCCTGCAACATGATTTCATTGCCAAAGCTCAAAGTAGTTTTAACAAGAAAAGAAGCAAGAACTAAGTGAAGGTGAATTTGTAATTGTGGGGGACTTTTCAGAGAATTATTCTTTTATTGTGCAAGATGCAGCCCAGTGATTTCATTGGAATAATTGCCAAGCATCACCCCCGTAAGGGGCGCGGCGATTTGCCATCCTGGCCGCCGTGCTGACGGGACCCAGCGCCCCGTCCGGCCCCAGCTTAGCCTCTCTTCCTTCCTTCAGATAGCCTGTATTTCTCACCTACCTCGTCGCTTTTCATACAACCTCTACCACAACATTCTTTGGTCAGCCTCTAATTTCACAGGGTAGATGCTGACCTACTTCTCAGCCAACCGCCGCGGATCGGAGCTGAGGGGGGGGGGGGGCAATGTTCCCTAACCCCTGAGCTCCGGTCTGGGGTGGCTGGTTTTTAACAACCTGCTTCATCCCCACCCATACCTTCCTCACATCCCTTTTCCTCTCTTCTTCACATTCTATCAATTTTATGCCGTGTTTAAGGTGGAGCCGCCATGCCGATGGACAGCCGGGAGGGGTGGTCCCAAATGGCGGCACCAGGCCTGTAAGCACCTCTTGCAGTGAGGGCAACTGCGAGAGGTGATGAGCTATTGCGTCCCATGGTACAAATAGGGTCACCATGCCCATGGATGAATTTTCAAAAATCCAAACCCCCTCAACTCCCCCTGAAACAACGACGGAGCCACCCTTGGGCAGCTCCACCGAAAAAAATGGAGGTTCTCCCCCCCCCCCCTGTGCTTGCGCAGGGGACCCTCCATATTTCTTTAACCAGAGAGGAGGTTTACAACTCTCGTACGCCTACGGGTGAAGGGGACTCCCCTCACCCGTGTGCAGTGCATCACTCACCTGTACGCGCGAGCCCGGCGCCTCCCTCAGTCGCCAACAGCTTTCACTGCATCCGCAGCTGATCTCGACGGTGCCTATGCCGCCAAGAGACGCCAGTCATACCCTAAGCCCTTTGGGTTTAGGGCCATGAAACTCCTTCGAGAGCTAGATATAGCTCTCGGGCCGGTGGCGCCCCTGGTTCTGCCCAGGACACCACCCTGGAGGGTACCATATTTGGCTATTTGTCGCCACACCTCTGCTCCCAAAGCTTGTACGACGCCGGGAGTATTGCGTTCGACCTTTTTGGAGCACACCTCGTGTCATGCTGGAGCCGTGCCAGTGTATACGGATGGCTCCAAGTCCGTAGAGGGGGTCGGCTTCCACGCAGTATCCCCTCTGTTTGAATTCAGCGGGGCTCTGCTAGGCGCCGCTGCGTCTGTCTTCACGGCCGAGCTGGTGGCAATACACCACTCGGTACGGGAGATTACGCGACGTGCCCGGTTCGGAGACCGGATTGTGATCTGTAGCGCCTCACAAAGCGCCCTGAGTGCTCTCGGGGCATTGGAATCTCCGCATCCCCTGGTTCGCGATATCCGTGACGCCACGGTTTTGGCGAGCCGGGCGGATGTCGAGATTATCTTCTGCTGGGCTCCTGGACATGTAGGAATTGCGGGGAATGAGCGCGCCAAAGAGTCCGCGAGGACTCTTGACCGGACCAGCGTTTTGCTCTTCCTCACACCGACTACATGGCAGGAATACGGGCAGCTCTTCGGGCTGCTTGGAAAAGAGATGGGAGACGGTCGAAGGGAACTTAAAGTTGCGTGCCATTGCGCCGCGACTGTTCCCATGGACCTATCCCCCAATGCCGCGAGGTCTTCAGGTTGCTTTCTGTCGTCTCCAAATTGGGCACACTTGCGAGACGCTCCGCAATTTAATGGAGCGCTCGCCAGCGCCCTACTGTGAAAGCTGCGTTTTCCCCCAGACTGTTCTGCACATTCTTGTTGAATGTCCCAGTCTGTTCGATCTTCACGCACATTGCCTGTCCCTGTACCGGGATGGGCGGGGTCGCTACCGCCTGTCCCTTGTACTCGGGACGAGTGCGTGCACATTGACTGGTGGTCTTGTAGACTTTTGGGGCCGGCCTTCTCCCTTTTATTTAACTAGTTTTTTTGTTGTTTTTTTTATATAGGTCTCACTTTCCTGCGCCGGATGGACCTCCCCCCCCGATGCAGGAGTTTGCTTCCTGCTCATTGCCTTTTCCTTTTTTTATTTTTAG
>OZ018317.1:18296251-18503751 GCA_963969495.1 Ceratothoa steindachneri | reverse complement strand
GTTCTGGGCATGGTCAGCAGCAAGGGCCACATTATGCATGCTCATATCCTCCCCCAGGGCACCAAGGTCAATGCAGATATTTACACTGAGTTGGTAGAAACTGTAAAAAGTAGAAGGTAAGGGAGGCTTGCCTACCCACCAGTGCCGGAGGATGCATCCAACACTGAGACAAATAAAATGAAGGCAGCCTCCTCCAAAAATTCAAGTATCACCCCACTCATCCTGGTGGTACTGGGACAGGTAACATGTGCAAAGATCCCCCAAACTGGGGCACTAAATGAGAAGGTGCCAAACAGTCTAGGGGGACTGCACAGTGGTCAGAGTAAAGTGCAGAGTAACGCTCAGTCAAATGGCAGTGTGCTCCAAAGGGTATGCCCAATTAGGAAGATGACAGAAAGCAACATGAAGCTGTCTGCCATCTTCTTTGCCAGACTGATGAAATTCCTGCCATGCAGTGTGTTAGGAAGAGCCAAACACTGGTCTGGTCACCCACTCCTTAGAGGCTCCTTGGCAGCCTCATTTCCCCCAATCCTTACATGCCCAGGAACCCAGCATATGTGGTATCACAGATAGTGCAAACCAGGGGATGTAGAGATTCTGATGCCCTGAGAACACTGAGGACATTTTGTTGGTTGCTCTACATCACGATCCTGTCTCCAAAACAGGCACAATACATTATCTCCTGTACTAAGTGTTGTATTGCAAACAGCTCAGCCATGAAGTTAGATGCAGCACTTGGAAGAGCCTCAAACAGAGGGGAATTGGCATAGAAGCAGATTCGTCTTCAGACTTGGAGCCATCTAGGTATTTTATTAACACCAATATTTATAAATATCGTTGCTTTTCTGTATTTTATTTTCAAAAAGGAAGGATCATGTGAACATTCCCTCCCCACCTTCTGATGTACTTGAGGGGCACCAGAAGAATATAAATTTTGTGTTTTTACTCACATTGGAGCCATGGATGGTGACAGAAGTGCACTACTTTAGTATTGGCCAAGGAAAATTGAAATCTGTGCATTTTGGCACAGTGAGAAATAGTTCTATGCCTGTTGAAGTTAAAGCTCCAGTTGTCATTTGTCTATGTAGAGCCTAGTGAGAACATCATCAGGCAGCACCATGGTGATACTGTTGATGCTCTGGGCAAAGAGTGACACAGAGGACACTTTCCTGCAGGATACCCTCTTCCCACCCTATTAAGCAGAGAGGATTCCCCACCCATATATGGAATGGACAATCTCATAGAAATTCAGATATGAAAATTTGGAGGCATCCCCTTGCCTCCATCATACTGTATAAGCATGCGGTATCATAGGCCTTCTTCTTCTCACCATCTGCCAGGTAGATAGCAACTATCTGTCAGTCAGCGAGCAATTAAGAAACTGTCTCCATTCCATGTGATCATCAAATTTTCTTTCTTCCTCCACCTCCTGCAGGGATGTTCCTCTCTGTGTCAGTGCCTGTTGTACACCTTTGATTCATCTTTTTCTTGGTCTTCCAGGTGGTCTTTTTCCTTGAGGGATCCATAGCAGTGCTCTTTTGGGGTGCCTTTCTTCGTTCATTCTCATTACGTGTCCATACCACTGCAAGCCTCTTTTCTCAATGGAGTCCAATAAGGGTTCTACCTTAAGCTCTGCTCTTATTCCATCTCTTCTTGTGACCCCCTTGATCGTTCCTAGAACACACATTTCAGCAGCCTGTATTTGTTCCATTTGAGCTCTCCATGCATTTCATGAGCATAGTGCTACCACAGTGGCTTGCTAGACCTATCCTGTGGGTTGTATTTCTGTCAGGGTACGACTCCCTTATAGGCCTTCTCCAGATCAAAAAACACCAGCATAATGCTGTCTATGTAGGAAGGCCTTGCAGATAACATTTTCCAGTCAGACCATTGGTGTGGAGTAGAACTTGTGGAAGCCACACTGCAGAAAACAGGTGGCCTTTGCTGTCCAGGAAAAGTGATTCCCAGGAGAGCGAAAGTTTTAGTTAGGGGATGATGGTATCTATTTAGTCTGATTTTAAGATGTTTGGAGTGCTCTTCTTGCTATACAGAATGATTGGGCATTGTGGATGGGGTATATCATGTGTGAATAAGTTTAAAGATAGGAGTAAAAGTATGGATCGCTGGAAGAAGCTACTATGAAGCACTCAGGAGCATGATTTGTGCATTTTTGTGTCATTTGGCCTTGTAATCCAAAGATGAAGTTTGTTGGACATTTTTTGTTGTTGCTGAGGATTTTTTGTGCGAGTATGTGTTTTTGCAGTTTCAAAGGCTTTGTTTATGTTTATGGCAGTGAGAATTGTGCATGAGGATTGTAGGTGCTTGTTGAAAGCCATCGATTATGTCTTCTATGGGGTCAGTGAGGAGGGTCATAGGTCAAGTGGTCCTTTTGGAAACTGTCTTGTGTTTGAGATAGGGGGATATTTCAATTTATTCTTTTGTGTATCAGTTTTTTAAGTGTTTTGGACAGTAGGCACTAGTGAGATGGGGCGGCATGAGTTGTGTTGGAGATTTGACTGGATTGAGTATCTATATGATGTGTGTGTGTAGGGCTGGGGTCCGGATTGAAAGGATTGTGTTGTTTAGCCATGAGTGATTCAATATGCGTGATGGTGGAGATTGGCTGAGTTGCCAAGGTGTTCGAGGACTATGATGGAGATGTTGCCTGGGCCAGTGTCTTTTGAGTTTTTGAGGGATTTGATGGCTAGTACATTACCGAGGGGCCAATACCAAAAATAAAAATTTGAAATGAGTAAGTGAATGATGAATTTATAACTCATAAAATTTAAAGCATATTATTATCAATTTATAAGGTTAAAGAGAAAGATTTGTGGTTGCTGGGAATTGAATTTCATGTCAACTTTTATCAAAATCAAACAAAATAACTTACAGCATGAATTTTCTCTGCAGATACTTTTGAATTTTCAACATCATCTTTATTCAATTTTTGCAGTTGATTATAGGCTGGGGATCCAACATCTTGAATGTGATTAATCTAAAAAATTAAGGAAACAAAGGATAGATTTATTCCTTAGGAATTTCATCACAAGAATAGCAGAGTTTTACATTCAACTTTGGAAGAATATTCCTTTCTTTCACATACCTATATGCTCACATGTAAATTACTTATCCACCTGCCCTTCCCTCATTACTACAAGGGAGAGGGAAGCATCAAACCTTTGTACCTTGAGAGAGTGGGCAGAGAGAATACACCCAAACATGGTCTGAAGAAGGCAGCCAGCTAAAGGGGATGGGAAGAAATGTCTCTCAGCTGTTCCAGTTAGCACAGTCTACAGCAATTCCATTGAAGGATAATGCCCCCCAGATTTATCTTGAAGATGCTACAGTGGCCCTCTTTGAGGATGAAATCCTCATAGGGATACACAGAGCCAGAACTCTGAAGGCTATTAGCCACAGAATATGCTGCTGGCATTGTAGCCTTCGTGGTCTTGGCAGAAAAAGTTTGGCTCAACACCTAGCCTTCTTCTCCAGTATCAAATCCTTTTGCTGGGGAGCAATTTGGAGTTCACATTCTCTCATTTTTTGAAGGGGGCTGACCACCCTTTGTTCCCTGTTCAGCTTAGAACAGAGCTCAGGAAACTGGAACTTCCAGAGTGCTACCTTTTTTCCAAGAAGTAGACTTAGAACTACCCTGGAGGCGGTTCACTCTCACCTTCCTGGACTTTACCTCTTCCAAGTCAAGCAACTCAGTTGAGGAGTGCAGGGCAAACAGAGCATGCAGGATACTTCTTGATGGGCACGGGAGTTTATGCACTCATAGGCCTGGGTCTTTTTTTTTTCGCTTGAAAGGCACAGAAACCTAGATGTGCAAACTGCAATAGGAATATTTCCATGACCTCCCCAAATGAGAGTCCATGTTTGCAAATCTACATTTCAAACAATTTACCTTACATGAAACAACTTTATTATGCACAGCCTTAGGGCAGTTTAATCAAATTTGGGGTTGATCCATTTTGGCATATTGTCAAGATTTGTTTGGCCAAAGTGGTTGCAATGATACCACTGCCGCAGTAACAGTACAGATACCTTCACACAGTAGTGATACCAACCAGCAAGCAACAATTCAGAGACTATCTAAAATGATGAAAGCCTCATCCATCCCCATTTTTTTCTTATTATAGGCACCTATCTGATGAGTACCACCGAGGGCATGTCACCCTAATAATCATTTACATATAGCTTATTACTAAGCTACATTAAAAAAAAAAAAAGCAAAACCAAATCAAACAAAACAAAAAATAAAATGAAAGAAGAAGGAAGTACACTCCAGTGTGGGATCATATGACTAATAACAAAGAGACTCAAATAAAATGAAGGAGGCCAGCCTCCTCCAAGAAGTCTGAATCCACAAATATGTGCATGAACCAGTCCCCAGTACAAGGGACAAGCGGTAATGGCCCTGCTCATTCTGGTACTGGGACAGATAACATGTGTGCAGATACCCCAAACTGGGAAAATCAACAAGAATGTGCCAAACAGTCTGGGGGACAATGCAGTCATAGTAGTAGGGTGCAGGGGAACATGCAATCAAATGGCGGGGCATCCCACGAGTGTCCCCAATTCAAAGATGACAGAAAGCAACCTGGAGCTGCCAAGGCATTGGGGGGTAGGTCCATGGGAATAATCATGGTTTAACTGCACACAACTTTAAGTTCAGAACAACTGTCTCCCATCTTCTTTGGCAAGCTACCCAGAGGGCTGCCCTGATTCCTGACATGTCTGGGAAGAGTGAAAGGCTTATCTGGATGCCCAGTCTTCAGACTTTTTGGCACCCTCATCACCATATCTAATCCCCAGAAACCCTACAGGTCTTTAAACCCAGTAGAAGATAATCTTGATATCCAACTGGTTAATGGCAACAGTGATGTCACAGATACCACGAACCACAGGGTACAGAGATTCCAATGCCCTGAGAGCATTCATAGTGCTTTGTGAGTCACTAAAGATCACAAATCAGTCTCCAAACTCAGTGTCAACTGTTATCTACTATATTAAGAGGTGTAATGCAACCAGCTGGGCCGTAACAGCAGATGCAGCAACCGACTTCTTCAAACAGAAGGGATACAGAGTGGAAGCCAACCGACTCGTCAGACTTGGAGCCATCTATATGCACTGGCACGGATCCAGGGTGACATGATGTGTGCTCCAAAAACGTCGAACAAAATACTCCCAGCACTGTGGAAGCTTTAGGTTTCTTTTTCAGCTCCAATATGGCAAATGCGAAAGTCACAGTAATCATCTTAGAACTTTATGCTAGGCTATATTAAAAAACAAAGGGCACAACCACCCCTGCCCCAGGCAAATAACTAAACAAAATAACCATTTTTTTTTTTTTAATTAGGCATAAGTTGCCGTAAACAAACAGCCTAGTTCTAGGCTACTTTAAAAAATTGAACAGAAAACAACAATAAAAAGAAATAACAATAACAATAACAAAGAAATAACAAAAACAATAACAAAAACAACAACAATTAAACCGGGTTAAATAAAAGGGAGAAGGCCGGCCTCCCCCAAAAAGTCAATAAGTCCACCAGTCAAAGTGCACGCACTCATCCCGAGTACAAGGGACAGGCGGTAGCGACCCCGCCCATCCTGGTACCGGGACAGGTATCGTGCGCGAAGATCACCCAGACTGGGACATTCGACAATAATGTGCCGAACAGTCTGGGGGACGACGCAGTCGTTGCAATACGGCGCAGGCGAGCGCTCCATCAAATAGCGATGCGTCACACGAGTGTGCCCGATTCGGAGACGACAGAAAGCAACCTGAAGCCACCGCGGCATTGGGGGATAGGTCCATGGGAACAGTCGCGGCGCAATGGCACGCAACTTTAAGTTCTCTTCGACCGTCTCCCATCTTCTTTGCCAAACAGTCCGAAGAGCTGCCCGTATCCCTGCCATGTAGTCAGTGTGAGGAAGAGCGAAACGCTGGTCCGGTCGCAGAGTCCTCGCGGACTCTTTGGCGCCCTCATCGGCGCGCTCATTCCCCGCAATTCCTACATGTCCAGGAACCCAGCAGAAGATAATCTCGACATCTGCCCGGCTCGCCAAAACCATGGCGTCACGGATTTCGCGAACCAGGGATGCCGAGATTCCAATGCCCCGAGAGCACTCAGGGCGCTTTGTGAGTCGCTATAGATCACAATCCGGTCTCCGAACCGTGCACGTCGCGTAATCTCCCGTACCGAGTGGTGTATTGCCACCAGCTCGGCCGTGAAGACAGACGCAGCGCCTGGTAGAGCCCCGCTGACTTCAAACAGAGGGGATACGGCGTGGAAGCCGACCCCCTCTTGGGACTTGGAGCCATCCGTATACACTGGCAACGTACCAGCGTGATACGATGTGTGCTCCAAAAAGGTCGAACTCAATACTCCCGGCGCAGTACAAGCTTTGGGAGCAGAGGCGTGGCGACAAATAGCCAAATGTGATACCCTCCAGGGTGGCGTCCTGGGCAGAACCAGGGGCGCCACCGGCCCGAGAGCTATATCTACCTCTCGAAGGAGTTTCCTGGCCCTAAACCCAAAGGGCTTAGGGTATGACTGGCGTCTCTCGGCGGCATAGGCACCATCAAGATCAGCTGCGGATGCAGTGAGAGCTGTTGGCGACTGAGAGAGGCGCCGGGCTGGCGCGTACAGGCGAGTGATGCACTGCACGCGGTGCAGAGCGAGTGGCATATCCCCAGCATCGACCAACAGGCTCTCAATGGGGGAAGTGCGGAAGGCACCGGTCGCAAGGCGAAGGCCGGTGTGGTGGATCGGATCCACCTTCCGCAATAAACGCTCGGCTGCGGATGCATAAAACTCGCATCCGTAGTCGAGCTTCGAGCGAACAAAGGATCGATAAAAAAGTAAGGCGGTAGCCCTATCAGCGCCCCAAGCGCTGAACGTCACGGAACGGAGAATGTCCATGGCGCGGGTACAAGAGACCCTAAGGCTGCGAAGATGAGCCTCCCAGGTGAGGCGTCGGTCGAATAAAGACCAAGGAAACGGTGCGACTCAACCACATCCATGCGGACCCCATTAAGAAACAAATCTGGGTCGGGGTGAAGCCATGGATGGCGGCAGAAGTGCACCACCTTAGTCTTGGCCAAAGAAAACCGAAACCTGTGCGCTTCGGCATAGCGAGAGACGCGGTTCAATGCCTGTTGGAGTCGACGCTCCAGAGTTGGCATCTGGGCCGCGCCAAAAGAGATCGAAAGGTCGTCCACGTAGAGCGTAGGGAGAACATCTTCCGGCAGCACCGAGGTGATGCCGTTGATGCTCAGGGCAAAGAGTGTGACACTGAGGACACTTCCCTGCGGGACACCCTCTTCCTGCTCCTCTGGGCCGGAGAGGGCTCCCCCCACCCATACGCGGAATCGACGATCTCGCTAAAATTCAGATATAAACATTGGGAGGCGTCCCCTCGCCCCCATCGTGTGGAGAGTCTCCATGATACCGTATCGCCATGCGGTATCATAGGCCTTCTCCACATCAAAAAAGACCGTGGCGTAGTGCTGTCTACGAAGGAAAGCCTCGCAGACGGCATTTTCCAGTCGGAGCAGAGCATCCGACGTGGAGTGGAACTTACGGAAGCCGCACTGTGCAGAAGACAGATGGCCTCCGCTGTCCAGGAAATAGGCTAATCTAACATTTACCAATTTCTCTATCAACTTGCACACGCAAGAGGTTAGAGGGATTGGGTAGAAACCGGTCGGAGTAGAGTGATCTCTCCCCGGCTTGCGAAAGGCGAGCACAGTAGCAATTCACCAGGAGTCTGGACGAAGACCTTCCACCCAGATCCTGTTGAACAAATCTGAGAAAGGCCATGCCTCGCTCACCCAGGTGTCGAAGCATGGCGTACGGGACATCGTCCAGACCATGGGCGGTGTCCGCGCACGAAGCGAGAGCGGAACGCAACTCACTCACAGTAAACTTGTCGTTGAAGGGTTCTCCACCTCTGGAGGTAAAGTCCAGCCGGCGGCCTTCCGAGACATCACGACGTGCATTGAATGCTGGCGGAGCAGCATCACGGCTAGAGAATGCGGAAAAAGCAGTCGCTAAGGATTCCGCCACGGACGCGGGGTCCGAGATTGCGGTCCCATTCTCCTGGAGAACGGGAGGGGGGTCCTGCGAGAACTTGCCCCAAATCCTTTTGAATCGCTTCCACACCTCAGCTAAAGGGGTCTTCCCGTTAAGTGAAGACACGTATGCCCGCCAAGAAGAGCGGCGGGCGTGCTTCGAAATATACCGGAACCTAGCCCTAGCCCGACGAAATTCAGCGACAGTGAAATCGTTCGGGCGGCGCTTATAGCGCATGAAGGCATAACGCTTCTGTTTCAGGGCCGTCTCACACCATGGAGTGGTCAGCGTGCAAAACGGCCAGACGTCCAAGGAATAGTAGTCAGGCCCGCGGCGATGAGGTTCCTGGAGAAGAACTCAACGGCCTCATATACCGACCTAAACTCCTCGACTGAGATAGAGAATTCAGTCATTTCCTGAAATGCAGGCCACCGCGCCCGCGCCAAGCACCACCGAGGTGGCCTCTCAGGCGGCAGTTGCCCATTAAATGATATTTGAAGGGGAAAGTGATCACTACCATGGAGGTCATCGACCACCCCCCAATCAAAATCAGGCTGTGCATCCGAAGAGCACAAAGATAGGTCAAGGCAAGAAAATGAAGCGGTTCTCGGACAGTGATGAGTAAACTCATCCACGTTTAGGACACCCATCTCAAGCTCTTCGATCAGATCGGCAAGGACTTGTCCCCTGGGATTTATGGAGTAATCTCCCCAGAGAGGATGCCTGCCGTTCAGATCTCCAAGCAAGAGATAGGGCCTCGGCAACCATGCCACGACGCGGCGGAAGTCCCCCGCGTCGAAGTCAGCTGACGGTAGAATGTACGCAAAAATGATAGTATACCTCCTATCCAGGTGAAAGGAGGTATCTAAAGAGAAAAGAAGAACGGAGACATCATGCCGGGTGTAAACCGCGCATCCCCCAGCCCGGCCATCCTACGGTGGTGGGGTCGCAAGACTCTTATACCCTGGGAGGGCAGGCTGAGGGCACGCGCCTAGCATGGTCTCCTGCAAAAAAATAGCTAACGGGGAACGGGACGAGACGAGCCTCCGCAGCTCCTCCCAGTTGGCCCGGAGTCCACGGCAATTCCGTGAAGGAATATGCCCTCCAGGCCTAGCTCGGAGGAGACGCGGGGGCCCTCCTCGAACTGAAGACCCTCACGGGAATGGTCGTACGCTTCCCGGGGGCAGAACGCCGGGCGCTGTTGGCCGGACAAAGCACTGGAGGCGCTGTCGCCTTCGAGGACTTATTGGGGGAGGTTGGGCTCGCCATGCGAGTCTTTTCCTCCCTCCGCCTCGAAACCTTAGGCGGGCGTTGCGGCTTCGGAGGCGGGGGGCCCTCTTTTCGAGGAACCACCGTCTCCGAGCCACTCGCTCCACCTCGGGGCGTGGGCGAAGGAGCTGAAGCTCCTTTGTTGCTGTCCTCCTTTCGGGGGACAGCTTTAGGAACCCCGGAAGATGGCCTAGCGACCATCTTCAGGGGTGTTGCCTCCTGTGAGTCTAGCGACTCGGTGGAGGCGCGTGGCCGCTTCGCCTTGCGGGAAACGGTCACGCTGGGGTAGGAGGGGGGAGCCCTGGTTTTTGCCGTGGCTGGGTATGAACACTTTTTGCCGCCAGCTTGACCAGGGGAGCGCCCGGGTTGGGTAGAGCCCACAGAAGGGCTCCGCATGGGCGCGGAAACAACCGTGCTCGTTGGCCTGGATGGGCCAGGAGCAGAGGGTGCCTTTCTAACTACTGAGGCATATGACGTCCTAGGCAGAGCCGGGCGCGCCAGGACCAAGTCCTTTGCCTCGCGGAATGAGAGTCGATCTTGGGCCTGAACGGCCAGGATTTCTTTCTCAAGGAGATATGCACCACATTGCTTCGAAGAAGCAGGGTGCGGCTCTCCGCAATTGACACACTTGGCCACACACGATTTGGACTTATCATGTGCGACCTTGGAGCAATTTACACAGACTTCGGGTGACCCCGACATTGCACGTCTACATGAGCGATTCGTATGGCCGAAGCGGTGACAGTAATAGCACCGCCGCGGCAGTCGCACGAATGCCTTCACGCGGTAGCGGTACCAACAGGCACGCACCGACTCAGGGAGCTTATCACAGTCGAACGTGATGAAGAGTGTAGGGGTGGGTCTCGAGGCCCCTCCCTGTTTTCTCATCACACATTCGACCTTGACCGCCCCATGGTCGGCCAGCTCTAGGGTGATGTCCTCAATGGAATAGTCAACGAGTTCCCTCG
Organism: Ceratothoa steindachneri; assembly: GCA_963969495.1. Classification (NCBI taxonomy): domain Eukaryota; kingdom Metazoa; phylum Arthropoda; class Malacostraca; order Isopoda; family Cymothoidae; genus Ceratothoa; species Ceratothoa steindachneri. The sequence continues at coordinate 18,493,433 of OZ018317.1, read as the reverse complement.
CATAAACTACTCCTTTCACAAAGTTCATGGTAGAGTGCGGCGTCACACTCACCGGGGTGCCATGAAGTGTCCGAAGAGCACTTATCTTGGCATCCTCGGCGGGATTCGCCAGAGGGCTCCCGTCCGAGAAACGGGTCACCTTCGGCTCTCTACCAATTGCACTAGCTAATCCTCTCCTCTGATGGATCATGTTGCCCTTGGACAACATGGTACCATCAGTGGAGCAAATAACGAGGAAGCGTTTGAAGCCAGCGGGCTCAAAAACACCAGGTAACCTCTGAATACAGGGCCCTGATGTCATCGAGGCTCCGCCCTGTGCACTTTTCGTCTTTGTCATAGTCAGGAGCTCTGTACCCGTGGGGGCAGAGGGGCCGGATGCGCCGGTCTTGGCCTGGTCGCTTGCCAAAGTGGCAGCAGACCCATCCATCCCCACAGCCCCCGCAGATGGAGAGGAGCCCCGAGTCTTCTTAGTCTTTCTTGTCTTTTTCTTCTTTTTAGGAGAGGAGGGCGGGGAATGAACCCGCTTCTCTCCTCTGCCGACAGAAGCCCCTAGGCCAGATGGACCGGCCTCAGCCAGGTCCTTCTCCGAAATGAAAAAGGTCCTGGTGGTCGCAGGGACACCGGTCAGAGGAGATCCCCCCCCCCTCCTTGTGCTGCCTCGGAGGCCTCAGCCGTTTGAGGAGGACCTTGCATAGGGGCGGCTTCAGGTTCCGTATTGGCGCCGAGCCCGGATTCCCCCCCATGGAAGGCCCTACCCGCGTGATGCACTGCACGCGGCACAGAGTGAGTGGCATCTCCCCAGCATCGACCAACAGGCTGTCAATGTGGAAGTGCGGAAGGCACCGGTCGCAAGGCGAAGGCCGGTGTGGTGGATCGAATCCACCTTCCGCAATAAACGCTTGTCTGCGGATGTATAAAACTCGCATCCGTAGTCTAGCTTCGAACGAACAAAGGATCGATAAAAAAGTAGGGCAGTAGCCCTATCAGCGCCACAAGCGCTGAACGTCACAGAACGGAGAATGTCCATGGCGCGGGTACAAGAGACCCTAAGGCTGCGAATATGAGCCTCCCAGGTGAGGCGTCAGTCGAATACAAGACCGAGGAAACGGTGCGATTCCACAACATCCAGGCGCACCCCATTAAGAAACAAAGCTGGGTCGGGGTGAAGCCGTGGATGGCGGCAGAAGTGCATCAACTTAGTCTTGGCCACAGAAAACCGAAACCTGTGCGCTTCGGCATAGCGAGAGACGCGGTGCAATGCCTGTTGGAGTCGACGCTCCAGAGTTGGCATCTGGGCCACGCCAAAAGAGATCGAAAGGTCGTCCACGTAGAGCGTAGCGAGAACATCTTTCGGCAGCACCGAGGTGATGCCGTTGATGCTCAGGGCAAAGAGTGTGACACTGAGGACACTTTCCTGTTCCTTTGGGCCGGAGAGGGATCCCCTCCACCCGTACGCGGACCTCGCAAACGTGTGGAGAGTCTCCATGATACCGTATCGCCATGCGGTATCATAGGCCTTCTCCACATCAAAAAAGACCGTGGCGTAGTGCTGTCTACGAAGGAAAGCCTCGCAGACGGCATTTTCCAGTCGGAACAGAGCATCCGACGTGGAGTAGAACTTGCAGAAGCCGCACTGTGCAGAAGACAGATGGCCTCCGCTGTCCAGGAAAAAGGCTAGTCTAACATTTACCAATTTCTCCATAAACTTGCACACGCAAGAGGTTAGAGAGATTGGGCGGAAACCGGTTGGAGTAGAAGGATCTCTCTCCGGTTTGCGAAAGGCGAGCACAGTAGCGATTCGCCAGGAATCTGGGAGAAGACCCTCCACCCACATCCTGTTGAACAAATCTAACAGAAATGCCATGCCTCGCTCACCCAAGTGTCGAGGCATGGCATACGGGACATCGTCCGGACCATGGGCGGTGTCCGAGCACGAAGCGAGAGCGGAGCGACACTCACTCCCAGTAAACCTGTCGTTGAAGGGTTCTCCGCCTCTGGAGGTAAAGTCCAGCCGACGGCCTTCCGCGACATCACGACGTGCATTGGATGCTGGCGGAGCAGCATCTCGGCTAGAGAATGCGGAAAAAGCGGTCGCGAAGGATTCCGCCACGGACGCGGGGTCCGAGATTGCGGTCCCATTCTCCTGGAGAACGGGAGGGGGGTCCTGCGAGAACTTGCCCCGAATCCTTTTGACTCGCCTCCACACCTCTGCTAAAAGGGTCTTCCCGTTAAGTGAAGACACGTATGCCCGCCAAGAAGAGCGGCGGGCGTGCTTCGAAATATACCGGAACCTAGCCCGACGAAATTCAGGGACAGTGAAATCGTTCAGGCAGCGCTTATGGCGCATGTAGGCATAACGCTTCTGTTTGAGGGCCTTCTCACACTCGGCCGACCACCATGGGAGTGGTCGGCGTGCAAAACGGCCAGACGTCCTAGGAATAGTAGTCAGGCCCGCGGCGATGAGGTTGCCGGAGAAGAACTCAACGGCCTCATCTACCGACCTAAACTCCTCGACTGAGATAGAGAATTCAGTCATTTCCTGAAATGCAGGCCACCGCACCCGCGCCAAGCACCACCGAGGTGGCCTCTCAGGCGGCAGTTGCCCATTAAATGATATTTGAAGGGGAAAGTGATCACTACCATGGAGGTCATCGACCACCCCCATATCAAAATCAGGCTGTGCATCCGAAGAGCACAAAGATAGGTCAAGGCAAGAAAATGAAGCGGTTCTCGGACAGTGATGCGTAAAATCATCCACGTTTAGGACACCCATCTCAAGCTCTTCGATCAGATCAGCAAGGACTTGTCCCCTGGGATTTATGGAGTAATCTCCCCAGACAGGATGCCTGGCGTTCAGATCTCCAAGCAAGAGAAAGGGCCTCGGCAACCGCGCCACGACGCGGCGGAAGTCCCCCGCGTCGAAGTCAGCTGACGGTGGAATGTACGCAGAAATGATAGTATACCTCCTATCCAGGTGCAGCTGCACAGCCACTGCCTGAAAGAAGGTATCTAAAGAGAAAGGAAGAATGGAGACAACATGCCGGGTGTAAACTGCGCATCCCCCAGCACGGCCATCCTGCAGTGGTGGGGTCGCAAGACCTTTATACCCCAGGAGGGCAAGCAGGGGGCACGCATCTAGCATAGTCTTCTGCAAAAAGATAGCTAACGGGGAACGGGACGAGACGAGCCTCCGCAGCTCCTCCCAGTTGGGCTGGAGTTCGCGGTAATTCCATTGAAGGAATATGCCCTCCGGGCCTAGCTCGGAGACGCGGGGGCCCTCCTCGAACTGAAGACCCTCACGGGAATGGCCGTACGCTTCCTGGGGGCAGAACCCCGGGCGCTGTTGGCCGGACAAAGCGCTGTCGCCTTCGAGGACTTATTGGGGGAGGTTGGGCTCGCCATGGGAGTCTTTTCCTCCCTCTGCCTCGAAACCTTAGGGGGGCGTTGCGGCTTCGGAGGTGGGGGGGCCCTCTTTTCCAGGAACCACCGTCTCCGAGCCACTCGCTCCACCTCAGGGCGTGGGCGAAGGAGCCGAAGCTCTTTTGTTGCTGTCCTCCTTTCAGGGGACAGCTTTAGGAAGCCTGGAAGATGGCCTAGCGACCATCTTCAGGGGTGTTGCCTCCTGTGAGTCTAACGACTCGGTGGAGGCGCGTGGCCGTTTCGCCTTACGGGAAATGCTCACCCTGGGGGAAGAGGAGGGAGCCCTGGTTTTAGCCGGGGCTGGGTGTGAACCCTTTTTGCCGCCAGCTGTACCAGGAGAGCGCCTGGCTTGAGTAGAGCCCGCAGAAGGGCTACAAATGGGCCGGAAACAACCGTGCTCGTTGGCCTGGATGGGCCAGGAGCAGAGGGTGCCTTTCTAACTATTGAGGCATAGGACGTTGGAGGCAGAGGCAGAGCCAGGCGCGCCAGGACCGAGGCCTTAGCCTCGCGGAATAACAGCCAGGATTTCTTTCTCAAGGAGATATGCACCACATTGCTTCAAAGAAGCGGGGTGCGGCTCTCCACAATTGACACACTTGGCCACACACGATTTGGACTTATCATGTGCAGCCTTGGAGCAATTTACACAAACTTCGGGTGACCCCGACTTTGCACGTCTACAAGAACGATTCGTATGGCCGAAGCGGTGACAGTAATAGCACCGCCGCAGCAGTGGTACGAATGCCTTAACGCGGTAGCGGTACCAACCGGCACGCACCGACTCAGGGAGCTTGTCACAGTCGAACATGATGAAGAGTGTAGGGGTGGGTCTTGAGGCCACTCCCTGTTTTCTCATCACACATTCGACCTTGACTGCCCCATAGTCGGCCAGCTCTAGGGTGATATCCTCAATGGAGTAGTCAACGAGTTCCCTCACATAAACTACTCCTGTCATAAAGTTCATGGTAGAGTGCGGCATCACACTTACCAGGGTGCCATGAAGTGTCCGAAGAGCACTTATCTTGGCCGCCTCGGCAGGATTCGCCGCATTTGCCAGAAGGCTCCCGTCCAAGAAACAGGTCACCTTCAGCTCTCTACCAATTGCACTAGCTAATCCTCTCCTCTGATGGATCATGTTGCCCTTGGCCAACATGGTGCCATCAGTGGAGCGAATAACGAGGAAGCGTTTGAAGCCAGCGGGTTCAAAAACGCCAGGTAACCTCTGAATCAGGGGGGCCCCGATGTCATCGAGGCTCCGCCCTGTGCCCTTTTAGTCTTAGTCAGGGGCTCCGCAACTGGGGGGTAGAGGGGCCGGATGTGCTGATCTTGGCTTAGGCGCTTGCCAAAGTGGCAGCAGACCCATCCATCCCCGTAGCCCCCGCGGATGGAGAGGAGCCCTGAGTCTTTTTTGTCTTTTTACTCTTTTTCTTTTTCTTTTTTCGAGAGGAGGGCGGGGAATGAACCCGCTTCTCAACTCCGCCGGAAGCAGTCCCCAGGCCAGATGGACTGGCCTCAGTCAGGTCCTTCTCCGAAATGGAGAAGGTCCTGGTAGTCATGGGGGCACCCGTCCGAGGAGATCCCTCCCCTCCTTGTACTGCTTTGGAAACTCTAGCCATTTGAGGAGGACCTTGCATAGGGGCGGATTCGGGTTCGGTGCTTGGAGCTGAGCCCTGATTCCCCCCCATGGAAGGCCCTACTGTCTGAGGCTGGGTTTCCTCAAGGACCATGTCTATCTCAGGGGAGGCCTCCAGTTGGCCATCCCCCCCCCTCCAAGACATCGCAGGTCCCGTTGGAAGTATCGTCACTAGTCTTGTGTGGGGAGGCACAGGCCTTGACCCCGGCAAGGTTCAATATTCTTGCCAGCAGGTCTTTTGAGGGAAGCAACCGAAGGGGCCTGGCTTCCCTCTCTCCCCTAAGGGGGTTTGCCCGACCGAGCCGCTTCGATGTGGAGCGGCTGGCTAAGGGCTGCCTGCTGGCTTTCTTGGCAGTCCCCTTGGAAAGAACAGAGGGGACTGCCGCTGGAAGAAGGGAGGTGCCCGAAAGCACCTCCAGAGAAGGGGGTGAGGGGGAGTCTCCTACACTCGTAAGCCAAGGAGAGGAGTAAGCCTCCTCTCCAGTTAGAGAGATATGGAGGGTCCCCTGCGCAAGCACAGGGGGGGGGGACCTCCATTTTTTCGGTGGAGCTGCCCAAGGGCGACTCCGTTGGTGACATGGGGAATAAAGGGGAGATTTTTATATTTCTCATCATTGGGCATGGTGACCCTATTTGTTTCACGGGATGCAATCGCTCATCACCTCTCGCAGTTGCCCGCACTGCAAGAGGTGCTTACAGGCCTGGCAGAGCCAGGCACCGCCATTTGGGACCACCCCTCCTGCATGGTGGCTCCACCTTAGACGCGGTGTAAAACTGAGTGTGAAGAAGAAAGGAAAAGGGATGTGAGGAAGGTATGGGTGGGGATTAAGCAGGTTGTTAAAAAAAACATTCCGAACCGGAGCTGAGGGGTTAGGGAATGTTGTCCCCTCCCCCCCTCAGCCCTAATCCGGGACGGTTGGCTTGAGAAGAAGGTCAGCATCTACCCTGTGAAATTAGAGGCTGACCATTGAAAGTTGTGGGAGAGGTTGTATGAAAAGCGACAAAGTAGGGGAGAAATACAGGCTATCTGAAGGAAGGAAGAGAGGCTAAGCTGGGGCCGGATGGAGCGCTGGATCCCATCAGCACGGCGGCCAGGATGGCAAATCGCCGCGCCCCTTACGGGGTTGCTTGACACCTGGAAAAGCAAAGGGGGGGGGGAACAACCACAAGTGGAGTGTAACCTGGGGACAAATCTACAAAAGAAGGGTAAGGTGGAAAGCCTCTTTGATGTGCCCCTAAGAAAGCACAGGGGGAGGGAGGAACCTCCATCAAAGAGTTGGGAGCTGCCTGGAGGTAGCTCTGAAAATGGCAAAGGGGAAACCTCATTGTCATATTCAGAAGCTAGGAGGGGAGCCCCTCCACGTGTCAGAGTGGTGCTGTATTATAGCTCCTCATCTGCCCCAACACCAAGGTCAAATGCGGATTGAAGAGAAAGATGAATGTAGTCCAAAATGTTGAAAACTTTGCAAAACCAGCCAACAAACCAAAACTCCCCACTCCTGTGATGACTAAAAAGGATCTGCCCAAGTTGATTCAGTTTCTGTTTTGTCTGATTACAAATCCTTTTCAGTCTTAGACCTCTGATTCTCTGTCTAGTGACATTTGACTGATCGTCAAAAATCCATTCTAGTCTTGCTTCATTATCACCAGGTAATTGGTCATGGTGATAAGTAGTTGGCACCACTACTGTCATCGGACATCAAAGTAATCAATTGACTTACTCTGCAAGTAACAGATTAAGTTGATCAGCCTATTCTTTAGGTTTGTGTTGCATTATTTGTTTTGAGTGATAGATGTAAATAAAGACTATATTGGATCTCCTCTGTGTAAATAGAGAATATATTGGATCTCAAAAACTATATTGGATCTCATATGTGCAAATAAAGACTATATTGGATCTCCTGTGTAAATAAAGACTATTTTGGATCTCCTCTGTGTAAATAAAGAATATATTGGATCTCCTGTTTAAATAAAGACTATATTGGATCTCATATGTGTAAATAAAGACTATATTGGATCTCCGCTGTGTAAATAAAGACTATATTGGATCTCCTGTGTAAATAAAGACTATATTAGATCTCTTCTTGTGTAAACAAAGACTATATTGGATCTCCTCTGTGTAAATAAAGACTATATATATTGGATCTCCTGTGTAAATAAAGACTATATATATTGGATCTCCTGTGTAAATAAGGACTATATTGGATCTCCTCTCATTCTCCCTTCGACACTTGTGCAGCCTTAACCCCTTTCCTACAATCACAAATGTGCATGTCATAAGTTTGTCATGGCGCGCTATGATGACAAACACGTGTTTGTCATATTAGAAATACACCAATCTTGTTAAAATAAGATCAGGTGTGGCTTATATATTTTTATGAAACTCTGAAGTGTTGTGTCTCAAATTGATGCCACTGAAATCAACCAATCAGAAAAGAGGTGGGTGGAGTTTAAAATGTCCCAATGTATTGCCTCGGGGATTACCTAATCTGTAGTAGCAGAATTGCGATCAATGGTTTTCAATTGTAGCATTTCAGTGCTTTATTTCCCGTTTGTTTATTTATAGTTACAATGTTTGTTAGTGATTCAGATAATAGTGATGGTGATTATGAACCCATGGAAAGTGATAATGAAACAATAGATAGTTATGAGAGTGATGTTTTTGATTTTTCTGGGCATGAAGATGACAGTGCCATCCTATGTGAATCTTGGAAAAGAATTGCTGACATTTTCAGTGATTGTAGGCTTAACCCTATTCCTGAGATAGTGCGTAATTTCAGTGGTGTAAATCCTGCACTAAATTGTAATGATAATAGTAGTGTTTTAGATTGTTTCAAGAAGTTTATAACTGATGCTGTTATAGCCTATTTAGTAAGGTACATAAATGACAGGGCAAACAATTTCTTTGAAGAGAATCCTGATATTAAAGGAGTAGTAAATAATCTAAAGTGGAAAGATGTGAATGATGATGACATATATACATTTCTTGCGTGATATTTTTATACAGGCCAATGCAAATATAGTGAGATCAACTTATATTAGTCTAGATTACCTTGTCAGCCTGATGGAGCTAATTAAAGGTAAGTTTAAATATGTAACTATGGGGCTATTAGTTTTAAGTTAAATATATATTATTAACAATAATACATTGTAATTTGCTAACTTTTCCATTTTAAAACTTTTTAAATGATGCACGAAAACCGTATTATGTTCGCTGCCGGTGTGACACAACACTGTGTGCAAAGGGTTAATTAACCCTTTTGTTGCATGCGACATATCTGAGCCGTCATTGAAAACACCCACCAGTGATGTGTGATGGAGTGGAGCTGTCATATATTTAACTGCTTCAAGTTATATCCCATTATCGAGTAGCATTTTTATTTTGTAATTGTGGCAACCTTATATGTTTATCTTGAAGTATCTGGCAACTTTTCAAGACTCATTGCCCAAAAGGCTCCGTTATTAGATATATATTTCAGTGCCCTTCAAAATGGTGAAGAGAAAAGTTACGCTGAGTGAAATAAAAAAAGTTATACAGAAAGATGACTCTTCTGGTGAAGATGGGGATTGCGATCTGGAAATATTCAGTGACAGTGATGATGATAACTTTGCTGAAGACGTTATAAACATTGGAAATACTGACCTGGGTGATTTTAGTGGAAAAAATGCTGTGCTTTCCAATAATGAAGAAATACAGAAATAGCTTTAAGTAGAAGATCTAAACAAGGTGTAATCAGTGTACAAATCACAAAATGTACAAGCGACTATAACAAAAATATGGGATTTGTGGACAAGATGGATCAAATTCACACTATTATACATGTAAAAGAAAAAGTTAAATGGTAAAAAAAAATTAGCTCTTCATTATATCCGACTTCGAGTTTTAGATGGTATGGGCATATATAATGTCAAAAACAAAAAAGTAACCTACCTTGACTTTACTCTACAAATAAAAGAGCTTACAGCGAGTCATGAACACTCTTCAATGACTGCAATTGTCTCACGACTGACAGGAAGGCATTTTATTGTGCCTCAACAGACAGAACAGAAAAAATTCCTTAAATTAATGCCATGTATGGTATTTCCATGGCATAAGAAAAGATACGACATGTGTGTGAAACTTGTACAGATAAACCAGATCTTTGTATTGTACCCTGTTTAAAATGCATCATACTTAACTAAATTATTAAAGGTAAAGTTTGATATCTATTATTATTTTCCTTATGAAAAGGTTTTATTTTATTCTCTCAATGAACAAACACTACCCTGTTGTAAATATATTGATATATGGTGCATTTATGCTTCAACTGAAATAGTAAAACTTTTTTCCATGGTTTCTGCGCAGGCGCTTCCCTTCACTGATATTCAGTTCTTGTCTAGACGAAATCCAGAGGCTGCCACCAAATATTTTGGCCCTCAACATGGGCCTGGAACCCATGACCTGAGATTAAAAGTCTCAGGCTCTACCAACTGAGCTGCCAACCAGTTGGAACCTTTATCAACTCAGGGATAGATGTACTCCCTCAGGGGTATGTGGACACAAACACCCATCTGCAGGATTCCTTGTAGCAGAGATGCGTGTGTGTGTGTGTGTGTGTGTGTGTTGTGCTGTGAGGATGGGAAGGAAGAGAAGGTAGTGTTGTGATTAATTGTGTGTGTTGACCTGTCTAAGATCTGCCTACCCGTGCAAGAGTAAGCACAGCATGTCCACAACTCATCGGCCAGAACTCTGTGTGTTGATGTTTGTGTCCATTCTGGCTGAAACTAAACCTTGTACCTCAAAATTACAAGACCAACACTGTTGCATTAAGCTAAAGAGAAGTCTGATAAAAAATAATAAAATGGAGTACAATCCAATATATTTTTAAAGGACTTTAACTTGAACAAAAACTTCAATATAAGGCAATGAAGCAAAGCCCAACCCCCCAACACCTACCAATCTCCTTAAGTTGAATCATTGACTTTTCATCATCATCATCAAATGCTTTCTCACAAGGTGAGATCACTATGTATCGATGCCACTACAAGAGAGGGTCTGCAACGGCCTTATCCATTATCACCATGGCATCTTGTACTCATTAAAAAAACTTTCAGGTACAAAACTTTCCAGGCCAGCTGCCCCTATCCAGGTTTAGTCGCTTTTTACGACAAAGAAAGAAATTAGTAGGAGTTTTACCACTCATTAAAATGTTTTTTTTAGGCAGGGACATACAGTTTAATATGGAATCCAAACCAGGGGTATTTACAGTGTATGGCAGCTGTCATGAAGTCAACCTGAATTGGGACTTTATCCAGTAACTGATCATATCTGATGGGGGTTAACTATGCTACAATTGGAAGAAGTGTTCCCATTTGGCTAGGCTGTAGCCCCCTTTTATGACATGTATGGGTATTCTTCCTGCCTGCCATACAGGTGAGGGCTCCATAACTTAGATATGGTGCAAGAGGGCCAACCTCCTCTAATAACTAAATAAGACCTTGCAACCTGGGTAACAAGAGCTCTTCCAAAATAGCAAAACACAGTAGTCACTGACACTGTCCAGGTACCCAAACAAATATCATACATGAACTTCAGCTAGAGCAGGACATTCAACCAGAAAGAGCTAGACACAAAATAATCCTCACTTAAGGTTACAGGCAAGGCTGCATTCAATGGGTATCATTGACTGTTTTTTTTATTGTTTTGCTTTTTTAAATGACATCTGGCAACTGCCTACATGGACATAAGTCCCCATAATTAATTTAAGTCATTGAATTTTAAGGGTGATTGATAAAAAAGAACAATATCATCTTATCTTAAGGGAACCTACATTTTAAAATAACCAAATAACACAAAATCAACCCAAATTGGGCTCTCATCCAATGACTCTTCCTATCCAAAGTAGCTAAACTGTATCCAAGAAATGTTATTGCTACTCACCTTGATGGTTTTAGTCCTTTAATGATAATAGTCCATACCAAAATTATTCTTCAATGTATATATAAGAAAAGGATAGAACAATCCCACCTTGGGGACATTTTTAGTTGAAAGTAACTCACCTGTAATGTAAAGGGACCAGAAATTTTGGATAACTTTTGTTTTGCTAAACTGAAAGGCAGTGAAAATGTGCCCAATGTTGTTAAATCTGAATACAGCCACTGCTCATAAACTTTATCTTTCATCCAGGAGAAGTCACCAGTCTGAGAAGAAAAATGTAAAACAAACTGAATACATAATGTATTGTGAATTGTGGCAGCAATTTTTAACAACTATATAACTCTCCTCTCTCACATTCCATCATCTTTGCACTATCTGTGACTGAGCTCGCAACTCAATTTGCTCATATATCAAATCAATTTTACCCATTTAAATGCCATTAATCCATTCCCATCTCCCAAAAAACACCAAATTTTTTTGTTATGTGTTTTTAAATAAGAATTTTAATTATAAATAACAATGTACAAAAAATAATAAAAGAGAATAAAGAAATAAACTGGTGGAGGAGATTGGAGTTCATTTTGTTTCATACTTTTTGGGTTGATTCCATTTGTCATAAGTTCTAATGCTTAATCACTTAACCTACTTACTACACACTTAATGCTACATTTTATTGTTAAACTTAATTGCTACAATTTTTTTTACTTTATCACTTAATCTTCTTCACTAATTTTTGTATTATGATACAAGAGTGAAAGAATGTTTGCATCTTGGAGCGAAAGAATATGATGTAAGGTATAAGATGAATAAGAGATTTTGGTCATTTGAAGTGGGAGACAAAGTTATGAAAGTGAGTGATAAAATGAAGATTGAATGTTGATAAGTTGAGTGATAAGTTTGAGGGTCCAAATGTGGTTAAGAATGTGTGAATGAGAATGAAAGAATATGAGCACACCAGTCAGTTGAGAAAATGGAGTGTGTCTCCATAATACTTGGTGCTGCATCCAGTGTATCAAGTGTATGAATGATAAAAGTGTGGATGTTAGTGGAGGTAGTCTGAAAGTGAATGATTTTTCTTGGTTTAGTTCAAATAAGAGTTATGCTGAAGTGATGGGTAGTGTGAAATAGTTGTCTATGTCAACTGAATATGCTTTGAGATTGGTGGAAGCTGTGATTGATGCGTGGAATCTGAATGAGAGCTAAAACATGAATGTGCTGCATAAGGTTGAGACTGAAGCAATTTTTTTTTTTTTTTTTTATAGAGCCCATCTGGCAACTGCCCATTGGGCATAAGTCGCCGAAAAACACGACAGTCTAGAACTAGGCTACTTTAAAATAAAATTATGAAAAAATAACAATGATAAATATTGGAAAAACTTAACAATCAGGAAGCAATCTCCGGCAGCGGGAGGAGGTCCCCCTCACCCCGATGCAGGAGAGTGCAACCTACAAAACAACAATAACAAACAAAAAACAAAAATGACCTTAAATAAAGGGGAGGAGCCCGGCCTCCCAAAAAAGTCAACAAGTCCACAAGTCAATGTGCACGAACTCATCCCGAGCACAAGGGACAGGCGGTAGCGACCCCACCCATCCTGGTAGCGGGACAGGTATCGTGCGTGAAGATCACCCAGACTGGGACATTCGACAAGAATGTAGCAAACAGTCTGGGGGACGGCGCAGTCGTCGCAATAGGGCGCTGGCGAGCGCTCCATCAGATAGCGATGCGTCACACGAGTATGTCCGATTCGGAGACGACAGAAAGCGACCTGAAGCCGTCGCGGCATTGGGGGATAGGTCCATGGGAACAGTCGCGGCGCAATAGCACGCAACTTTAAGTTCCCTTCGACCGTCTCCCATCTTCTTTGCCAAGCAGTCCGAAGAGCTGCCCATATTCCCGCCATGTAGTCAGTGTGAGGAAGAGCGAAATGCTGGTCCGGTCGCAGAGTCCTCGCGGACTCTTTGGCGCCCTCATTCCCCACAATTCCTACATGCCCAGGAACCCAGCAGAAGATAATCTCGACATCTGCCCGGCGCACTCAGGGCGCTTTGTGAGTCGCTATAGATCACAATCCGGTCTCCGAACCGGGCACGTCGCGTAATCTCCCGTACCGAGTGGTGTATTGCCACCAGCTCGGCCGTGAAGACAGACGCAGCGCCTGGTAGAGCCCCGCTGACTTCAAACAGAGGGGATACGGCGTGGAAGCCGACCCCCTCTTGGGACTTGGAGCCATCCGTATACACTGGCACGGTTCCAGCGTGAAACGATGTGTGCTCTAAAAAGGTCGAACGAAATACTCCCGGCGCCGTACAAGCTTTGGGAGCAGAGGCGTGGCGACAAATAGCCAAATGTGGTACCCTCCAGGGTGGCGTCCTGGACAGAACAAGGGGCGCCACCGGCCCGAGAGCTATATCTACCTCTCGATGGAGTTTCCTGGCCCTAAACCCAAAGTGCTTAGGGTATGACTGGCGTCTCTCGGCGGCATAGGCACCATCGAGATCAGCTGCGGATGCAGTGAGAGCTGTTGGCGACTGAGGGAGGCGCCGGGTTCACGCGTACAGGCGAGTGATGCACTGCACGCGGCGCAGAGCGAGTAGCATCTCCCCAGCCTCGACCAACAGGCTCTCAATGGGGGAAGTGCGGAAGGCACCGGTCGCAAGGCGAAGGCCGGTGTAGTGGATCGAATCCACCTTCCGCAATAAACGCTCGGCTGCGGATGCATAAAACTCGCATCCGTAGTCGAGCTTCGAACGAACAAAGGATCGATAAAAAAGTAGGGCAGTAGCCCTATCAGCGCCCCAAGCGCTGAACGTCACGGAACGGAGAATGTCCATGGCGCAGGTACAAGAGACCCTAAGGCTGCGAATATGAGCCTCCCAGGTGAGGCGTCGGTCGAATACAAGACCAAGGAAACGGTGCGACTCCACCACATCCAGGCACACCACATTAAGAAACAAATCTGGGTCGGAGTGAAGCCGTGGATGGCGGCAGAAGTGCACCACCTTAATCTTGGCCAAAGAAAACCGAAACCTGTTGGAGTCGACGCTCCAGAGTTGGCATCTGGGCCGCGCCAAAAGAGATCGAAAGGTGGTCCACGTAGAGCGTAGCGAGAACATCTTCCGGCAGCACCGAGGTGATGCCGTTGATGCACAGGGCAAAGAGTGTGACACTGAGGACACTTCCCTGCTCCATTAGGCCGGAGAGGGCTCCCCCCACCCGTACGCGGAACCGACGGTCTCGCAAAAATTCAGATATAAACATTAGGAGGCGTCCCCTCGCCCCCATCGTGTAGAGTGTCTCCATGATACCGTATCGCCATGCGGTATCATAGGCCTTCTCCAGATCGAAAAGCACCGTGGCGTAGTGCTGTCTACGAAGGAAAGCCTCGCAGACGGCATTTTCCAGTCGGAGCAGAGCATCCGACGTGGAGTGGAACTTGCGGAAGCCGCACTGTGCGGAAGACAGATGGCCTCCACTGTTCAGGAAATAGGCTAATCTAACATTTACCAATTTCTCCATCAACTTGCACATGCAAGCGGTTAGAGAGATTGGGCGGAAACCGGTCGGAGTAGAGTGATCTCCCCGGTTTGCGAAAGGCGAGCACAGTAGCGATTCGCCAGGAGTCTGGGAGAAGACCCTCCACCCAGATCCTGTTGAACAAATGAACAAATCTAACAGAAAGGCCATGCCTCGCTAACTCAGGTGTCGAAGCATGACATACGGGACATCATCCGGACCATGGGCGGTGTCCGCGCACGAAGCGAGAGCGGAGCGCAACTCACTCACAGTAAACTTGTCGTTGAAGGGTTCTCCACCTCTGGTGGTAAAGTCCAGCCGGCGTCCTTCCGCGACATCACGACGTGCATTGAATGCTGGCGGAGCAGCATCCCGGCTAGAGAATGCGGAAAAAGCAGTCGCTAAGGATTCCGCCACGGACGCGGGGTCCGAGATTGCGGTCCCATTCTCCTGGAGAATGGGAGGGAGGTCCTGCGAGAACTTGCCCCGAATCCTTTTGACTCGCTTCCACACCTCAGCTAAAGGGGTCTTCCCGTTAAGTGAAGACACGTATGCCCGCCAAGAAGAGCGGCGGGCGTGCTTCGAAATATAGCCCTAGCCCGACGAAATTCAGCGACAGTGAAATCGTTCGGGCGGCGCTTATAGCGCATGCAGGCATAACGCTTCTGTTTGAGGGCCATCTCACACTCGGCCGACCACCATGGGAGTGGTCGGCGTGCAAAACGGCCAGACGTCCTAGGAATAGTAGTCAGGCCCACGGCGATGAGGTTGCCGTAGAACTCAACAGCCTCATCTACCGACCTAAACTCCTTGATCAGTCCTTTCCTGAAATGCAGGCCACCGCGCCCACACCAAGCGCCACCGAGGTGGTCTCTCAGGCGGGAGTTGTCCTGAAAATAATATTTGAATGGGAAAGTGATCACTACCATGGAGGTCATCGACCACCCACCAATCAAAATCAGGCTGTGCATCCGAAGAGCACAAAGATAGGTCAAGGCAAGAAAATGAAACGGTTCTCGGACAGTGATGCGTAAACTCATCCACGTTTAGGACATCCATCTCAAGCTCTTCGATCGGATCGGCAACCGTGCCACGACGCGGCGGAAGTCCCCTGCGTCGGTCAGCTGACGGTGGAATGTAC
Organism: Ceratothoa steindachneri; assembly: GCA_963969495.1. Lineage (NCBI taxonomy): Eukaryota > Metazoa > Arthropoda > Malacostraca > Isopoda > Cymothoidae > Ceratothoa > Ceratothoa steindachneri. The sequence goes on along the minus strand of OZ018317.1, from coordinate 18,477,805 downwards.
GCAGAAATGATGGTATACCTCCTATCCAGGTGCAGCTGCACAGCCACTGCTTGAAAGGAGGTATCTAAAGAGAAAGGAAGAACGGAGACATCATGCGGGTGTAAGCCGCGCATTCCCCAGCCCGGCCATCCTGCGGTGGTGGGGTCGCAAGACACTTATACCCTGCGAGGGCAGGCAGGGGGCACGCGCCTAGCATGGTCTCCTGCAAAAAGATAGCTAATGGGGAATGGGATGAAATGAGCCTCTGCAGCTCCTCCCAGTTGGCCCGGAGTCCACGGCAATTCCATTGAAGGAATATGCCCTCCAGGCCTAGCTCGGAGGAGACGCGGGGGCCCTCCTCGAACTGAAACCCTCACGGGAATGGCCATACGCTTCCCGGGGGCAGAACCCCGGGCACTGTTGGCCGGACAAAGCGCTGAAGGGGAGGTTGGGCTCGCCATGCGCGTCTTTTCCTCCCTCCGCCTTGAAACCTTAGACGGGCATTGTGGCTTCGGAAGCGAGGGGCCCTCTTTTCCAGGAACCAAAGTCTCTGAGCCACTCGCTCCACCTCGGGTCGTATGCGAAGGAGCCGAAGCTCCTTTGTTGCTGTCCTCCTTTCAGGGGACAACTTTAGAAACCCCAGAAAATTGCCTAGCGACCATCTTCAGGGGTGTTGCCTCCTGTGAGTCTAACGACTCAGTGGAGGCGCGTGGCGTTTCGCCTTACGGGAAACAGTCAGGCTAGGGGAAGAGGGGGGAGCCCTGGTTTTAGCCGGGGCTGAGTGTGAACCCTTTTTGCCGGCAGCTTTACCAGGGAAGCGCCCGGGTTGAGAAGAGCCCGCAGAAGGGCTCCGAATGGGTGCAGAAACAACCCTGCTCGTTGGCCTGGATGGGCCAAGAGCAGAGGGTGTCTTTCTAACTATTGAGGCATATGACGTCCCAGGCAGAGCCGGGTGCGCCAGAAACAAGTCCTTAGCCTCGCGGAATGAGAGTCGATCTTGGGCCTGAACGGCCAGCATTTCTTTCTTGAGGAGATATGCACCACATTGCTTCAAAGAAGCGGGTGCGGCTCTCCGCAATTGACACACTTGACCACACACGATTTGGACTTATTGTGTGCGGCCTTGGAGCAATTTACACAAATTTCGGGTGACCCCGACTTTGCACGTCTACAAGAACGATTTGTATGGCCGAAGCGGTGACAGTAATAGCACCGCCGCGGCAATGGCATGAATGCCTTCACGCAGTAGCGGGACCAACCTGCATGCACCGACTCAGGGAGCTTGTCACAGTCGAACGTAACGAGGAGTGTAGGGGTGGGTCTCAAGGCCCCTCCCTGTTTTCTCATCACACGTTCGACCTTCACCGACCCATGGTCAGCCAGCTCTAAGGTGATGTCCTCTATGGAGTAGTCAACGAGTTCCCTCGCATAAACTACTCCTTTCACAAAGTTCATGGTAGAGTGCGGCGTCACACTCCCCAGGGTGCCATGAAGTGTCCGAAGAGCAGTTATCTTGGCCGCCTCGGCAGGATTCGCCAGAAGGCTCCGATCCGAGAAATGGGTCACCTTCGGCTCTCTACCAATTACACTAGCTAATCCTCTCCTCTGATGGATCATGTTGCCATTGGCCAACATGCTGCCATCAGTGTAGCGAATGACGAGGAAGCGTTTGAAGCCAGCGGGCTTGAAAATGCCAGGTAACCTCTGAATCAGGGGCCCCGATGTCATCGAGGCTCCGCCCTGTGTGCTTTTTGTCTTAGTCAGGGGGGCAGAGGGGCCGGATGTGCCGATCTTGGCTTGGTCGCTTGCCAGAGTGGCAGCAGACCCATCCGTCCCCACAGCCCCCACGGATGGAGAGGAGCCCCGAGTCTTCTTTGTCTTTTTCTTTTTTGGAGAGGAGGGCGGGGAATGAACCCGCTTCTCACCTCCGCCGGCAGAAGCCCTTAGGCCAGATGGACCGGCCTCAGCCAGGTCCTTCTCAGAAATGGAGAAGGTCCTGGTGGTCTCAGGGGCACCGATCAGAGGAGATCCCTCCCCTCCTTGTACTGCCTCAGAAACCCTAACCGTTTGAGGAGGACCTTGCATAAGGGCGGATTTGGGTTCGGTGTTTGGCGCCGAGCCCGGATTCCCCCCCATGGAAGGCCCTACCCTCTGAGGCTGGGTTTCCTCAAGGACCATGTCCATCACAGGAGGGGCCTCCAGTTGGCCATCCCCTCCCAGGACATTGCAGGTCCCCTTGGCAGTATCGCCAGTTTTATGTGGGGAGGCACAGGCCTTGACCCCAGCAAGGTTCAATATCCTTGCCAGCAGGTCTTTTGAGAAAAGCGACCGAAGGGGCCTGGCTTCCCTCTCCCCCCTAAGGGGGTTTGCCCTACCGAGCCGCTTACACGAGGGGCGGTCGGCAATGGGCTGCCTGCTGGCTTTCTTGGCAGTCCCCTTAGAAAGAAAAGGATGGACTGCCGCTGGAAATAGGGAGGTGCCTGAAAGCACCTCCAGAGAAGGGGGTGAGGGAGGGTCCTCTACACCCATAGGCGTAAGAGAGGAGTAAGCCTCCTCTCCGGTTAAAGAAGTATGGAGGGTCCCTTGCGCAAGCACAAGGGAGGGGTACCTCCATTTTTTCAGTGGAGCTGCCCTTGGGCAGCTCCGTTGATGTTACAGGGGAAGTTGGGGGTTGGGGGTTTTTTTATATTCATCATTGGGCATGGTGACCCTCTTTTTTACACGGGATGCAATCACGCATCACCTCTCGCAATAGCCTGCACTGCAAGAGGTGCTTGCAGGCCCGACAGAGCCAGGCGCCGCCATTTGGGACCACCCCTCCCGCCTGGTGGCCTGGCAGTCCATCGGCATGGCGGCTCCACCTTAGACACTGCATAAAATCAAGGATAGACAGTGAATTGAGGATGAAAGGGATGTGAGGAAGGTATGGGTGGGGATGAAGCAGGTTGTTAAAAAAAAAACATCCCGAACCGGAGCTCAGGGGTTAGGGAACATTGTCCCTTTCCCCCTTAGCCCCGATCCGGGACGGTTGGCTTGAGAAGAAGGTCGGCATCTACCCTGTGAAATTAGAGGCTGACCAGAGAAAGTTGTGGGAGAGGTTGTATGAAAACCGACGAGGTAGGGGAGAAATACAGGCTATCTGAAGGGAAGGAAGAGAGGCTAAACTGGGGCCGGATGGAGCGCTGGATCCCGTCAGCATGGTGGCCAGGATGGCAAATCGCCGTGCCTCTTATGGGGGAGACTGAAGCAAAAGAAATGATGAGCCAGATATCAATCTAACAAGGCTTCAAACATATTTACAAAGCATGTGAAACAGGTTCTCTACCTTGAACTTTAACTAATGCCTGAATGTGATAGAACATGTGTCCTTGGGACAACATGCTTCCATCAGTAGAATGAACAATGAAAAAACACTTGAAGCCAGTGGCCTTGAAGATGCCAGGCAGCCCTTCAATGAGGGGCCCAGACAACAAAGAGGCTCAACTAACCCTACTTTAATCTTTATCAGTGTATGGATCTCACTATTTGAGGGCGCCTCAGGGCCAGATGTGTGAGTTATGGCCTGGTCACCTGCTGAAACAGCCCACCCCCAGAATGGGCCCCAAGGGGGCCACCAACATATGGAGGAGCTCTCTCCTCTGCTTGTGAGTCCTCAGGAGTCCATGCTATCTTGTGAATGGTGACTGTGTGCAGTTAATATGTGTGTGAGAGCTATTCTCCCCTTTTGTCCACTATGGATTTTCCCCGTTTTGCCTTAGTTTGTCCTTTTATTCTACCTTTTTTTGTTTATGATAGAATAGTGTGTGTTTAGCTAGGAAGGGGGGGTTGGGATAGATTAAATAAGGGTGATATATTTTTTTGATTTTCTGTATTAGAATAATCTAATTTATAATTTATTATTCACAGACATATTGATATATTATTTATTATATTGTAAAAACTATTAGAATTTGAATCATCTGCCCATATTTTAGACTAATAGAATCTGATTATAATCCAAAAACAGTAGGTGAGTGGCTAGTAAATTTTTTTTATTAGGGTGAACCATGGTATCTTATTTTTTGTATGGCATTAGGGAGAGGTCATTGTTGTTTGTTTTTTTTTCTTTTGTATAGTGTCACATGCCCCTCTGCCAAAGTGATTCTTGGAGTTTCCTTCCCTTGGTTTTTTGCACTAAAGACTTCCTGAGCCAAGAAGCATGTAGTCGCAGAAGACTACCTTCCCAGGAGCAGTTGGAAAACTATAGCCATGAATACTACCACTAGCACTCTCGTGCAAGACACCCTAGTAGAGCTGGTCAATGACAGGGCATCCTAACCTTCCCTTTTCCCTGCCTTCTTCTGTTTGGCTAAGTTATTTGTTTAATTGATTTATTGATTTTTTATAAAGCTAACATGTAGCCAGAATTCCTCTCTTGTTATTTGACTGATTTTTCTTTTTGTTTTGTAAGGCTGAACAGTAGCCAGATTTATTTTTTGTAAATATTTTTGGCTACATTTTTTATATTCATATGTAAATACATTCTTGTAAATTTTGTTGGAGGTTAATAAATTTAGAGTCTGGTGTTAGTCTCCTTGCTCCTGGACCATCATCTCCACAATGATTCTCAGGTGTAATTCAAGAAGAAGAGCAGGAAACAGCCATATGCGACACCAGCAAAATAAAGTAGTACCTGTGGAACAATATCCCTGCCAGATAAGCGAGAAAATTTGTAGATCCCGAATTAGACTGAACAGTTATCTTCGATGGCACCAATGGAATAACATAACATAACATAACATAATTACACGGATGACAAAAGCCACAAGGGCCTGATCTTGACTTTCATCATCAACATCGATGAACCGCCTTAAGCAGTAAGTAATTCAATTCAAGCATATTTTATCTAATATTAAATGGGTATAATTTGGTACATATTTGTACCTATGGGAAGGAAAGGAACCTCAAATTAAGCATACTAACCTCATTGATGCCATGTTCTGATTTTATAAATTCAGTACAAGCTGATAGCCACTCATCTGGAACTTTAACAAAATTCTGAAGGAGATGGTTCTTTAATTGTTGAATCATTTCATATCAATTTTAAATGAGATTCATGCTATACTAATATTATCCCAATGAGCCTCAAACTCAAAACTGGAATTAATCAATTCACTTTAACATAGGTCCTGCAAGGAAATGAAAGTTTAGTTCTGAATAACCCTGGTAACTGTTCATAGTAAGGCTATACAGTATATCATTGAGGTGGTGCAAAGAAGCCCTTTTTAAGCTTTCTATACATATAATTATTTGAAAATTAAATGAATCCTGTTGGAAAACTCTGAACAACCTTCTGCGCATGAATCAAAGTTATAGTTTACCTTGCTATTTTGTCAATTTTCTGATTTTTATCATGTCAACTTCCACAAAGTCAAAATAATGGCATTTTGCTATAAAAACAGTTTCTTGAGGTTATATTGGCTGAGCTGTTTAGATAATAAAAAATATTTTAAACAAACCCTACAAAGATTAATTTTATTGGTTTAGGATTTTAGATTGTTAAAGTTCAAAAAAAGTTTTTTCTACTCTTTGTGCAATCAGCCTACATTATTACAAAATAATAAATAGGAATTTATTAATCTTTTACACTTTCAGTATGAGACAACTACTCAAGTCATTTAAAATGGCTGCCATTGTGCATAACTGTAAGGGGTAAGATGAGAATTAAGATGCATAATGAAGCAATTAAGGAGGGGCAGTTTACAAGGTGGCAAATAAAGCATAGGTAATAAAGTGCCTACTTGGGCATAAGTCTCTGTACACAACAAAGCCTACTACTAAGCAACTAAGCAATATTAAAAAATAAAATAACTATGTAAATAACAAATAATGAGAAAACAAAACAAAGAGGAAAGAAGGAAGTGCATTCTGGCATCAGGGGTATGCCCACCTCCACCCCAGTGCAGGAACATGTGACCTACAAAAAAAAAACAATCAAATTAAAGGGAGGGAGCCAGCCTCCTGCAAAAAGTCTTATAGTCCACAAGTCTGTGTGTCATCTTGGGCTGGTGAACTGGCATCCATCAGGAAAGAGAAGGGGGCACATATAGTGACCCACTGTATGCTCAATATTTGCACTGGCAAGACTTTGGAGGGCTGCCTGCCTGCTTACTTGGCAGTCCCCTTGGAAAGAAAGGAGGAAGTGCTGCTGGAAAAAGTGATTCACCAAAGGGCGACTCCAGAGAAGGGGGTGAGGGGGGACTCCTGCACCCGTATGCAAAGGAAAGGAGTAAACCTCCTCTCTGGCAGGAGAGATTTGGAGGGTCCCCTGAGAGAGCACAGGAGGGGGAAGCTCCATTTTATCAGGGGAAGGTAGGGGGAGATTTTTGTTGTTTTTTTTAATTCATCATTAGACATGGTGACCCTATTTATGTCACAGGATGCATACACAAATCATCTCACACAGTAGCCCGCTCTGCGAGGGGTGAGTATGGGGCTGGCAGAACCAGCTGCTGCCATTTGAGGCCACTCCAACCACTAGTGACCTGGCAGCCCATGGGCAGGGCGGCTCCACCTTAGGCATGACATAAAATCTATAGACATTATAAGGAGAAAGAAAGGGGATGTGAGGGAGGTATGCGTGGGGATGAAGCAGATTGTAAACCCCCCTTCAGCCCTGATCCGGGATAGTTGGGTGAAAGGAAGCTGGAGGGCATCTACCCTGTGAAATTAGAGGCCAACCAGAGAAAGTTGTGGGTGAGGTTGTAGGGAAAGTGAGGAAGTAGGGTAAAAACACAGGCTGGAAGGGCACTGAGTCCCATCAGCACGGCAGCCAGGAAGGCAAATCCCTGCGCCCCTTACAGGGCACCAGATGCCTGTAAGGCACAAGTGACCAATCCAAAGGAGGAAAAGTACCACCTCAAACCTCCAGGAAGAGTACGGATTGCTAATCCACAATCAAGTAGATGATTTTATACCACAAAGCTTATTTCCCAAGGAGTCATCCAACTCCAACTGCCAATGATGTCAACCATAGTCCCTAATGTAGGGTAAAAATCCATATGTGTAAAGGAAAGCGGAATGGAGTCATGAGCAACAGCCCCAAAGCAGCATGGTCTGTCTATTCATTACCTAGGACACTACAACAAAAGTCTATTCGGAAATGGTAAAGCTCTTAGCTAACCAAGACGTGAATTTTTAAGACATGGGGATGATCTGGGATAAAAAAGTGAATAGACTGTAGGAGACTCCTTAAATCCACAAAAATTGTAAAACAGGTGAAGGGCCAAGTAATTAAAAGATAGTAAAATAGCAAAAAGTTTGGTGGGAAAAGTCATTGATCACCGTGCAAAGTCAATTGACACTCCCACTTTGAGATCAGTTATGGAACCATCCATCAAATTGATCAACCTTGTCAAAGTCTAAATAGATGACATGCCGGTTTTGACCATCTTGGATGTTTTCTAGGACTTTTTCATAGTGTGTCAGTAACTGGAATAGACACAAACATCCTTGCCTAAAGCCGTGTTGACCATCATTAAAGGCTGCATTTTTCTCCAGGAAGTCAACCATCTTTCTGCAAATGACTCTCTCCCAGATCTTGATAAGGTGAGATCTGAGTGCCACTGGCCTGTACTTGCTGGCTTGTCCTTTATTACCTTCCTTATGTATTGGGGGGTGGTGATGGCAGTCTTCAGTGACTCAGGTACAGTCCGGCTTGCAATGAGCGTGTCCAGAGGACCTGAAGAGGCTTGGCTAGTTCTTTTTTGCATTTTTTTAGCAGTTGGGCATGGAAGCCATCTGGTCCAGCTGCTTCATCAGGAGATATGGTGTCAATTGCAGCTATTATTTCTTCTTCACTTATAGTTATTGTAGATAGTTATTGGGGAGTACCGGTATTCATAGTGAAGAAGGAGTTCGGGTCTGCTATGATCTTGGCTGCACTTGGGTTACTGAAGACCATCTCATATTGACTTTTAAGGATGGCTGCCATTTACTTTGGGTCATTTGTCGTTTCCCCATTTTCTTCAATGAGGGGTCCTACTGGTGTTCTGTTCTTCAGTTTCTTCTTGGCATATGAGAAAAAGTATTTGAACTTCTCTTTAATGCGAGACACTGCTTCTCTTTCTTCTTTCCGGTGTTGTTCCTCATTGGATTGTTTGATTTGCCTCTCTATGTTTTCCATTTGGGCTTTGATCCTCTCTTGCACAGGTTGGAATGTGGTCTTCATTAGTTTTCTTTTTAGCATGCTCCTCCTTCTCATTAAGATTTTTTGGTCTCAGGGTATTTGGTTTCTAGTGTTCTTATTTGTCTTTCTGGGCACATGTTGGAGGCAAATTTCCTCACACTTTGTGATTATTGTTGTTAGGGTGTTAGCTATGGTTCTCTTGCCTAGGTGTCTTTCCCAGTCTATTTCTTGAATTTCTGACTGGATCTGCTCCCAATTTATGTTTGGGCTGTAGAAGTTCAGGCTTCTCAGTGTCTCTTCCACTCTCCTTTTGTCTCTGTGTTGTACGGCCAACTGGTTTGTACATGTCTTAACTTGGATTAACCTATGATCAGACATGATGGTTTCGTTGGTCTCATACGAGTGAATTAGGCTGTGGCTGTTGGTGAGTAAGAGATTCAGTATATTATTGCCCCTCGTGGGTTGACTTATGCACTGAGTGAAGAAGTGTTCATTTACAAGATTTTTTAACCCCCTCATTTGTTGCTTTTCATCGAGAGTACCTCCATTTACTGCCATATTTGACCAGTTGAGATGTGGGAAGTTAAAGTCACCCAATATGATTATTTCTGTGGTTTGCTTTGGGAGATTGTTCAAGGCCACATTGATTTTTGTGAGAACTTCATGAAACTGTTCTGCTGTGGTGTTTGGGGGTCTGTACACTGTGATGACTATCAGGTCTAACTTCTTTATGTAGATTGATAAAAGTTCTATTGTGCCATTGGAGAAAGTTTCTACATTTTCTGTACTGGTTGCTAAGTCATCCCAGATATAGTTGACTACCCCTCCATGGCTTCTGTTCTGCCTGTCGCTACTGAAGATGGTGTAGTTTTCTATGTTAATCTCGGCATCCAGGTGGTCTCTAGTCAAGTGAGTTTCAGTAAATGCCAGGAATACCATATTTTCTTTTTGAGGTCTCCTTCAGCATTGGAATTTTGGCCTGGTTTGTCTTTGGATAGAGATCCCCTAATATTGCCGAACAGGAAAGTGCTTAGTGGCTGTGTTGGTTGTTGTACCCTCATAACATAACAAAACATAACATAATTACACGGATGACAAAAGCCACAAGGGCCTATCAAAGGTCATCCGCCTCCGTCAAAACCCACCCACAAAAAGCACCATCACCAGGGGAAGACAAAATCAAAGTCCCCCACAATATAATATAACGGATGACAAAAGCCACAAGGGCTCATCATAGGTCATCCGAGTCAAGCGGCCTCTTTTTCAAGGCACCCAAACTCCCAGGAAAACTACATCCAGAGGATTGCATCCAGAAACAAGGGTATCACCAATCAAGGCTTGTCAAGAACTAAATCATGCAGCTATAGATATATACAAACAATATTAATATATACAAAACTTAGGAACCATCACAACCTTCCCTTCCCATAAACTCATCCAACCTACTCTTAAATACATTTAGATTTGGACTACCTACTACCCTCTGCGGCAATTTGTTCCAGAAGTCTACCACTCTATTGGTGAAAAAATATTTTCTTAAATCCAACCTACACCCTTGCTTTTTAATTTTCAAGTGGTGACCTCTAGTCCGATTTCCATCATCTAACTCAAAAAACTTGCTAACATCCAATTTATCTATCCCGGAAAAAATTTTAAAAAGCTCAATCATATCCCCTCTCACACACCTCCTTTCGAACGAGAACATATTTAATACCCTCAGTCTATCTTCATATTCAAGGTGCCTCAGGGAAGGAATAATCTTTGTTGCCCTCCGTTGCACTGACTCAAGAAGGTTAATATCGTGTCTAAAATGTGGGGACCATGCCTGTATACAGTACTCTAGATGTGGCCTAACATAAGAGTTATAGAGTTTAAGAATAACCTCCTTACTTTTGTAACTGACATTTCTCTTAATAAAACCCAGCACTCTATTTGCCCTATTTCTTGCTTCAATACACTGCTTAGAAAACCTTAATGACTTATCTATTACTACTCCTAGATCTTTCTCATCCTCTACTGAGCTCAGCCAATGCCCATCCATTTCATAGTTAAATTCTCTATTATCTTTTCCCATGTTAATAACTTTGCACTTATCAAGGTTGAAAGTCATTTGCCACTTATGTGCCCAGGATAACAATTTATTTAAGTCCCCCTGCACTTTAAAATTATCATCAATATCTTTAACTACAGCTGCTAATTTGGTATCATCCGCAAAAATTGACACTTTATTATTAACTGCCTCCCCAAGATCATTTATATAGATGACAAATAATAATGGACCGAGAACTGATCCCTGAGGAACCCCACTGATAACATCCCTCCACTCTGACTTTACACCATTTAGCACTACCCTTTGCTTCCTGTCTTTCAGCCACTCAGCTATCCAATTTGAAACACCCCCACATATCCCAATCATTTTTAATTTATGAACTAGTCTCCTGTGTGGTACCTTATCAAATGCTTTACTAAAATCTAAGTAAATTATATCTACATTCTCTCCCTTATCTACTTGATCTGTTACAAACTCCAGAAAGTCTAGTAAGTTAGTCAAACATGATCTACCTGATCTAAACCCATGCTGAGCATCGCTGATTAACCCCTCCCTCTCTAGATGTTGGCAAATCCCTTTTTTAACTATTTTCTCAAGAATTTTACAGACTACAGGAGTTAGGCTAACCGGTCTAAAGTTATTTGGATCCTCTTTACTACCCTTCTTGAAAATGGGGACTACATTCGCTCTCTTCCAATCATCGGGTATTTCTCCATATTCCAATGACCTAGTATATAACTTGTCCAGAGCTATTGAGATACTTTCTACCCCTTCTTTAAGTATCCTAGAATGAATATTATCAGGGCCGGAGGCCTTGGTAGTATCTAAATCACCTATTAGTCCTTTTATCATCCTCCGATCCACACAAATGTTAGTAAACACCTCTTTTCCTGACCTATGAGTACTATACATAGGACTATTTAGTTTCTCTTTTGTAAATACTGATGCAAAATGACCATTTAGTACCTCAACTATTTCCTCATCAGTTTCTCTCACAAACCCTTCATATTTGATAGGTCCTATTTTAACTCTGCCACACTTGTTATTAATTTTATAGTAACTAAAGAACTTTCTAGGATCTTTGTTGCTATCCTGAGCTAATTTAATTTCTGACACCCTTTTGTTCTTCTTTATAATCTTATTTAACTCATTCCTAGCCATTCTATAATCACTTAAATTTTGAATATTATTTTGTACCTGTAATTTTTTATATGCCCTTTTCTTCTCTGAAATTTTTCTAGCTATCTCCTGATTCCACCATAATGGTTTCCTACTTTTGTTCCTAATGGCCTTCATTGGGATACATTGTTCTTGGACTACATTTATTATATGCTTGAAAGTATCCCACATCCCATAAGCATTTTTACCTCTGAATTCTATATCCCAGTCTACCAAATTTAGCAAGCTTCGAAGTTTTACATAATCTCCCTTATGAAAATTTGGAACTTTTTCAGCATTCTCAGTTATTTTACCCTTCTCAATTCCCAAGTTAAAACGAACTATCTGATGGTCACTATTTCCCAATGCTTCCCCAACAGTCAATTCTTGAACTAAATGATCACTGTTAGAAAGTACTAAATCTAATATATTGTCCCCCCTCGTTGAATCGTTAACAAATTGATTCAAAAAATTATCCTCAAAGCATTCTATGAACCTGCCACTTGTTCTATCCCTACCTATCATATTTTCCCAGTCCACAGAATTTAAGTTGAAGTCCCCAATAATAACTGCATCTGTTTCACATCCCTTACTTATTTCCCTTATCATTAGTTCATCTATATCATCAGTCTGCCCAGGTGGCCTGTAAAAAGCTCCCAAATGCACCATTCTATTTTTACTGAACCTAATATCTATCCAAAGTGACTCAACTCCATCCTGCTTTATTGAAGTATTTAAACTTGAAACAATGTTGTTTTTTATATAGATAATTATTCCTCCACCAATCCTACCAGTCCTTTGACTAATGTACATATTATAGCCCTGAAAATCAAATTCACTTATAGTGTCACTAAATTCTATTTCATTAACCCATGATTCAGTAACGCATAATATATCTATATCCTCATTGCTAATATAACTAAATAGCTCATCCTTCTTGTTTCTAAGACTACGAGCATTTGTATAGAAACAATTTAACCCCCCTATCCCTGAAGCACCTCTTGAAACTTGAATGACCTCACCTCTATCGCCTTGGAACCTATTTCTGTTATCTGCCAAGTCCATTCTACTTTCAGTACTATAATGTCCTCTCATAATTCCCTGACCACTATTAGTATCTAGTTTCCCGCCCGCAAAGACCTAATAACACGATCATACTCCTCCCACAACACATCTACCCCCCTCCTACTCAAATGCAGTCCATCCATCGCATACATTTCTTTCATTCCAACAAACCTATCCCACACATCCACAAACATGACACCTTCCATCTCACACATCCTCCTCACATAATCATTCAGCCCAATTGCACGAGACATCCATTCTACCCCAACATCCATTCTTGGAAGCACACCTGTCACAACACCTTTCATTCTACTTTCTTTCACCTTTTCAATCAACCTCTTGTACCTCTCACGTAACTCACATGCACCCACTTTCTTCACATCATTCACTCCTACATGTGTAATCACAACAGCATCCCTTGCACAGCCAGACACCAGTTCCTCATACCTATCAGACAGATCTCTCACTCCAGCACCCGGCAAACACACCCTCAAACCATTCAATCTACTTGCATTCAACTTCCTATCTAAATATCTAACTCGCGAATCACCCATCACAAGCACTTCAGTCAGACTCCTATTCCTAACCCCCACAGACCTAACTCCATCCCCACTCCTATTCTCATTCAAACTACCAGTCACTCGAACTCCACCCCCACCCCCATCAGTCATATCACTTCCAGTTACTTCCTCTCTTAGGGCACTGAATCTATTAGTCAAGCTAATAGGATCTGTGTCCCTCTGACTCACACACCTATTCTCCCCCTGGCTAACCACAACAGAGGCAACCCTATTCTCACAAAGAACAGGAGAAGCCTCCCTAGCTTCATGTTTCCTAACCACTCTCCACTGTCCCCCATCCTCACTAGGCCTATTTCTAACTAATCTAAGGGGGCTAACTTCACTATCACTAGAACTATCACATCCTACCTCCTCCACTGGCCCTCTACCTTCACCTGAAACATCTAACTGGCCTACCTCACCACCTAACCTATTCCCAGCTCTAGGCCTAACACTAAGTTCCCTCCCGAGCTCATGAGGTAGTCCATTGTTTCCCTGGACTTCCTCCCTATCACCAGTATCTTCTCCATGAACCTCTCTAAAAAAGAAGTCTCCTGAGTATTATTGTTATTAGGGTTAGGCCTGTACCTTTCTTCCACAGTTTTCCTGGACTGATGTCGTTGTGGCATTCCTCGGTTAAGGTTAGGTATCTTAGGTCTAGTTGACTGGTTCTTGTGATGCTATCTAGGTCTGATGAGGTCCTCTGCCTTAATTCTCTTCCTACTTGTTCCTTTGATATGGGGGTAGGAACAGTCCATTTTGAAACATTTTCAGTTCCTCTCTCAGGGCATCGAATGTTAGTCAACCTAACAGGTTCCATATGTTTCTTATTCACAGACCTAACCTATCTATTCTACCCATATTCACCCACTATTCATCTTCACTCTCATCAGTCACTTCTTTCTCTCTAGTCCCTAGTCTAGGCCTATCTTCCACCATCCGGGTCCTAGCCACATTCTTCATGCATACACTCGCATCCCTTCTCACTTCATTCACCAAAACACTTAATCTCTTACACTCATCACACAATCAACTCACCTCCTTTACCAAAGCCACATTTACACTAGTCACATAACAAACCAGGCACTCAGATACATTTGCTCTTCTTTTAACACCACAAAAATCACAAACTATATACATACTGCTTACATCAAAAGGCATACTCACAGAAGAGCCAGAAGATGAGGTACCATATTGTGTGATGAAAAATATTACTCCTATATTTAAAAAGGGTTCCAAGTGTGACCCAGAGAATTATAGGCCAGTCAGTTTAACAAGTATAATCTGTAAGATATTTGAGACAATGATAAGGGAGGAGATAATGGCACACATGAGAACCAATAGTTTATTTACTGACAAGCAATATGGCTTTATCTCAGGACGATCAACGGTGCTACAGCTCATAAAGATTCTGGACAGATGGACTGAAATTATTGATGATGGACATGCAGTGGATGTAATATATTGTGATTTTATGAAGGCTTTCGATAGAGTTGCACATAGAAGACTATTCAGTAAAATTAGTAGTTATGGAATTGGAAAGGAGTACCAAGAATGGATTGCAGCATTCCTAACACAAAGACAACAAAGAGTGGTGGTGAAGGGGGAAATGTCAAGATGGAAGCCAGTGACAAGTGGAGTGCCGCAGGGCACTGTTCTCGGACCATTGTTGTTTGTTTTGTTTATCAATGACCTCCCCGATAGTATAGTAAATGACAGTGAAGTATACCTGTATGCAGATGACACAAAGATATTTAGATGCATAAAAGATCAAGAGGATTGTCAAAAGCTGCAGCAGGATGTGCAGGAGGTATACTCATGGAGTGAAAAATGGTTGTTGAGTTTTCATCCGGATAAGTGTAGGAATATGAGAATAGGAAGAACGACTATTGAAGATCAAGGCTACCAAATGGAGAAGCAGCTGAAAAAGATTACTTCTGAGAAGGATGTGGGAGTAATAATCAATGATAAATTGAGTTGTGTAGATCACCTGGCAGAGAAAGTAAATAAAGCCAACAAATTAGTGGAAATAATCAGAAGGACCTTTGTTACATTGGATGCAACGATATTTAAAGCTTTGTTTGTAGCTTTAGTAAGACCGCATATAGAGTATGCTAATCAGGTATGGAGTCATCACTTGGTTAAAGACATTGAGATGGTGGAGAACGTGCAATGAAGGGCTACAAGGATGGTGCCGGAACTTAAAGGACTTAATTATGAAGAGGACTAAGGAAGCTGAACCTACCAACACTGGCATACAGAAGAGCACGGGGAGAATTAATAGAGACATACAAGATACTCACTGGAAAATATGATGGGGAATGTAGTCAAGACATATTGAAACTTTGAGAACAAAACATCAGCAGGGAAAATTCACTGAAGCTTTTTAAGACAAGGTCACGGCTGGATATAAGGAAGTATGCTTTCCCGTGTAGGGTGATAAATAACTGGAATCAGTTGCCTGAGTGGGTGATTGCAGCAGCATCAGTCAACCAGTTTGAGGTCAGACTTGATAAATTTTGGTTTAATCAAGAATTGAAATACAATTGCAAGGCAAAGATAATCCACCACACGCTGCCACAAGTTGATAATATAGTTCTGGAGTCACAGGCGCAAGCCTCTTCCATGAAGTCTTCTGTAAGTATCTGTAAGATAATATGCCGTCTGTTTTTTACCGTCGCCGTTAAAGTGTGTAATTATAAATATGATTTCTTAATCCACACTGGAATGAGTGCATCGATAATTCCGCCTAAATTTGTGAAATCGGGTGAATCTAGTATAAATATTTCAACGGCTAATGGCAGGAAAATAAAGGTGCACGGCGAGGTTCACATGGACATGTGATCCCCAGTATTAGCGGATCATTTAGGTGGAATGATAAAATTCAATGATGGAGGATCGAGTTATGGGTGCTACAATTATGACATCGTGTACCGCCCTGGTAAATACAACATTCCTGCAGACACTCTCTCACATGCTCACTGTGGAGCTACTGTCAATAATGAGAAACTATCTGAGTCCACGCTCAACTTTGCCATCCTAGTTCAACAAGACTTGCTCATTTTGTCAGTGAGAAATCTTCCTTATTCCATGCAAGATGTGAGGAGGGTGTGCTCTGAATGCCTGCAGTACAATGTCTTAGTGTAGACTTCAAGGGGCAGCTACCCTCAAACCCCAGAAACCGCTATATGCTCACGGTGGTGGATGAGTATTCTCATTTTCCATTTGCATTTGCCTATCAGAACATGACTACTAGTACAATAATCCATTGTCTAAATCAGATTTTTGCCTTTTGTATGCCTTCCTACCTGCATTCTGATCGCATATCCTCATTTATGGCCAAGGATCTACGTGAATTCTTGCACAATCTGGGCATCACCACTAGTCAAATGAGACCTTATAATCCTTGAGGGAATGGGCAGTGTGAGAGGTATAATGCTATAATCTGGAAGCACATAACCCTTGCTCTGGCATCAAAGAACCTTCAAGAATGTCAATGGGAAACAGTGCTGCCTGACGCCCTTCATTGTATTAGATCTCTGCTCTGCACTGCCACCAATGCTATGCCACATGAGAGGCTCTTCTCATACCAGCGTCAATCTCCTAGTGATCATTCATTGCCACCTTGGTTATCTGTTCCTGGACCCATCTTACTACAACGTCACATTCGCGCCAGTAGATATGAACTCGTTGATGAGGTTCAGTTAGAGGCAAACCCACAATACGCTTATGTAAGATTTGCCAATGGATGTGAATCAACAATATCAGTGCACATAGGTGGGCGTTATTGCTATAACATAACATAATTTCACGGATGACAAAAGCCACAAGGGCCTATCGAAGGTCATCCGCATCCATCAAAACCCACCCACATAGGACTATATCAATAATCGCCAGGGATAGACAAAATCAAAGTCCCCCACAATATAATATAATGATATCGGGTTATCCGATATTTTTGTCCACATTATCGATTAATCGGTATCGCCGATACTTTTGGTTCCAAACTAGTGATAATGATAATTTCAGTTGTTTTGGGTTCGTTTAGCATAGGGGCGAGCTACGCGTGCCTTGGAGGCAGAAATAGGTAGGTCCAAGCTGGGAGGAGGATCCTCAAAACCTATGAGATGAAGGAGAGCCTCACCAGATAAGAAACAAAGAAACAGTATTGAAATATTTTTACTATTGTATTATAAAATAACGCTATATATAGTCAATAATCAATATTGTATTATAATTTTGGATTTATCGGTTATCGCGCCCACCTATGTCAGTGCATGACTTAGCTTCGACTGGTAACGTATCATTATATGAGAGGCAAGAGGATCTCAACGTCGATCCTTCTACAGAGACTGGTTTGGTGGAGATTCTTCCGGTACCTACTGTCGATTCATCTGAGTTGAATTCTTCCAATGCTGCAGGTGATCAGAGTATATTCATCAAGGAAGGAGATATGAAGGTGCTCCAGCTAATCTTCAAAGTAGGGATGAACTATCCGCCCGGAACAACTGCGCCGGTCTACGCGGGAACGCCAGAAGAGTCTTCGCTATATAGAACAATGATTCTTCAAGGAGGGGAAGAATGTGGTGATCAAAGCTTCATGTAACTTATATGCATAATTGCCTAATGGGTTACACTACATTACTTTGTTTACTTATAACTAATTGTGCTTGTTAACCTGATTAGAATGGGTATGTTTACTTATATTGTTTCTCTTTTATTTTCGGACTGTATTGATGTTCTGTTAGTTGAATTAAGGCTAGAGAAAGGTATTGAAGCTTTATTATTATTACCACACCTACGCTATTATTTTTTCTTTGCCCCTTTTCCTACTCCACTCTATCTACACAAGTAAGTAGAGATTTTTATTATTTTACTAAGTTTATATTACAGGCATTATTTTTCATTTAAAATTGAATATAATTATTTTTCTCGCACTTTTTTGTTCAAATTGTTCCCAGTGAGGAAATTTATGATTGAAAATTAAACAAGAAATTCGCGAAAATAACTCATTTCAAAACCCAATTATGAGCTCTGTCTCAAATGCTGAAGAGCATCCTACCCGGATTTCTACTGTGAATAAATACATAAAAGTTTCAGTGAGAAGAGGCAGCCCTTATGAGCCCTGGCTCCAAAAGGTAAATGTTGCGAGTATGGGCGGATACGATTCTAGCTTAGTTTGAGGGGCAGTTCGTTGTTGGGGACGGCTCGTCGAGGAGATGGGCCTACGATGATCCTGAGATTTCAATCATGGGGGGGGGGCACAGCCCCCTAGTATATAATCGGAAATCGCCATAAACTTCTTCCACATAGATTTCAGTTCAGAAAAGAAGAGCGGCGGGCGTGCTTTGAAATATATCGGAACCTAGCCATAGCCCAACAAAATTCACCTACAGTGAAATCGTTCGGGCGGCGCTTATAGCGCATGTAATCATAACGCTTCTGTTTAGGGAGAACAATGAAACTAGACAACTGAAACTCATCCTACGGACAATCCTAGGCCACGCCCTCTAGAAAATAACCATATATCTATATAGTAGGAGCAACTCAGTTAGAATGATTATTGTATTATTAAGATTATTAGATTACTGTCCTTAAGAAGATTATCACGTTCACGTTCCCCCTTTTAAATTCACCAAGTCTTATCGCTCCATAATTTAATACTTCATGTTATATATATATATATATATATATATATATATATATATATATATATATATATATATATATATATATATATATATATATATATATATATATAGAGAGAGAGAGAGAGAGAGAGAGAGAGAGAGAGAGAGAAAGAGAGAGACTGTTTGTCGCCCGCAAGGTAAATAGGGGACGTTCCGCTTGCACCGTTAATAGGCCCATATTGGAATAAAGTATATTTTTGCAACGTCCTTCTTTACCTCGATTTACCCTGAAACCTTCGGTAAGCCCAGCCAAAATAAGAACACAGTGAATAAATAACCTTTGGAGTCAGATACTTAATTCACCTTGCTATAAAGCGGTACCAAAGGACCCCGCTATTAATTGGTAATCTCCCCCCCCCACACACACACACACCTATAAATTGGTGGCGCTTCCTTTCGAACGGACAGTGGAAGTATAGAAGAAATGGAGGCAACAAGCCATCGGCAGATATGACAAGGTTAAGAGGACTTCGTGAACGCTGTCAACATCAAGCCGATCATCCTTAATGGAACAGCAGTCCCAAGTTAGTTCAAAATTGTGGAGGCCCAACTTCACATCTCCGGAATTAAAGAGGAGGAGACTAAATTTTTCCACGAAATAGCCTCACTTCCTCCTGAGAGCGTCGATCGTCTTCCGGCGGCCACTTTGGCGGACCAAAATTATCCTCTTATGAGGGCGGAAGTGATTAAGCTTTTCGAGAAGCTCATCGCATCATCCTTGCTCACAGGCCGCCACTCGACCAATTTGGAAGAACAATGAAGGGCTGCCCTGCAGGTAGGGGAGGGGTTAGTGAAGAACTTGTGAGGCACAAATTCATTCAATCTGAACCGGCTAACATCGCACCCATAATTGCCACTCAGAAAGATCTCACCCTGTCACAATTAGTAAAACTAGCTAATGAACTGATGACATTTGGTAGTGCGCAGTTCCTTAATATAAATACTAGTAGTGAGTCGATAGGTAGCAGTGCCGTTTACGTGCCAAACGCATTTGTGCCGGGTACAAATAAAGATACGAGTGATAAGAATATAAATAATTCGGCCGGAAGTGCGCGGTCAGTGCTCAGAGGTGTGTATCCTAATGGGAATCGTACCAGTTATATGCAATATAATAGTGATTACAGTGCGCATAATATACCAGTAGCATTGCGACCCTTCTGAAAAAAAAACAACAAAGACCTGTAGTTTGCCGCTAACATGTATTCTTTGGGGAAAACGAGAAATTCTGCAAACCCTTGTGCAGTTAGCCTAAGAGAGAGGAGAAAGTCCTGATGCAACCTTCCTCCAGGCCATCTTCGCCAACCCCGGAGGAAAACTAGGCGGCCATGCCATTACAAAAACGTGCAACGAAGGGCTACAAGGATGGTGCCGGAACTTAAAGGACTTAATTATGAAGAGAGACTAAGGAAGCTGAACCTACCAACACTGGCATACAGAAGAAGACGAGGAGAATTAATAGAGACCTATAAGATACTCACTGGAAAATATGATGGGGAATGTAGTCAAGGCATATTGAAACTTCGAGAAGAAAACATCAGCAGGGGAAATTCACTGTCAGACTTGATAAATTTTGGTTTAATCAAGAATTGAAATACAATTACAAGGCAAAGATAATCCACCACACGCTGCCACAAATTGATAATATAGATTTGGTTTAATCAAGAATTGAAATACAATTACAAGGCAAAGATAATCCACCACACGCTGCCACAAGTTGATAATATAGTTCTGGAGTCACAGGCGCAAGCCTCTTCCATGAAGTCTTCTGTAAGTATCTGTAAGATAATATGCCGTCTGTTTTTTACCGTCGCCGCTAAAGTGTGTAATTATAAATATGATTTCTTAATCCACACTGGAATGAGTGCATCGATAATTCCGCCTAAATTTGTGAAATCGGGTGAATCTAGTATAAATATTTCAACGGCTAATGGCAGGAAAATAAAGGTGCACGGCGAGGTTCACACGGACATGTGATCCCCAGTATTAGCGGATCATTTAGGTGGTCATTTGTAGTCGCGGATACCACTTAACCGTTATTAGGTATTGACTTTTTTAAGGCATTATAATCTTTTAGTAGATTGTGCGCGCAGCATACTAATAGACAAACAAACTAAACTTGCATCGGAAGTGAGATTATCTAGAGAACCTACGGTAGCCTTAATTATTAATGACATTCAGCACCTACCGCCCTATTGCAAAGCCATATTGGAAAAATAATTAGGCACTATAAGAACCCGCACCCGCTCAGCCATCCCCGTCATCGCGGAACTCAGTGACGCATAAGATCGAAACTGGTAGTGTTCCACCGACATTCGTACGCCCGATGCATCTCTCCATTGAGAAAGTACAGATTGCAAAGGCAACTTTCGAAACACTATTGAAGGAGGGGGTCGTGTGCCCGTCAAAGTCACCATGGGCTTCGCCAATTCACATGGTGCCAAAGAAGTCGCCCTGTGAGTACAGGGTGGTCTGAGATTTCTGAGCGCTCAATGTGATCGCAAATCCCGACAGGTATCCAATGCCGCGAATTCGAAGTGTTACGAACCATCTCCATGGCAATAGGATCCTTTCAAGGTTGGACCTGGTTAGCGTCTATCATTAAATTCATCTGACAGGCAGACATAGAGATAACTGCAAACAACCCCATTTGGCTTGTGGGAGTACGTCAAGCTCTCATTCCGTCTCCGAAATGCAAACTGAACCTTCCAACGACGCATGGACAACCCGTTTCGAGGATTAGGGTTCGTTTTTGTGTATATAGACGACATCTTGATATATTCAGACAATATGGAGAACCAACTGAAGCATTTGGAGCAAGTCTTTAAAATCCTGAACGAAAAATGTCTGAGAATATCCCTGGAGAAGAGCAAGCTGGCGAAAGAGGAAATAGATTATTTAGGGCATCACATTTAGGTGAAAGGAATTCGCCCACCAGAGAAGAAAATAGAGGAAATTATGGACATACCATTACCAAAGAACTACAAGGAGCTTCGAGAGAT
The DNA here is from genome assembly GCA_963969495.1 of Ceratothoa steindachneri. Taxonomy (NCBI): domain Eukaryota; kingdom Metazoa; phylum Arthropoda; class Malacostraca; order Isopoda; family Cymothoidae; genus Ceratothoa; species Ceratothoa steindachneri. Next base: position 18,456,137 of record OZ018317.1, on the reverse strand, counting down.
TTGGGAATGTTGGGATACTACCGCAGAATAATTCCTAACTTTGCCGCGATTATAGCCCCGTTGACCGAGCTTGTACGCCTGCAACCAAAGACACCAGGAACATTTGAAAATACCAAATCAGCCTTAATCGGCTCCGTTAAACTTTGTCACCCGCTGCCCAATGATTTGCCATACCAGGTGGTGACGGAATGCTCCCAATACGCAGCAGGTGCTGCCCTGCACCAAATGGTTGACGGATGTGCAAAACCGGTGGAATTCTTTTCGAGCAAGCTAAGCCGGACGCAGTAAAGTATATTTTGTCAACCTCCTACTTTACATCAATTTACTCTGAGCCCAAAATAAGAAGACAATGAAGAAATCATCTCCGGAGTCAGATATTTAATTCACCTTGCTATAAACCGGTACCAAAGGATACCGCTTCTCCCTCTCTCTCTCTCTCTCTCTCTCTCTCTCTCTCTCTCTCTCTCTCTCTCTCTCTCTCTCTCTCTCTCTCTCTCTCTCTCTCTCTCTCTCTCTCTCTCTCTCTCTCATATATATATATATATATATATATATATATATATATAGATATATATATATATTGTAGAGAAATGGCTACATTAAGCATCCTGGAGGAGTATAGGTACATTAAAGCCCCCCCCTCATGAGGAGAAGCGTGGGAAAGGTAGCCGGTGAATAACCATAACTGCTTACCCTGTTTGATCTCGCCGCCGCTGTGGGCAGTTGGAGCTAACATCTGTTTTAAGGCGACCACATAAGGTCCTTAAACGACGCTCTAACGATCCAATTACCTACGAGACTCATAAACCCGTGGTTATGAAAAAAAAGTGGTGCGAGTCAAAAGGCACGCCAAGTAGCGGTGCGGTTGCGAGCCTCTAATTAGCGAGCTGACTTGGGCACCCCAGTGCCACCTCAGCAATTCTCGCTCTCCCCAGATGCTAACTCACCATTCGCCCCCCCCCCCCCCTTCTTTACCTCTGTGGCCTGGTCACTTCCCCCTTTAGATGGGGCGGCAATCCGCCTATAAATAAGCCCCGCAAAGAAAGAGAGAGGATTATCAGAAGTCGATACGCCAGAGAAGGATTAGTTCGTGAATATCGATCCTTCAGCCAGACAAGAAGATTAGAAGTCGATACGCCAGAAGAAGGGTTAGTTCGTGAAGATCGATCCTTCCGCCATACAAGACTATTTCCGTGAGAAACAATAGGATCAGATTGAGAAAATCGATCCACACCTTTTCGGGCCGTATTAACCTCAATAGTCAAGCTTTATATCGGTGTCATACTGAAGAATCCTTTGCAAACTGCGAAGAAGTCTGACTGAAGAAAAGCAAAGCTGCTCACCCTTGAGTGACTCTCACATCTCAAGCTCCGTAAGAGTGAGAGGAGAAGAACCCAGCCCCAACGAGCTCCCGTTCTTTAATTACGTTGAAGAATCAGCCCCCATCACAGGCGACAAGCTATCCCTCCTCGACGAAAATTCAACTATCAGCCACAACACTTCAAAGCGAGAGATAAGTCCTCCAGCGACATCCGGCAATCCCTATTACCTCCTGTCCTATAAGTTAAAAAGAACATTTATATTCATATAGTGATAGTAGTCGTTTAGCACATTTCACGTTTTAAAAGGGGAGTAGAAACCATTGTGCTTGAACCTAGGTCATATGTGCTAGTAGACGAGAGTACGTTAATTTAATGTTTAACGCTAATCAAATAGAGTCGCGATAAAAATACTAATCGGCAATTGATATGTTTACGGGAAGCCTATTTGTTTATTTTTGTCATTGTTATTCGTGCGAAAGATCTCGATGCCAAAGATAGAAATGTGTTGACTGTTGGTTTGTTATAGGTAAGTGTATCATTTAAAATACATGTTTATTTTGGTATATATCTGGTGTTTCCTCTTATCCTTATGTGTTTAAAATAGCTCTTCCTTAAGAACAAAACTACTGAATTAGCACTCTTAGAACAAAGACTACTTCATCATAGAAGTAACTCACGCACCTCAAAGCATACCGCTACAAAAAGGGTGTGAAAGAGTATAGTGATCAAAACAGAGGGTCATTCTACGACATATTATAAAAGTGGTGTCAGGTTTGTAGGTTTTATATTAGAAAGAACTCAGCAGTGTATATTTAAGGAAGAGCTAACACGTAAAAGGAATACCAGGAATAATAGAATATTTGACAAGAGGAAAATTGGTAAAGTTAGAGGTGGAAACAAGCTAAAGGTAATTGTTAGGCCTAGTGGTAAGTTTCGGTGGTGGAGTAGGTCAGGCTTGATTTACAACAAGGTAGATGACTGACATAAGCGCAATGGCATTGTTTGACCTTTATCGGAAGCAAGGTCAAAGCCTCGGACTGGAAGGAACCGATCTGAGCTCGTTTATTCAGGAGAAAGAGAGAAACGAAAGAGAAGAAAGAAGAGAAAAGACGAAAATGGAAGCTGATGAAAGAAAGAAGATAAGGGCCCACGAAAGATCTCTTAGCAAAGACCAGTTAGAGGTGCAGTCAGTGTCATCCAGAACAAGAATGTCACCAGCGGCCAGCATGAAACTCCTGGAGTACAGGGACGAAGAATATTTATGCTCATATCTCTCTTATTTTAAGAAAATATTTGAAGTCAATAATTGGGACCTAGAAGAAGATGGGGTCACCAGACTGTTACCGCTACTCAATCGTAGGATGAGAGAGATATTCGTATCTTTACCCTCAGAAGCGACTGTGGACTATTCCACTCTCAAAGCCGAACTTCTCTCAGCAACAAACCTTAACCCGGAAGAATATAGGATGAAGTTCAGGCAGGCTCGTATAAGACCTGGACAAACATAAAAACATTTTGGCTTTGAGCTTCGTCGAAGCCTACAGTTTTGGATGGAGTCAAAAGGGGTAGAGAAAGAAGTCACTTCGGTCGTCGACTTCATGCTTAGAGATCAGTTACTAAGTACAATACCCCAGGAAATCCATGCATTCGTTAAGGACCAAAAAGCTTCTACCTTCAACGAGTGTCTGGACGAGGCTGACCTCCACGCGGTAAATCATCGTTTACATCCGAGGGAGTACAAGAAAGAGAAGGCTCCCTCCCCAAAGAAAAATGGGCCGCCACCCAGGCATTTACAGAAGAAGCCCTTTAAGTTCTCAGCAGCAAAAGGAACTTATAAGCCAAATTTTGGAGGAGAAAAAAATCATATAGAAGTTAAGATTCCACAAGAATCATACCCTAATACCGGCACGTATCCCAGGAAGCCCGTCACTTGTTATACCTGCGGGATAATAGGTCACCTGAGTTTCCAGTGCCCACAGAACTCCCGACTGAGGGAGACCTCGAGACAACAGGTGCAAAACCTGACTGCCGCGATCCCAGCAGGACAAGCTGATTCGTCCTACGTCCCCGCGCCAACATCCGAAGGGCCCCAGCAACAGGTAAACTTTCTATTCAACAAAAGTTCGCCAGGCGGCCTACAATTTGAAGAGGGCACTGTTAATGGGTGCCGAGTATCCACTTTAGTCAGAGACACCGGATGTACGTGCATAGTGGTATCCGACAAGTTGCTGCCCCCAGTAAACCCTAACCATAAGAAATTCGCAATCGTCCACGACTTTTTAGGACGCGACAATCGATTCCCCGTCGTGAGATGTCATATTCAATGCAGATATTTCACCGGTTGGACGGACGTGGTAGTAGCCCCGATTAAGTTCTGCCCAGTACTAATCGGACAAAACCCCCTAATTCCCCAGCAAGAAGTGGCCCAACAAGTAGTCACCCGGGCGCAAGAAGCCCAGAGGAAAGAGCAACCTGCTAAGTTGACCCCGAGGATTACCCTCGAAGACAATGGGTTCAAATTGACTTCCTTCGCTATTGCTCAGAAGGAATGCCCCACTCTTAAACCTCTATGGGAGAAAGCTATTAAAGGTGAAACTCTCCAAGTGAAAGGAAAGAAGCCTATCCAATATATCGTAGAAGACTCACTTATCTACCGTACTATCAGCGAGGAGGATAAGGAGAACAAGAAAGCACTGTGTGTACCTCAAGAATACACGCAAAGAATTTTGAATACCGCGCATGATGGAATATTAGCCGGACACTTTGGGAACAACAAAACGACGCAGCAGATATTCCGACACTTTTATTGACCCCAGGCCGCCAGGGAAATTGTGGCCTATTGCCGATCATGCGACGTGTGTCAGAAGGATCCATCCAGAGGATAGGTACCTCCCGCGCCCTTACAAAAGGTGCCCATTATAACAGAACCCTTCTTTCGAGTGGCTATTGATTTGGTGGGACCAATTCAACCCCCTTCAAGTGGAGGATACTCCTACATCCTCACCCTAGTGGATTGTGCCACCCGGTTCCCAGATGCCGTGGCACTACGGAAGATTGACACTATTTCCTGCGCGGAAGCATTAATTTCAATATTTGCACGAGTAGGCCTGCCTAAAGAAATTCTATCGGATAGAGGGCGCCAATTCACCTCAGAATTGATGAAGTATTTTAATAAACTACTGCCAGTCGATTACTTGATAGATACCCCCAAAAGGGCGAAGAACCTATCCCATACACATGCTAAAAAATATCACCGCCGCGCGTACATATAGAAGATTGCCCTTCTAGACGAAGAAGAACCGATGGATGCCGTGTACCCGGGTACGCCCCTGCAAGTCATACACACCGTGTGTGTGGAACAAGACGAGGAATACGAACTTCCATCGCTCTCACCTACCCCGGAAGACCCTCGGTTGGATTTAAAGATAAATCCCCACTTAGAGATTCAACAGAAAGCGGAAATGTTGAACTTGCTCATGGAATTCCCAGAAGTCATTTCTGAAACCCCCGGATGTGCCAAGGATTTCCTCCATGAAATAAAACTGAATGATTTGTTAAAAAAGACAGCGTCAGACCCTGTCACGTGGAACTCCCATGCAATAACTCAGTTAGAGGTTCTAAAAGGAAAACGAGTAACTGCGCCCATTCTTCGCTTACCAAATCCCAACAAGATCTTCGGCATTCGCACGGACGCTAGTCAAAACGAGTTAGGTGGAGTATTGCTTCAATACGAAGACGACGAAACAGCCTATTCCATAGCTTATGTCAGTAGGAAACTTTTGAGTTGAGAAAAAGCCTACGCTACAATCGAAATCGAAGCTTTGGCCATAATATGGTCCTAGGGAAATTCAAATATTATCTAATAGGGCGCGAGTTTAAGTTGGAATGCGACCATAAACCGTTGTCATACTTAAGTAAAAATAAGAGTAAGATTTGATAGGATATTATGTGGTAATTAAATGGATATTTAATGGATGTACAAAAGAAGGATCACAAATGGTAATACATAAATTGGGTTCTGTAAATATCTTCTATTTAAGAATTTACAAATAATAACACAAATAGATATTAAATGATTGGATATAATACAAGATACAAATTGGTATACAACGAGGGAGTCATGTGAGATATGTGAAGGATTAGATGTGAATGGATATATATCAGTAGAGTACTCACAAGTTATATGATGGATTTAAAACCTTGATGTTGGAACAATTTATAAACGAACCATATTGGCACTACAATATTGGAACGCATTTTAAACGAGTTTAATATATATGTAGTGAACCATGTACACAAAAGTAGTGCACGCTCATGAAATCATTATTGCGACAGTTAGATGCCTCAGCTAGCGAACATCTGAGTCCTCTTTGCAAAATTCATCTCTTCTTCAACCAGTATTTATTGACTCTTGACCTCTAACCCCAATAACTCTGTTTTTCAATTCCGTATCTCCCTCTCGAGTCTGTATCGACCTCGGATTAGCGCTCTCTCTCTCTCTCTCTCTCTCTCTCTCTCTCTCTCTCTCTCTCTCTCTCTCTCTCTCTCCTATAGGTTTAAAATGAAATTTGCGGCAATATCCTAGTTAGCTCTCAGATCACAATAAACATAAAAGCCTATATTTCGCTATTCAAGGGAATGAATTTTGAATTCCTTAGGTTTAATCTGAGGGACGTTGGGAAAACGTGAATCAAAAACAAAGGGTTAAGAAAAAGATAAATTATTGAATAAACAGTTAAATTATTTAAAGGTGAATTTATACAGTAACAGTTTATGAATGTATTGAGAATTACGCGTATGAATTAAATTTGCAGGGGTGGTTATGGATTTACAATTGATAAAAATGGTTTATAATTATAGGATAACATATGATGATTGATAATTGGATTATAATTGGTAATTGGATAATTGAGTATAAAAATTGATGATTGATAATTAGAATATAATTGGTAATTGGATAATGGATTAAGTGAATTATAAAGGGTCTTTCAATTAGGTCGCTTGATTTTTAAATTTAAATAAAACAAGTTGTGTGTGATATATGCACTCAATTTATTTAAAAAATCGAAAGTAAATTTTATGGCATTAAGTGTGGACTATGACCTCCTTCAAATATCCGCCGCGGCTTCGCTTGGTGGAATGTATTCGGGAGGCCCAATTTTCGATGATTTTGTCGCATAAATCTGGCTGAATTTGCTGGATGGTGTTCGTTATGTTGACTCTGAGGACATCAAATGTTTTGCGAATTATTCACATAGACCTAATATTTAAGGTAGCCCCAAAGAAAGTAGTCTAATGGCTTTAAATCGCATGATCTTGGTGGCCAGTTAACGTCGCCGCCGCGCGAGATGACCCTGCCCTGAAATCGCTGGTGCAAAATGTCTATCGTGGCGTGCGCAGTGTGGCACGTAGCGCCGTCTTGTTGGAACCACATGTCGTAGTATCCATATCAGGCATATAATCCAGTTGAGGGCACAAGAGGTTGTTTATCATCGATCTCTAGGTCTCGCGTTGATGGTTATAGCAATCCCATCTTCGTTCTCAAAAAAATACGGACTAATGATTCCGTTAGACGAAAATCCACACCAAACAGTGACTTTGTTGGGATTCAATTGGTGCTGGTGTATCTCATGTGGAATGTTTCGTCCCAAATCCGACAATTTTGCTTGTTCACAAATCCATTCATCCAAAAATGGGCCTCGTCGCTGAAGATGATTTTCTGGGGGAAATTTGGGGCATCTTCCAACTGCCCAATCAGCGAACACACGGCGTTGTATATGGTCCTTTACCTTAAGTTCCTGGATAAGTTGGATTTTGTACGGGTGCAGACCCAAGTCCTTACACATTATTTGCCAAACTGAAGTTGCAGAAAGGCCAAGTTATTGTGAACGACAAGAAATTGACTGCCTCGGATTTTCCCGTACACTTTCATTTACGGCAGCGATGTTTTCAGCAGACCCTGCGTTTCGGCGACGTACAGGTGTTGGCTGATTGTTGATCGACCCTTTTGCTTCGAGTTTGGCCACCAAGCGTCGAACAGTGAACTCCCATGACGATTGTAGCGAGGATAGAAATCACGTAATGCGCGGAACGTTAGTCGAACGGAGCACTGATTTTGATAATAACATTTGAGGATTTGCACACGCTGTTCAAAGCTATAACCTTCCATAGTGAATTGCCAAGTACTACTGAACAGTTCACAGTGAGGTTGTCAGATGTCGCTTTAACAACATGGCCAATGTCGCCTGACAAAGCTCAAGCGTCCTTGTTGAAAGACCCTATAGTTAAGTGGATTATAACGGAGTTGAATCGGGCTTAAATGAGAAAAGAATCACGCATTAATTCGGGATTCTTTTGGGAGATTTTTAGCTAAACAATTAGAATTCGAATATTTACAGACCTGTTTCACCGATGAGGAGAGCAGCGAAACGAATGAACCTCTTGACTTAATTTTAAGACGCTTGGGAGAGCGGGAGTAGCAATCTCCCGATTTATATCAGGGTTACCAACCCTTCTTGAAATTATTTATATATATATATATATATATATATATATATATATATATATATATATATATATATATATATATATATATATATATATATATATATATTATATATATATATATATATATATATAAATATATATATATATATATATATATATATATATATATATATATATATATATATATATATATATATATATATATATATATATATAATTAGGAATAAATAATTACATTTGTAGGGGTCTAGACCGCTACAATCCTGATCGCGCCCGCCTTCTAAACAACAAGAGACATTACACTCATGAACTCAGATCAGCATTAGAATCAATCGAAGATACTTCATCACCGTTGTGATGTGTTCCAATTCAGTTGATGGATTTACAAAGCTCCAACCCTATATTATTATTTATAAAAATTCAAGTACGAACTTATTTGGTCAGACATCCACAAGAAAGAACACACCTCTCGAGAAATATATATATATATATATATATATATATATATATATATATATATATATATATATATATATATATATATATATATATATATATATTTATAGAGAGAGAGAGAGAGAGAGAGAGAGAGAGAGAGAGAGTTCGGGCGTGAAGCCTGCATTTAATATTGAGGGTAAATCCCAGAGCCACGAGAAACGGATACAACATCTTTTAATTTTTCACAAATTTTCGAAAACTACAAGTTTTCATCTACAGGCTAGAATAAGTTTACTAAGTTAATACATATGAAGAAAACTTGAAAAGGCTACCAAGACATTATTTTTAAAGGTGACCAATTATAAAATATCAGTAACATGTACTATAAGTTAAAATTTTAAATCTGACTTGGCAACAGTTAAATTTGCTTCAAAACTGACTAAAAAAATTAGTTAATAAATTTAAAGTCTATTGCAAAAATTAATTAAAAACTTTAAAAGAAATTGACGTGGTAATAGGTAATGATAATAAATTTAAACTTTGTTTTTAATTTTGTAAACAATGTAAGAGTTAAAAACATTTAATATAAAAACGGTTAATTTTGGTACTTAGTAAAGTGGATCCATCCTAGAGAGTTAATAGTAGTTTAACAAGGGGCTATAATTTATAGGTTACAGTGACGCTTGGGAAAGAGGAACATCAACTAACCAAACAGTAGTTAAAAAAAAAACTAACAAACTATAGTTAAAATTAGTTCATTAATAAAGATATTGCACTTAAATCTTCATTGAGTGTAGGTTTGTAGTGTTTGATTCTATAAAGATTCGAGGGTTCTTAGTCAATGTTGGTTGTTGTTAAAGGCTAATGCTTGAAAATTATCAATATATATATATATATATATATATATATATATATATATATATATATATATATATATATATATATATATATATATATATATATATATATATATATATATTTATATATTTATATATATATATATATATGTATATATATATATATATATATATATATATATATATATATATATATATATATATATATATATATTAGAGAACACACCTAAGCTTTAAAACTGACATTTCTATGGATAATTTTCAAGTATTATCCTTTAATAACAGAACGGGTTATGGGGCCAATTAGCTGACTCGGATTGAGAGTCAGGTGGCAACTAGTAGTGTCACTCGATTAAAGCGGGGGGTTGTCACGAGCAAGGACCGGAGCGTTGGTTGACGATTGTTCTGGACCTCCCGAAAAGACGACTGTCGGGAGTTGTTCTTTGGACGCTTGGTGTTCTCCTAATGCTGTTGAGTGGTCCTGCAACAAAAAGGGAGTCGGCAGCAGTTGGGAAGAAGAATTGGGGGGTGTTTGAGATGGTTGGCGGAGGGTTTGCGAGTAAAGAAGTGGGAGGAAAAGTTGCAGTTTGATTTAAAAGAGCCGAAGAAGGGTTCGGAAATGGAGTTAGTTGGTTGGAAAGTGTTGAGGGAATAGTTGGTTTCGGAAGCTAAGCTGGGTTGACCACTGGACCTATATTAGCGGTAGAGAAAGGTAGTGGTTGTTCCAGATGAACGGTATCTATGAAAGCGGGTTTAAGCCGCTCGATGGAAACCGTATCCTGCTTTGTGCCAAGTTGCAGTAAAAAAAAAAAATCGGCTTCCTGGAGACGACGAGAATTATCAGGATTGGAAGAATTAGGTCTAGGTTGGAAATGAAACTACTGTGCCTCACCTCTTATCCTGCTGTTTCCTCGTTGGTGTTGCCTTTTTTCGGGAGGAGTAACGACGTCTGACTCCTCCGTCCTGCTCACGATTTTGCCCTCGGTGAATACCCGTTCGCAACTCTAGGACACGAATATCCATCTCAATCCCCTCCAGAACGGATAAATAATCCGAAGCCTGGAAGGGTGCTTCCTGAGGGAGCTCTGGCCGGTGGTAAGGAGTCTCGGCCGGTGACCTAACCTGTGAAATGGATACCTGCGAGTAGTTTTTAACATTAGAGTTGTATGATGTGCTACGCCCCCGGGTAACATCGATAAACGTTCTGGTGCTTGCATTTCCCCAGCTGACGAATGGATTATTATACAAGGCGTCTGCCGCCTCTGCCATCTGCTCCACGTTCTCAAGAGAGGACATTAGTATAAGGGGCTTAATTTGGTCCGGCATCCCACGCATGAATATCTCTGTTATGAGTGGCTCGAGTTGATCGAGCTGTGCTCCCTTGGCATGTGCCAGGGCCTTGAGGTGGTCCAGAAAGTGCTTGGGCGCCTGTCCCTCATCTCCTGCGTATCAAGAATGATACCCAGGTCCTCAATTTGTGACCTCCCAAATCCCTCCATGAACGCCCTCTTGAACCTTCTCCAAGAACCAGAAATTACCCCATCAAGCAGAATACTTTTAAAAGAGGAATAGATACTTAGAGGTAATTTCTGGGCTACGACGATTGTTCTATGGTCTCCAGGAACTGCCTGGAGTAGGAGGATGAGCTCCACCATTTCCTACCTGCCAATGGGATTTTGTGGGTCGAATGGCGGAAGCTGAACCGAAGAGAGAGTAGGGAAGGGGCGTTGTTGGGTTGCAGGCGAATGAGGGAGGATAATTGCGGGGGTGGGGCGAAGGTGGATGAATACGTCGTTGATGTTGCGGGGCAGGATGCTTGGGTCGTTGTACTGTGCCCGAAGTTGGGGCTCCGCTATAATCCGTTTACCTGAAAATAAAAGTGTGTGTGTGTGTGTGTGTGTGTGTGTGTGTGTGTGCACAAATTCAATTCACGCGCTTAAACGTAAATTTAAAAAAAAAAATTATTGAAAATTTGTCGCTCTTTGTATTTAGTACTTAATATTATAATTAACTTTACGAAATTGCTAAGGCATCACTTAAGGATGTTAAGTTCAACTAAGGGTTGAAAACAAGCACGTGTCGAGTCACTGGTGAAAAATAATAGTCCACGCGAGAAAAAAAATGGAACCGAGTGAGGCGGAATGCGACCTCCGAAAATATAACACACGTAATAGTGAAAATCAATTTAGTTTTACGAACGAATGAATGAGAGATAATTAAACTATTCTGGGCACTATTTATATGTATTAAAGGAATATTTCGGCAATATCCTAGATAGCTCTCAGATCACAATAAACATAAAAACTTATATTTAGTTATTCAAGGTAATTAAGTTAAATGCTAACGCGAAGTCTATATTTTGCAGACGAATTCCTTAGGCCTAAATCCGGGAGACGGTGGTTAAACGTGTATTAAAAACAAAGAGTTAAGAAAAATATATATTATTAAATAAACAGTTAGATTTAAAGGTGATTTTATGCAGTTATAGAGTATGGTTATCAATGTGATTTAGCTTCGGTTAATAAATCACCTGATATAGCGTTTCGAAAACCATGACTATAAATTTCGTTAGATCGAAGATGTCTGCCGTTAGCTTTAGGCCTAACGTGACAACGAAGTAAATTTTGGAATAAAGCATGCTTTAAGAAAGACAATTACACAAATACATATATTTAAATAATTCAACGAATGTACAGAGATAAGTAGGTTAAGTAAATATGGTGAATAATATGGTGAAACAATATAGAGTGAATGATAGAGTAAATAATAATATAGTAATATAGAGTATAATAGAGTATCTTTGGTATAGGAAATAATATTTAGTTGTGAGTAATATAGTGTCGTAATTTAGAGTATTTTAAAGTATCTATAATGGACTGTGAATTTGGGGGCTGCAATGAGAAGAAAATATAATTAGGACTTACTCTCGTATTGTCGTTTGCACAGAATGTGAGAGTGGAATTAACTCAGTATGATTTATTTCGATGTAAATGAATAATTGTAGAAAGAATGGTTACAGACCTTTATAAGACGAAAGCGGCGAGTGAAGTGGGACAATTCGCGAGCTGGGAACGTGTGTTTGTTCGTTTGTGTGTGTGAAATGTAAGAGATGTTGTTTGGAACAGTATACGTTAATTGAATTGACAAGAAAATAAATGAATGAATTAATTATTAAGTGTAACATAATGATTTGATTTACAAAAGTTGAAGTAATTTAATTTGGAAGATTAAATAGACCAAGTTTAGTAAAATGATTAAATTAACAGTTAAAGTAAAATAATTATATGATTAAATTAATAAAGTTAAAGTAAAATAATTAAATGATTAAATTGAGAAGTTAAAGTAATTCATAATGAATTTGACCTAATAATGGATGTATATACATATTTAAGTTTCCCAGGAGGTTTTTTATTATAGGAATGCCCAGAGGCATTGCTATACAGTAACAGTTTATGAATGTATTAAGAATTGCGCGTGTGAATTAAATTTGCATGAGTTAACGGGAATAGATTTAGAATTGGTAAATTTTGTGTGGTAATTAGAGTATAACAAATGATGATTGACAATTGGTAATTGGTAAATAGATTATAACAAATGATGATTGATAATTGGATAATTGTTAAATAGTAATTGGCAAATAGATAATTAATAGATAGTAATTGGTTAAGTGCAATTAAATTGGCAAATAGTATGAGGTTTTAAGTGGTTATTGCGTCGATATTGTAGATAGCTCTGATCACAATAGACATCAAAACCTATATTACGTTTTTTAAGGGGATGAAGTTAAATGCTACGCGAAGTCTAAATTTCTGCAGACGAATTTAGTTAGGCCTAAATCTCGGTGACGTCGTCGGAATACGTATTAAAACAAAGAGTTAATAAAAATATATATTATGGAATAAACAGATATTATTGAAAAGTGAAATTATACAGTGACAGTTATGATTGGATTGAATTACGCGTGTGAATTAAATTTACATGAGTTAACGAAAATGGATTTACAATTGATAAATATGAAATATTAAATAAATTATAAATTGTGAAATTGATTGAAATTAGTAATTGATTTAGTTGATAAATAGTAACTGGTTGATTGCAATTAAATTGGTAATTCGATTGGTAAATATTATTTGGTAATTGTTAAATAGATTATAGTTTAAATTGTTTTATGGGATGATAAATAGATTATATTAGATAAAAAGAGTATAGTTAAATTGTGTAAATATTTAAATGGTATAGCAAATAGATTACATTAGATAAATATTTAAATGGATTGCTAAAAAGATTATTGGTGTGATAAATAGATATTAAATAGTAATTGGGTAAGTTGATCGGTAATTATTACATAGTTAAATAGATCAATGTATTGATAATTAGATTATTGGTGTGATAAATAGATTACAACGAAGTTGGGAGAGTCTGTAAATGAGAAAAGAATCGCGCATTAATTCGAGATTCTTTTGGGACATATTTAGCTGAAAAATTAAAATTCAAATATTACAGACCTGATTCACCGACGAGGACAGCAATGTGAATGAACCTTATGTTCATTTTAAGAACTTGGGAGAGCGAAAGTAACAATCTCACGATTTATGTCAGTGTTACCAACCCTTCTTGAAAGTATATATATATATATATATATATATATATATATATATATATATATATATATATATATATATATATATATATATATATATATATATATATATATAAATATATATATATATATATATATATATATACAGATAGGATTAAATATTTACACTTGTAGGGGTATAGATCGCTACACAGCTTCAGGAGCTGCCAAGTGTATACAGGAGCTGCCAAGTGTAGGCCATGAATGGTCTTTTGCAGTCTCCTTCTTTTCTTATGTTCTTATGTTACGAGTAATTATATTATGGGTAATGGATAAATAGATTGTATAATTGGTAAATAGTTTGATAAATAGATTGATAAATTCTAAATAATAATTGATTTATAGATTGGATTATAAATTGGACAATAAATTGGATAATATATTCGATTAAAAATTAAATTATAAATTGGATTTTATTTAAATGGATTATAACGGACTTGAATGGGTCTGTAAATGAGAGAAAAGAATCACGCATTAATTCAGGATTCTTTGGGGAAATATTTAGCTAAACAAGTACAATTTCAATATTTACAGACCTGTTCCACCGATGCGAGGGCAGCAAAACGAATGAACCTCATGGCTTAATTTTAAGACGCTTGGGAGAGCGAGAGTAGCAATCTCCCGATTTATGTCAGGGTTACCAACCATTCTTGAAGTTATATATATATATATATATATATATATATATATATATATATATATATATATATATATATATATATATATATATATTTATATATATATATATATATATATATATATATATATATATATATATATATATATTTATAGTTAGGAATAAATATATACATTTGTAGGGATATAGACTGCTACAGTGGCGAACCCTAGTCCTATTACTACCTTCAACTCAATAACTTACTAAAATCCAAATTATACATCCCAGAACAGATATTAAAAAGCTCAACCATATCTTTCTTCACATATCTCATCTCAAATGAGAACTTATTTAGTACCCTCAGTCTATATTCATAATCAAGGTGTTTCAGGGAAAGTATTATTTTTGTTGCCCTCCTTTGTACTGAATGTAGCAGGTTGATGGCATGTCTAAAATGTGGGGACCGTGATTGTATAAAGTACTCTAAATGTAGTGTAACATACGAGTTGTAGACTTTAAGGATAAGGATAACTCTTGTAGCTAACATTCTTCTTAATGTATCCTAGCACCCTATTTGCTCTATTTTATGCCTCAATACACTGCTTTGAAAACTTCAGTGACCTATTTACTACTACGCCTAAGTCCTTCTCATCGTCAACTGAATTCAGCCAATACCCATCCATTTCATAGCTAAATTCCTTATTATCCCTTCCCATGTTAAGAAATTGCATTTTTTTTAAAGCTTTAAAGTCATCTACTACTTCTAAACGCAAGCTAATAAGTTATTTAAGTCACTTTGCATTGTAAAGCTACCCTCAACTTCTTTGACTACAGCTGTCAATTTAGTGTTATCAGTGAAATTTGATACTTTGAGATTTACAGCCTCTCCAAGATCATTTATATAAATTATGAATAATAACGGGCTTAGAACGGATCCGTGAGGTACGCCACTGATAACGACCCTCCACTGTGACCTCACATCATTCAGCACAACTCTCTCTTTCCTGTCTTTCAGCCATTTAGTTATCCAATTCAAACCTTTACCACATATCCCATGCATTTTTAATTTGTGAACTAGTCTCCAATGTAGAACCTTATAAAAAGCTTTGCTAAAATCTAAGTAAATTACATCAACATTCTCTCCTTTATCTAATTGTTAGTAACATAATCCATAAAATCCAGTAATTTTTTTAAACACGATCTAACTCTTCTAAACCCATGCTGAGCATCATTTATTAATCGACCACACTCTAGATGTTCAGAAATCCCCTTCTTAACTATCTTCTCAAGAATTTTACAAACGATAGAAGTTAAGCTTACCGGCCTAAAGTTATTCGAGTCCTCTTTACTACCCTTTTTAAAAATTGGCACTACATTCGTTAATTTCCAACCATTAGGTATTTCTCCAAACTCTAGTGATCTAGTATATATCTTCTCAAGAGCTACTGCAATAATATCTACACCTTCTTTGAGTAACCTAGAATGAATGTTGTCTGGGCCAGATGACTTACTAGTATTTAACTCTAATATAAGCCCTTTAATTATTTCCCTGTTCACATTAATGGTATTCAACACTACTTTCCTTGACCTAGAATTATTATCAATTAATCTATCTCGATTCTCTTGTGTAAATTTTGAAGATAAATGATCATTAAGAACCTATACTATTTCCTCATCAGATTCTTCCAAAACCCATTCATATCTAATAGGCCCTATTTAATCACTGTTAGATTTGTTATTCATTCTATAATAGCTAAAGAATTTCTTTGGGATTTTGATTACTATTTTAAGCTAAATTAATTTCTGCCACCCTTTGGCTCTTCTTAATAATCTTATTTAGCTCATTTCTGGTCAACCTATAATGATTAAAATTGTCAAAAGTACTTTCTCTCTGTAATCTCTGGTATGCCCTTTTCTTCTCAGAAATTTTCTACCTATCTCCTGATTCCACCACAACGGCTTTCTACATTTCGTCCTAATAGCCTTCGTTGGAATACACTGCTCCTGGACTATGTTTACAATAGTCTTAAAAGTGTCCCACAACTTATAAGTATTCTTCCCCTTGAATTCTATATCCCATCTAATCTGATTTAGCAAGTTTCGTAATTTATCGTAATCTCCACTATAAAAATTTGGATGTTTTGTGGAGTTTGTGTATGCTCTACCTTTCACTATTCCCCAGTTAAAACGAACATTCTGATGATCACTATTTTCCAATGCTTCCCCGACATTCAATTCCTGAACCAAGTAATCATCATTTGAATAAACCAGATCTAATATATTGGCATCCTTTTTGGCTTAATAACAAATTGAGTAAAAATATTATCCTTAAAGCATTTTATAACTTACAACTTGCTCTATCCCTTCCTATCATATTGTCCCAATTCACAGAATTTAAATCCTTACGTAAACTTGGGAACCGTCCCACAATGTCCCATTCCTCCTTCTAATCCATCTATTCCGCAGGTTCGGTTACCACTGACGACTTCTGACAATAGGCTGGACCCGTGTAACCACTCATTTTCACATTCATCACCGGACTTGGCTGCCGCTTTGGAGAGGATAGTTGGAGAACTGCAAAAAACTAAAACTCCAATGTGGGAGCGAGCGACTGAACGGTCTTCAGGGTGGATGGAGCGACAGGGGCCGTTTGTCTTCTCAAAGACGAAACCAACGAGGGCATTCCAGCACAAGAGGTTAGGCGCAGCATTCCCCTGATCATTCTTTCGCCTATACCCCTACTCCTAAATTCTCTCACTCTCAAACTAGTAGTCTATGTCGGTACCATGAGAAATATGTTAGTGAAGCCGTAAACTACACAGCCTTGCCAATACTACCTATTCTCACTCTCAATCAAATAATGCTTGCTCTTCACAAATTCGTTATTGTAATCATAATGCTACTTTCATCCAACCAATTAATTGGTGCTGGTACTACAACAAATATGGTGCACAAACTGTAAAATATATACAACTCTGCACATATTTACAACCAGTATCTCCTCAATCTAACTCTATTCCACCAATTTCACCTCAACGATCTATTCACTCTCCTCAAACTAATGCTCCAACTCACTCTTCTCATTCTAATTCAAATTCTTCGACTAATTTAAACTGAGAATGCAAAGTGATCAATGGGTCTATCACCTCTGCCATTCCTTCATCTCAGGTCGATCCACCATTTTGCATTTATGACCCACCCTCTGGTTTCCCATATTTAGTTGACACTGGTGCTCAATGCACTGTTATTCCAGCGTCACTGAACAATAAAGCTTGTTCCTCCTCTGATCTTGTCCTTACAAAAGACTTATTATTATCATTATTATTATTATTATTATGGAGGGCGCATCCTCCGGTTGGCTCTGAGCCTCCGTAGAGTTTTTCAATGAACCTTTATTGTTGCCGACGTCGACGTTCCTATTCTGCGACTAGATTTTCTTTCTGACACGGACTTTTGGTCGACTCTTGTAACCGCAAGCTTATCGTTCGCACTACAATGCTCACATTTTTCGGGTTAATTTTTCCCGTCACAGAGTTCTCTTTTCTCTATTCAGTTTCCTTCAGTCAATCCACAGTTTCAGCGCATGCTACAGGAATTTCCTGCAATTAGCATACCATCCTCTAAAGACAGGCCTATTAAACACAATGTGGTTCACTGGATAGAGACGACTGGACATAGGTGGGCGCGATAACGAAAAAAATGTATCACTATAACCGATAAATCCATAACGATAACCTTATCGGTGATAACCGATAATCGATAACTGGCGATAAATTTAGCGCCCGATAAGGTGATAAACGATAAATCCAAAATTATAATACAATATTGATTATTGACTATATATAGCGTTATTTTATAATACAATAGTAAAAATATTTGAATACTGTTTCTTTGTTTCTTACCTGGTGAGGCTCTCCTTCATCTCCCCATAGGTTTTGAGGATCCTCCTCCCAGCTCGAACCGCCTAATTTCTGCCTCCAAGGCACGCGTGGCTCGCCCCTGTGCTAAACTGAACCAAAAACTGAAATTATCGATTATCGCTAGTTTGGAACCAAAAGTATCGGCGATACCGATGAATCGATTACGCGGGTGGGAAAATATCGGCTAACCGATAATCCGATATCGTTATCGCGGAAATTTAGCGCGATAATCCTTATCTATGTGACTGGAGGGCCTGTATTTTTCCTGCCCCCGTCGATTAGCCCCAGATAAACTCGCCTTAATGAAGCAGGAATTTACCTTCATAGTGGAAGCTGGCATAGCTAGCCCCTCTACTTCTCCTCAGGCCTCTCTGCTTCATATTGTACCAATATCTACCCCCAGTACAGGGCTGTATGTGATTACAGGTGGCTCAATGCTTGTACTATTCCCGATAGATTTTCATCTGCCCTATCTCTCTGATTTCAATTCTACTCTTTTCGTTGTTCGATCTTTTCTCGACTGGATCTGGTACCTGCTTTTAACTAGATCCCTATTCATCCATATGACATCTTAAAGTCGGTGATCACAACGCCATTTGGTCCCTTCGTCATGAACAGGATGCCTTATGGTCTTCGTAATAGTGGTCAGACCTTCCAACGTTTTATGGATCAGGTTCTGAGAGGTCTGCCTTTCGTCTTCTGCTACATAGACAACCTCCTGATAGCATATTCGTCTTTACAGGAGCATCTGTCTCACCTTCGTCAGGTTTTCGCTCGACTTGAAGAGTACGGTATCGTACTCAACACTTTCAAGTGTCTTTTTGGTGTCCCCCAACTCTCCTTCTTGAGTCACCATGTCTCGAGTACAGGGATTAGCCCACTCGGAAATAAAGTTAACGTAATGCGCAACATTTCTCGGCCCACATCACGCAAGCAACTTAGGCGTTTCTATGGCATGGTTAATTTCTACTACAGATTCATACCTAATTGTGCCAAAGTCATGCAACCTATCAACTCTCTGTTCAGCAAGACCACAAAGAACTCTCCTCTTGAATGGTCTGCTGAAGCGTGCGATTCATTCTCTCGCACCAACGAGGCTATTTCCTAAGCTGTGGAATTGGCACATCCTTCTCCAAGAACCCACATCAGCGTTGCCTCCGACGCATCCTCAACCCACGTATGTGCAACATTACAGCAGAAAGTTGGTGACCAATGGCAACCTCTTCCTTTCTTCTCTCGCTCTCTTTCAGACTCTCCAAAGAAGTATAGTGCGTTCTCTCCAGATCTCCTCGGAATATACCTCGCAATCTGTCACTTCCGACAATACTTGGAAGGACGCGACTTTACCATTTTTTCGGACCATAAGCCTTTGGTCGGTGCTTGTTCTTCTCGTAGTACTTCGTCAGTACACACTGCAGTTGACACTCGTCATCTTGACTTCATCCTGCAGTTAACGAACGATATTCGCTATGTTCCTGGTTCTTCAAACCAGGAACCGCAATCTGTCACTTCCGACAATACTTGGAAGGACGCGACTTTACCATTTTTTCGGACCATAAGCCTTTGGTCGGTGCTTGTTCTTCTCGTAGTACTTCGTCAGTACACACTGCAGTTGACACTCGTCATCTTGACTTCATCCTGCAGTTAACGAACGATATTCGCTATGTTTCTGGTTCTTCAAACCTCTTACCAGACGCGCTCTCTCGTATTTCAGAGATTTCGAGCAGGCAACTCTCTTGCATTGCGCTCATCAATCATACTGCAATAGCGCTTGCCCGGGAACAAGATGAAGACACGCAAACGCTGCGTTACTCTTCCTAACTCGTCGTTCGTGAGATCGATTTGCTGGACAGTACTTCCAGGCGCATCCTGTTTGACTACTCATTACCTGACTGTCCTCGTCCTTTCATTCCTCTCGCTTACCGTCAGCACATTTTCGACAAAATTCACGGTCTCTCTATATACTGCATTTTGGCGCCAGGCAGGATACTATTTCTCTGGATTGCTTGAAACCTGCCTTTATTGATGCTCTTCATTCTTAGAAGTTCGCATTTCCCTCTTCTACTATCTCTAATAATGGTCCAGTGATTCCCTTACCTCATCGTCATTTAACCTCAAACCCAATCAATCTCCTCTATCTCGCTCATATCTCCATCTCCTCCCCGATTGCTGCCGCCTCCTCTTTTGTTGCAGGAAACCTCGTGGTCAGAGCTGTCCAGTCAGGAGACCATCCTTACACTTCTGGTCCCCCCGCAACCAGTAAGCTACGCACAGAGGGTCATTCTCTGGCCAGACGCCAGCTCGGAGAGGTTGCCCAAACGGTTCGCCATCAATCCATGCACTCTTCCTAGTCACAGTGCCTCGCCCGCATTTTGTGCCATTCCCAGTATAGATATAGGGCCATCGTGTAGATACTTCACAACAAATATATATATATATATATATATATATATATATATATATATATATATATATATATATATATATATATATATACAAGTTTTTGAGGAGAGTTATTGAATCGTATAAAGGCTCGAGTGGCTAAGCTTATGGCGAAGCTAGGCTTAATGGTTGGACACGAAATCGTTAAGGTATGGATGAAATACAACGAGGATAGAACAAAAAATATATATTATTATAGATTAACAAGAATGGAACATATTTGAAATTATAATGGTTAAATTTGAATTTCATTATACAAAATGAGCAATAAGCATGAGTTTACTATAACTTCGCGTGACGAGATGAAGTGTGACGTATAAATTTTGTATGGATGTTGAATGTGGATTGATTTTGATGTAGCGAATGTAATCGTTTTGCTGTAGCGACTATAATTAGTGTATTAGGGCTGTAATGAAAGTGTGAATGGGAATTAGGATCTCTCTCTAGTATGGAGTGATTTTAGAGAATAAGTGAAAAAGGAAGTTTGCGACTGACCTTAATATACCGGCGATGAGAATACAAATGAGAGAGTCTTCTCGCATTATTTCACACGTGGTAAAATTCTAAGAGATGTTGTTTGTATCTGTTCGTTAAGTGAAATCAGTTTCTCGTCACGGAATGATTGGATTATTAAAGGTTTACAGGATGTGATTGAGAGGCTGGATCGAGAAGAATGCGAGAATTTGAAGGTTGGGAAATTGAAATTTGAATATTTGGAGAAAGTGGTTGATTGGGTGAAGTGAGATAACTGGAGAATTTGAGGAATTAAGATTTGATTGAGGATTTGGAGAGTTTGGTGATGAAAAGTGTGGAATAGAGAAGTTTCGAGATTGAGATTGATGTGCGAGGAGTGGAGAGTTGAGATTAGGTGGAGCTACTGGTTGTAAATATGTGCCAGGCTGTAAAGATTTTACGGCTTGTGCACCATATTGCTATGATACCAGCACCACTGAGTTAGATGAGAGGGAAAAGGAAACGTTATGCTTCGGGAGACTACTTGGCGCAGTATGTGAAGAAGCAAAACGGTGGCTACAAGGTTGTGTACGGTGTACAGCATTGTGCCCGTACCTTTAATGATACTAGCATAGACTCTGATGGTGCGGAGGGTTATATGAATAGGCGGAAGAATGAGGTTGAAAACTTTGCTGCTTCTCACCTTTTGCATCGGGACGCCCTCGTTCGTTTCTCTTTTGTGAACCAGAGCGGGACCTCCGCCTTTGATTCCCACAACTCTGCCTATGTTCACTCTGTGATCCCTAGTGCAGCATTAACCTTTGGATGTCAGCCTCCATCCTCCGTATTGAGGCCTCTAGTGACCTCGGTAAAGATGATGGAACCCCTAAACGCTCGGCCCAGTCGTCACTGGAGTTCGACGTTCCTCTAACCTGAAAAATAGAAACATTATTAGATGGGCCATTGCCACAATTCACGTAGGGATTCATAAATAACATATCGGCCCCTGTGGCTATCTCCTCTATATCAGAGGGGTTTTAATTTAAAATAAGCGGCCTGATCCCCTCAGGGACTCCCCTCATGAAAATCTCAGCGAGGAGAGGGCTAAAAATGTCAGTTTGCGCACTTTTCACCCTGATAAGGTCCTTTAGGTGTCTTAAGAAAGTCAAGGGACTCTTATTTCCCATTTCCTGAGTGTTCAGGAGCTGCCTTAAGCCGTCTACTTGGGACCTGCCGTATTTCGAATGAAATGCCTCTCTCAGGTGGTCCAGAACGCCAGCCTGTTTCCCGTTAATCAAAATCTCCCTAAATTCAATGAATATACTCATGGGGAGACTCTGTATGATTGCAACAGTCTTTTATTCTTCTGTAATGCGTTGGGGCTTGAATAGAATGGACAATACTTCCAGCCATACTATGGGATTTGAAGCATCAAAAGAGGACAGCGAGAGATATGCATGGGACTGTCTGTTGGTGGGGTGATCTAGAGATGAGGACCTTTCATCCGGTGAGCAGCTTACGGAAGTACTTCGATGGTCCAATATAGTCGCTACTGTGTGTACAGTGATGGATGAATGGATGTGCATGTGTGTGTGCCTGAATTCAGTCACGCAAAAGAACGTAAAATAAAAATGATCGGAAAAAGAAATATTATTCACTCGTTGTATTTATATAGATATAATAAATTAATTTAATAAAGATATTATTAATTCAATTAAGGATGTAATTGGAAATTTGGGATTAGAAACTAACACGTGTTGAGAGTCGACGCTCGGAAAATGAACGCGTGAGTAAGTGACTCGAAAAATATGAAAGCATGTGACTAAGCTGAAAATTTATATTTGATTTCATAATTAAGAATGGATAAACGTACGGGAGATAATTAAACAAATTCTAGGCACCGATTTGTGGATAAAAGGCCATTGTGGTATGAACCTAGATAGCTACTTCACAACAAACCTATATCTATAAGTTTTTGAGGAGAGTTATTGAATCGTATAAAGGCTAGAGCGGCTAATCTTATGGTAAAGGTTACATAAAATAAATGAATGATTGAATTGCAAAAGGTTATGCATAAAATAATTGAATCATTTAATTGGCAAAAGTTAAGTAAAATCAATGAATGAATTATTAAGTTATACATAAATTACCTGAATGATTTAATATTTTTTGTAACGGGTTGGGTAACTCTTTTGGGAGGCGTATTGTAGCAGCTGAAATCTCTGCAAGCTCCTACAAAGTTCGTAGAGAGGCAGTTGGCAATTTCTCGCCTGAGAAAATTATGCATCTTGCCCAAAATCCATTTTTGTACGACCTTTGATACCAATACGGTTACCTCAAAATCAAAGTACGACTCCTCCCAACCACCAACCAATCAAAACCTTTGTACAACCCAATTCAAAATTAACCAATCAGAATAGACCTTCCCATTTCACGAGTCCGGAGAGCATATTAATGATAATTTTTATCTCATCTCAGCAGCGCTCCATCAATGTCAGTAAGAATTAGCTCCATAACTAATCATCAGTGTATACAAAGATCTAAATATATTCAAAGTGTAATTCCTTCCTTTGAATTCCAGTTCCCCTGATTTATAACTTCAAAAACGGCGTGGCAGTACTACACTATATTTATATAATTCCCCTATATTTTATATCTTATTCACTATAATATCCACCTTATATAGCTTATTCCTCTTAACATTATAATCATCGTCCATTTCTCTAGATTCAACATATATATATATATATATATATATATATATATATATATATATATATATATATATATATATATATATATATAGATAGATAGATAGATAGATAGATGCACAGTATATTCATTAACCGTGTTATCAAATTAAAATTAGTCATATTCGATTATTTGTTGTTCAATATAACTTATTAATTTTGAGTCAGGGATTTTGAAACCTTCCAGGATGAAATAGTTATCCTTCATCACGTTTTTTCTTTCAAGTCATTTTAAATTTTAAATTCATATAGCAAGGTTTAATAGCTGCTATCTAGGTAAGTTTAGGATTAAACCAATCACAATAACTACAGTGGAATAGGCGAAAGAATGAGCAGGGGAATGCTGCGCCTCATCTCTTGTGCTAGAATGCTCTCGTTTGTTTCGTCTTCGAGATAACGAACGGCGCCTGTCGCTCCGTCCACTCTTGTGACCGTTCAGTCGCTCGTTCCCACATTGGAGTTTTAATTTTTGCAGCTCTCCTTCGATCCTCTCCAAAGCGGCAGCCAAGTCCTGTGATGAATGTGAAAATGAGCCGTTACACGGGTCCGGTCTATTGCCAGAAGTCGTCGTTGGTAACCGAACCTGCGAAATTGATCGATTAGAGGGAGCAATAGGACATTGTGGGACAGTCCACTAGTTTACGTAAGGATCGAGATATATTATCTCTGCTGTTTTGGGGATTTCATCCACGCTCTTGTTTTCACCAATTATGACGAGATGCCTAATGTGGCCAGGGATCCCACGCATGAAAATCTGCGTTAGGAGCGAGTCAAAAAGCTCTGACGAAACGCCCTTCGCCCTGATTAATTCTTTAAGATGCTCAAGGAAACGCGTGGGAGGCCGCATATCACTCATTTGTTGAGTATTTAGCAGCTCCCTTAAGTCTTTAACCTGGGATCTCCCAAATTCAAGGTTGAAAGCTTGCCTCAACTCCCCTCATGCACAATTTCTCCCACTTTGTAACAAAAATTCCCGAAACAAAGCAAAGATACATATTGGAACTTTTTGCGTGATGCTTATTATGCGCTCTTGATCGATTATGGCTTGATATGCCATCAGAACCTCACATATTTCGAACCACATGATCGGATCGGTCGCATCGAAAGCGGGAAAATTGATTTATGTCTGGTTGGTGCCTCGGGCGCTGACATCCTGGTTTATAGCTGCAGGATAACTAACTGCCACTGGTGACCCACATGTGGTCGTGAAAGTTGAGGAGTCCTGGCTCGCTAGCGTGGTCGAGGCAGTTGAGGTAAACGTCGTGGCTTGACTATTCATGGCTAAGGGATGTGTCCCTTTTAAACTACTAGTTAAGAAAAAAATGCAGGAAGATGAAGTAAGATGAAAACAAACTTTCAGAGAAAACGAAAGGGCGGTAGGCTTAAGCTGAGCCGGGTCAGTGAGAGAGAGAGAGAGAGAGAGAGAGAGAGAGAGAGAGAGAGAGAGAGAGAGAGAGAGAGAGAGAGACAGACAGACAGAGAGAGAAGCGACTGAGTCTGGGGCTGCCAGGCGTAATTTCACGTTGAAAGAATAATATAATTTCTATGTAACTAGACGTTAAACTATAGTATACTTAATCGAATAAAAAGAAAGGGTCTAGGGCACCAATTATAGTTATTGTGATGATTGGTTTAATGACAAACTTGCCTAGATAGCATCCATTAAACCTTGCTATATTAATTTTAAAATAAAAATGAGTTGAAAGAGAAAATGTGATGGAGGATACCTAATTCAGCCGGGAATGTTTCAAAATCACTGACGCATAAATTTAACACGTGGTCGTCAGGGAACGTGATAAGTATATTAGAAAAAGTATCTCAATAATAAAAGTTTAGTAACAACACGATATGGAAACAGCAGTAGAGATGGAAGTAGCTGATACTGTATTTAGTGGGACAGTGACGGAAAGTCTGGAGCTGTATACGTAGTGTGAGCACTTTGGATACGAAAAAATGGCGGCATATATGAGCAACTGCCTAATATGCTCCCTACAGGTTAGGATCCTTGCGCTCACGTTGGAGATTAGGGAGTCATATGAGGAATTGGGTAGGGTCAGATAGGATGCAAGAAAAATAGAGGACACACTGAGGAATTAAGAAAGGTAAGTAGTGTGAGGCCCAAGGTTGCCGGGACTAAGTTAGTGAGAGAGGTGAGTCAACATAAAGACAATAAACATGATAGTGAGAGGGATAGAAGCCAAGAGGGAGAGGAGACTGACAAACAGGAATGGTAGCAAGTAAAGAGGAGAAGGATAGGCCTGGGCAGGGAGAGGAGTAGGGAGTGAACTGCTGTATGTGAGAGGAGGAGTGAACCTGTTGTATGTAGCAACAGGTTCAGTGGGTTGCAGAAAGCGGAAGGGGAAGTGATGGTAGTGAATGAGAGTGACCAGGAGAGAAAGGAGCGAATGAGGGAGGGAGAACACAGGGAGAGTAGTATGGGCGTGAGTGGACGTCCCATGGCGAGAAAGCCAAGAACGCCCATACTCATAGTGGGAGAGAGTATAATCAAGTATATGGAGAGACTTATACGGATGGAGGAAAAGGGCAGTAAGAATGTATGTCTGTCAAGGAGCAACATGTCGAGGGTGCTAGAGGGGGCAAGGACTGTAGCGAAAAAAGTAGAGGAAGGACTTCTTATCGTTCAGGGGAGAGGGAATAAACTGATGAGAGGGAGTATAGAGGACAGAGTAAAGGAAATCACACAGGGAGTAGCAGATTTAAAGAGGGGAAAGAAGAATGTAAGGATTGCGGTAGTGGGAGTGGTGAGAAGGCCTTGTGAGGATGTTTGGTCCTAGAGGAGTAACAAGGAGTAACAAGGCAAGGAATACCCTAGGAGACCTTACGGTTCATTCAAAGAGGGTACCTTTGGACTAGAAATCGAGCAGGCACATGGCTGCTCAATTGTTTTGCGCCCCTAAACGTCCACTTTTCGAGACTTTGTCTAGTTTTGACTTGAACTGGTCAACAGATTCACTGTTGACAACTTCCACTGGAAGTGCGTTACACTTACCGCAGATACTGTAAGTGAAAAAGTTTCCACACAGATTGCGGTTGTAACGCTTCAGTTCAAGTTTGAAGCCGTGATTGCGTGTTCTGTTCTCACTCAGTGTGAAAATATCCCGGTAGTCAACATTGTCGAACCTTCAAAGTATTTTGAAAACTTCGATGAGCTGACCACGCAGTCTACGGGTTTCCAGCGAGAACAGATTTAATTCCCTTAGTCTATCCTCATAACTTTTATGTCGGATAGAGGGGATCAGCTTGGTTGCCCTGGCTTGTACGCGTTCCAACCTTGCGATATCCTTTCGAAACGAAGGACTCCAAAATTGTACGGCATACTCCAGGTGCGGCCGAACGAGGGAGTTGTACAGACAAAGTACTATTGTGGAGAAATGGCTACATTAAGCATCCTGGAGGAGTATAGGTACATTCAAGCCCCCCCCCCCCTTCATGAGGAGAAGCGTGGGAAAGGTAGCCGGCGAAAATGCTTACCATGTATGATCTCCCCGCCGCTGTGGGCAGTTGGAGCTAACATATGTTTGAAGGCGACCACCTAAGGTCCTTAAACGACGCTCTAACGATCGAATTACCTACGAGACCCATAAACCCGTGGTTATGGAAAAAAAAGCGGTGCGAGTCAGAAGGCACGCCAAGTAGCGGTGCGGTTGCGAGCCTATAATTTGCGAGCTGACTTGGGCACCCCAGTGCCACCGCAGGAATTCTCGCTCTCTCCAGATGCTAACTCACCATTCGCTCCCCCTTCCCCCTTTGCATCTGTGGCCTGGTCACTTTCCCCTTTAGATGGGGCGGCAATCCGCCTATAAATAAGCCCCGCAAAGAAAGAGAAGAGTGATTATCTGAAGTCGATACGCCAGAGTAGGATTTGGTCGTGAAGATCGATCCATCGGCCAGACAAGAACATTATTAGAAGTCGATTCGCCAGAAGAAAGATTAGTTCGTAAAGATCGATCCTTCAGCCATACAAGACTATTTCCGTGAGAAACGATAGGATCAGATTGAGAAAATCGATCCCCCCTTTCAGGGCCGTATTAACCTAAATAGTCAAGTTTTATATCGGTGCCATACCGAAGAAGCCTTTTCCGTCTGCAAAGAAGTCCGACTGAGGAAAAGTAAAGCCGCTCACACTCGAGTGATTCTCACATCTCAAGCACCGTAAGAGTGAGAGGAGAAGAACCCGGCCCCAACGAGCTCCCGTTCTTTAATTACGTTGCAGAATCAGCCCCCGTCACAGGCGACAAGCAATCCCTCCTCGAAAATTTCAACCAGCGGCCACACCACTTCAAAGCGAGAGATAAGTCCTCCAGCGACATCCGGCAATCCCTAATACCTACCTGTAAGTTAACAAGAACATTTATATCTCTATTGCGATAGTAGAAGTTTAGTACGTCCCACGTTTTAAAGGAGAGTAGAAACCATTATTCTTGAACCTAGGTCATATGTGTTTGTAGATGACAGTACGTTAATTTAATGTTTTATGCTAATCAAATAGGGTCGTGATAAAAATACTAATTGGCAATTGGTATGTTTTCTGGAAGCCTACTTGTTTATGTTTTGTCATTGAAAAATCTTTGAGGCCAAATATAGAAATGTGTTTACTGTTGGTTCGTAATATTTAATTTAAAATACATGTTTATTTTGGTAGATTCTGGTGTTTCCTCTTATCCTTATGTGTTTAAAAATATCTCTTCCTTAAGGACTAAACCACTAAAATAGCACTCTTAGAACAAAGCCTACTTCATCATAGAAGTAACTCACGCCCCTTAAAGCATACCGCTACTAAAAGGGTGTCAAATAGTAGAGGGATCAAAAGCAAGGGTCATTCTACGACAACTATCTTCTTGTTACGGTATCCAAACTCGCGCTTTATGTAGCCTAACATCCTCTGGGCTTTCTTCTCTGCCTCGATGTACTGTTTCAAGAACTTGAGGTTGCTAGTAATAGTTACACCCAAGTCCTCCTCAGTGTCACTCGATTCAAGAGCAGTGCCCTTAAGGATATACTGAGATTGGGGGTTTCTGTGGCTGATATGCATCACTTTGCATTTGTTCACGTTAAAAGGCATTTGCCACGTGTCCGACCACTCCCCAATCTTCCCAAGATCTTCCTGCAGGTGGGCAGTATTTCCATCCTTTGCAACGTTCATACCAAGCTTGGTATCGTCGGCAAATTTGGAAATCTTGGCAACCATGTTACCGTCCATGTCGTTGACGTAGATGATGAATAGTAGTGGTCCCAGGACAGAACCTTGAGGCACCCCGCTAGTAACTGGCACCCACTCAAAAGCTTGTCCATTCACCACCACCCGTTGCCGTCTGCCACTTAGCCAATTGTCGATCAGGCCGGCTACTTTTCCGTCTATGCCCAGCGCTCGCACATTCTGGAGAAGGCGGCGGTGTGGTGACTTATCAAAGGCTTTCTGAAAGTCTAAGTACACCACATCCACCGCCTTGTCCCGATCGTGCTCACTGAAAACGAAGTGGAAGAATTCCACAAGGTTCATTAGGCATGACCGTTGCCTTCGGAAGCCTTGCTGGGAACTCCTCAGTAGCAGGTTTGACTCTAAATACGACGTTATTTTGTCCACTATCATGCTTTCCATGAGTTTACCGACTATCGAAGTCAGACTGATAGGTCGGTAGTTCGACGGTTGGCTAGGGTCTCCTTTTTGGAAGATAGGAGTCACCTCCGCTTCACGCTAGTCTCTAGGAACGCATTCGGTCCGGATTGACATGTTGAAGATTGCGCTCAGGTGTCGTGACACTTGATCGCCCACTTCTTTCAACACTTTGGGTAGAAACCCAACCGGGCCAGGTGACTTATTCGTCTTTAGGTCACTGATCTTCTTTTTTATTTCTCCTTCAGTGAAGTCCATATCCTCCAGGTTTTCCCCCGAGTGGGAATCCATTGGCTTGGGGATGGGACCACACTCTTCAGTAAACACTGAAGAGAACTAGTCGTTGAACAGGTTAGGAGCGAAGGTGAATAGAATTGTAAATATGGAATTGAACAGGATGTAGGTGAACATGCTGAATGAAGGAGATATTGAGGTTAGCTTTCTAGATACGGATGCAGAGCTAAAAGAGGGGACCTTTGGAAGAGATGGGGTGCACCTGGGGCAGGGGGGCGAAAGAAGACTAGGTGGGAGGCTATGGGAGTAGGTGAAGGCCACTGATTTAGCACCGCGAAGGAGACGAACGGTAGGTGAAATAGGGAATGTGAGACGAGGTGACGAATGAAGGCAGGAAAGAGGAAGAGAAAAATTCCACCGAGCTTTTAAGTTCATGAAAGTTGGGTGTATAAATGTGAGAGGATAGGGAGTTGGCAAATGCGAGGATGTGAGAAAAGAGTTAAATGAATATCAGCTTGATATAGTAGGCCTGATTGAAACTCAGCTAAGAGATGAGGTACAGGTGGATGGCAGCGAGTATGTAATGATTGGTAAGCGGCGGAACAAACATACTAGAAAGGGAGCTATTGTGTATAGGAAAAATAGGAACTTGAATGTAGATAACCGTATCATGAGTGAAGATATACCTGCAGTGAAAATTGAGTGTGCGGGTGACCGGGGTAACACTGAGAGATTTGTGGTGGCTGTAGTATACATGACTGTTGAGAGTGAATGAGCTAGGAATGAGAACTGGACCAAGTACAGCATCTTGAAAGAATTTGTGAGAGTGAACGATGGAGAAAAAGTCATGATTATGAGAGTTATGAATTCCCATCTAGGTATGCTAGGAGAAAGAATAATTAGGAATGGTGAGATGCTTACGGAATTTATAGACGAAATGAATATAGCAAATTTGAATGAAACTTTGGCAGAAGGGCGTGTAACATGGAATACAAGGGGGCAAGAGTCAGTTATCTACTACATGTTGGTGAATGGAAGGATGCGTGAATCTGTGATTAGTATGTGGATTGATGAGGAGGGTATGGTCGATATTGTATCGAACCATAATATGATGATAGTGGAATGCCGGTTGTATGGAAGAAAAGAAGCTAAGGAGAAGGATGGGATGAGAAAGTGGAAACTGAGGGATGCTAACTAGGAGAATTTTCAGGTAGATTTGAATGGAAGAACTGTGGAAGGAATTAGGCTGCACGATGCGAATGAAATGAATGAAATGTTAATGGAAGACGTTAGAAGAGCAGCAGTGAGACACATAGGATATGTAAGGGTGAGACCTGGGATGAGCGTGTGTAATCCATGGTAGAATGATGAAATTAGAAATGCTAGAAAGAAACGAAAAAAGCGTAATAAGAGATGCAGAAGACTGAGAAAGAAGAGGTATGAAAGTGAAGCAGCCGATGAGGAATGCCAGAAGGCATGGGCAGAGTATGTGAAACAACAGCGACAAACCTAGCGAAAGATTATGAATACAAAAGTGAAGTGTGAGAGAAATGTGATTCAGGCAATGAAAGAGAAAGAATTGTAGGGGTAAGGGGCATGAATGGTATAGGTTCATGAGAGGTGAAAGTGTAAATGTAAATGAGAGGGTAGAAAGCTTGAGAGTGAACCGTGAATGTGTAACAGATAGGGAGAAAATGATTGATTGTATAAAAGAGTTTTGGGAAACTATAGGTGGGTAGGATAGACGGCAGAGGTAAACGAAAGATGTGTGACACTGGAGAGTGAAGATGTAAGTGAGCTAAATGAAAGAATTAGGAGAGAGGAAGTTGAGAGATGTTTGAAAAAGCAGAAGTATGGAAAGGCAGCTGGGCCGGATGAAATACCGTATGAAATATATAAGAATGGAGGTGAGGTTGTGATTGACAGAATCACATAATTATTTAACAAGGTGTGGGAAGGAGAAAGCGTACCGAGGGAATGGAATGAATGCAGAGCGACTCTGCTGCACGAGAGTGGGTGTAAAAGTAAGACTGAGCTGAAGAATTATAGAACAATAACCTTGTTAAATACAGTAGGGAGAGTTTTCAGTGCAGTGTTGAATGAAAGACTGAGCAAATGGATTGAAAGGGTCATGGTGCTAGGTGAAGGGCAGAATGGTTTCAGGTTTGACAGAAGAGCGGAAGGAAGATGAAATACCGTATGAAATATATAAGAATGGAGGTGAGGTTGTGATTGACAGAATCACATAATTATTTAACAAGGTGTGGGAAGGAGAAAGCGTACCGAGGGAATGGAATGAATGCAGAGCGACTCTGCTGCACGAGAGTGGGTGTAAAAGTAAGACTGAGCTGAAGAATTATAGAACAATAACCTTGTTAAATACAGTAGGGAGAGTTTTCAGTGCAGTGTTGAATGAAAGACTGAGCAAATGGATTGAAAGGGTCATGGTGCTAGGTGAAGGGCAGAATGGTTTCAGGTTTGACAGAAGAGCGGAAGGAAGATGAAATACCGTATGAAATATATAAGAATGGAGGTGAGGTTGTGATTGACAGAATCACATAATTATTTAACAAGGTGTGGGAAGGAGAAAGCGTACCGAGGGAATGGAATGAATGCAGAGCGACTCTGCTGCACGAGAGTGGGTGTAAAAGTAAGACTGAGCTGAAGAATTATAGAACAATAACCTTGTTAAATACAGTAGGGAGAGTTTTCAGTGCAGTGTTGAATGAAAGACTGAGCAAATGGATTGAAAGGGTCATGGTGCTAGGTGAAGGGCAGAATGGTTTCAGGTTTGACAGAAGAGCGGAAGGAAGATGAAATACCGTATGAAATATATAAGAATGGAGGTGAGGTTGTGATTGACAGAATCACATAATTATTTAACAAGGTGTGGGAAGGAGAAAGCGTACCGAGGGAATGGAATGAATGCAGAGCGACTCTGCTGCACGAGAGTGGGTGTAAAAGTAAGACTGAGCTGAAGAATTATAGAACAATAACCTTGTTAAATACAGTAGGGAGAGTTTTCAGTGCAGTGTTGAATGAAAGACTGAGCAAATGGATTGAAAGGGTCATGGTGCTAGGTGAAGGGCAGAATGGTTTCAGGTTTGACAGAAGAGCGGAAGGAAGATGAAATACCGTATGAAATATATAAGAATGGAGGTGAGGTTGTGATTGACAGAATCACATAATTATTTAACAAGGTGTGGGAAGGAGAAAGCGTACCGAGGGAATGGAATGAATGCAGAGCGACTCTGCTGCACGAGAGTGGGTGTAAAAGTAAGACTGAGCTGAAGAATTATAGAACAATAACCTTGTTAAATACAGTAGGGAGAGTTTTCAGTGCAGTGTTGAATGAAAGACTGAGCAAATGGATTGAAAGGGTCATGGTGCTAGGTGAAGGGCAGAATGGTTTCAGGTTTGACAGAAGAGCGGAAGGAAGATGAAATACCGTATGAAATATATAAGAATGGAGGTGAGGTTGTGATTGACAGAATCACATAATTATTTAACAAGGTGTGGGAAGGAGAAAGCGTACCGAGGGAATGGAATGAATGCAGAGCGACTCTGCTGCACGAGAGTGGGTGTAAAAGTAAGACTGAGCTGAAGAATTATAGAACAATAACCTTGTTAAATACAGTAGGGAGAGTTTTCAGTGCAGTGTTGAATGAAAGACTGAGCAAATGGATTGAAAGGGTCATGGTGCTAGGTGAAGGGCAGAATGGTTTCAGGTTTGACAGAAGAGCGGAAGGAAGATGAAATACCGTATGAAATATATAAGAATGGAGGTGAGGTTGTGATTGACAGAATCACATAATTATTTAACAAGGTGTGGGAAGGAGAAAGCGTACCGAGGGAATGGAATGAATGCAGAGCGACTCTGCTGCACGAGAGTGGGTGTAAAAGTAAGACTGAGCTGAAGAATTATAGAACAATAACCTTGTTAAATACAGTAGGGAGAGTTTTCAGTGCAGTGTTGAATGAAAGACTGAGCAAATGGATTGAAAGGGTCATGGTGCTAGGTGAAGGGCAGAATGGTTTCAGGTTTGACAGAAGAGCGGAAGGAAGATGAAATACCGTATGAAATATATAAGAATGGAGGTGAGGTTGTGATTGACAGAATCACATAATTATTTAACAAGGTGTGGGAAGGAGAAAGCGTACCGAGGGAATGGAATGAATGCAGAGCGACTCTGCTGCACGAGAGTGGGTGTAAAAGTAAGACTGAGCTGAAGAATTATAGAACAATAACCTTGTTAAATACAGTAGGGAGAGTTTTCAGTGCAGTGTTGAATGAAAGACTGAGCAAATGGATTGAAAGGGTCATGGTGCTAGGTGAAGGGCAGAATGGTTTCAGGTTTGACAGAAGAGCGGAAGGAAGATGAAATACCGTATGAAATATATAAGAATGGAGGTGAGGTTGTGATTGACAGAATCACATAATTATTTAACAAGGTGTGGGAAGGAGAAAGCGTACCGAGGGAATGGAATGAATGCAGAGCGACTCTGCTGCACGAGAGTGGGTGTAAAAGTAAGACTGAGCTGAAGAATTATAGAACAATAACCTTGTTAAATACAGTAGGGAGAGTTTTCAGTGCAGTGTTGAATGAAAGACTGAGCAAATGGATTGAAAGGGTCATGGTGCTAGGTGAAGGGCAGAATGGTTTCAGGTTTGACAGAAGAGCGGAAGGAAGATGAAATACCGTATGAAATATATAAGAATGGAGGTGAGGTTGTGATTGACAGAATCACATAATTATTTAACAAGGTGTGGGAAGGAGAAAGCGTACCGAGGGAATGGAATGAATGCAGAGCGACTCTGCTGCACGAGAGTGGGTGTAAAAGTAAGACTGAGCTGAAGAATTATAGAACAATAACCTTGTTAAATACAGTAGGGAGAGTTTTCAGTGCAGTGTTGAATGAAAGACTGAGCAAATGGATTGAAAGGGTCATGGTGCTAGGTGAAGGGCAGAATGGTTTCAGGTTTGACAGAAGAGCGGAAGGAAGATGAAATACCGTATGAAATATATAAGAATGGAGGTGAGGTTGTGATTGACAGAATCACATAATTATTTAACAAGGTGTGGGAAGGAGAAAGCGTACCGAGGGAATGGAATGAATGCAGAGCGACTCTGCTGCACGAGAGTGGGTGTAAAAGTAAGACTGAGCTGAAGAATTATAGAACAATAACCTTGTTAAATACAGTAGGGAGAGTTTTCAGTGCAGTGTTGAATGAAAGACTGAGCAAATGGATTGAAAGGGTCATGGTGCTAGGTGAAGGGCAGAATGGTTTCAGGTTTGACAGAAGAGCGGAAGGAAGATGAAATACCGTATGAAATATATAAGAATGGAGGTGAGGTTGTGATTGACAGAATCACATAATTATTTAACAAGGTGTGGGAAGGAGAAAGCGTACCGAGG
The DNA here is from genome assembly GCA_963969495.1 of Ceratothoa steindachneri. Lineage (NCBI taxonomy): Eukaryota > Metazoa > Arthropoda > Malacostraca > Isopoda > Cymothoidae > Ceratothoa > Ceratothoa steindachneri. The sequence continues at coordinate 18,420,906 of OZ018317.1, read as the reverse complement.
GAATGGAATGAATGCAGAGCGACTCTGCTGCACGAGAGTGGGTGTAAAAGTAAGACTGAGCTGAAGAATTATAGAACAATAACCTTGTTAAATACAGTAGGGAGAGTTTTCAGTGCAGTGTTGAATGAAAGACTGAGCAAATGGATTGAAAGGGTCATGGTGCTAGGTGAAGGGCAGAATGGTTTCAGGTTTGACAGAAGAGCGGAAGGAAGATGAAATACCGTATGAAATATATAAGAATGGAGGTGAGGTTGTGATTGACAGAATCACATAATTATTTAACAAGGTGTGGGAAGGAGAAAGCGTACCGAGGGAATGGAATGAATGCAGAGCGACTCTGCTGCACGAGAGTGGGTGTAAAAGTAAGACTGAGCTGAAGAATTATAGAACAATAACCTTGTTAAATACAGTAGGGAGAGTTTTCAGTGCAGTGTTGAATGAAAGACTGAGCAAATGGATTGAAAGGGTCATGGTGCTAGGTGAAGGGCAGAATGGTTTCAGGTTTGACAGAAGAGCGGAAGGAAGATGAAATACCGTATGAAATATATAAGAATGGAGGTGAGGTTGTGATTGACAGAATCACATAATTATTTAACAAGGTGTGGGAAGGAGAAAGCGTACCGAGGGAATGGAATGAATGCAGAGCGACTCTGCTGCACGAGAGTGGGTGTAAAAGTAAGACTGAGCTGAAGAATTATAGAACAATAACCTTGTTAAATACAGTAGGGAGAGTTTTCAGTGCAGTGTTGAATGAAAGACTGAGCAAATGGATTGAAAGGGTCATGGTGCTAGGTGAAGGGCAGAATGGTTTCAGGTTTGACAGAAGAGCGGAAGGAAGATGAAATACCGTATGAAATATATAAGAATGGAGGTGAGGTTGTGATTGACAGAATCACATAATTATTTAACAAGGTGTGGGAAGGAGAAAGCGTACCGAGGGAATGGAATGAATGCAGAGCGACTCTGCTGCACGAGAGTGGGTGTAAAAGTAAGACTGAGCTGAAGAATTATAGAACAATAACCTTGTTAAATACAGTAGGGAGAGTTTTCAGTGCAGTGTTGAATGAAAGACTGAGCAAATGGATTGAAAGGGTCATGGTGCTAGGTGAAGGGCAGAATGGTTTCAGGTTTGACAGAAGAGCGGAAGGAAGATGAAATACCGTATGAAATATATAAGAATGGAGGTGAGGTTGTGATTGACAGAATCACATAATTATTTAACAAGGTGTGGGAAGGAGAAAGCGTACCGAGGGAATGGAATGAATGCAGAGCGACTCTGCTGCACGAGAGTGGGTGTAAAAGTAAGACTGAGCTGAAGAATTATAGAACAATAACCTTGTTAAATACAGTAGGGAGAGTTTTCAGTGCAGTGTTGAATGAAAGACTGAGCAAATGGATTGAAAGGGTCATGGTGCTAGGTGAAGGGCAGAATGGTTTCAGGTTTGACAGAAGAGCGGAAGGAAGATGAAATACCGTATGAAATATATAAGAATGGAGGTGAGGTTGTGATTGACAGAATCACATAATTATTTAACAAGGTGTGGGAAGGAGAAAGCGTACCGAGGGAATGGAATGAATGCAGAGCGACTCTGCTGCACGAGAGTGGGTGTAAAAGTAAGACTGAGCTGAAGAATTATAGAACAATAACCTTGTTAAATACAGTAGGGAGAGTTTTCAGTGCAGTGTTGAATGAAAGACTGAGCAAATGGATTGAAAGGGTCATGGTGCTAGGTGAAGGGCAGAATGGTTTCAGGTTTGACAGAAGAGCGGAAGGAAGATGAAATACCGTATGAAATATATAAGAATGGAGGTGAGGTTGTGATTGACAGAATCACATAATTATTTAACAAGGTGTGGGAAGGAGAAAGCGTACCGAGGGAATGGAATGAATGCAGAGCGACTCTGCTGCACGAGAGTGGGTGTAAAAGTAAGACTGAGCTGAAGAATTATAGAACAATAACCTTGTTAAATACAGTAGGGAGAGTTTTCAGTGCAGTGTTGAATGAAAGACTGAGCAAATGGATTGAAAGGGTCATGGTGCTAGGTGAAGGGCAGAATGGTTTCAGGTTTGACAGAAGAGCGGAAGGAAGATGAAATACCGTATGAAATATATAAGAATGGAGGTGAGGTTGTGATTGACAGAATCACATAATTATTTAACAAGGTGTGGGAAGGAGAAAGCGTACCGAGGGAATGGAATGAATGCAGAGCGACTCTGCTGCACGAGAGTGGGTGTAAAAGTAAGACTGAGCTGAAGAATTATAGAACAATAACCTTGTTAAATACAGTAGGGAGAGTTTTCAGTGCAGTGTTGAATGAAAGACTGAGCAAATGGATTGAAAGGGTCATGGTGCTAGGTGAAGGGCAGAATGGTTTCAGGTTTGACAGAAGAGCGGAAGGAAGATGAAATACCGTATGAAATATATAAGAATGGAGGTGAGGTTGTGATTGACAGAATCACATAATTATTTAACAAGGTGTGGGAAGGAGAAAGCGTACCGAGGGAATGGAATGAATGCAGAGCGACTCTGCTGCACGAGAGTGGGTGTAAAAGTAAGACTGAGCTGAAGAATTATAGAACAATAACCTTGTTAAATACAGTAGGGAGAGTTTTCAGTGCAGTGTTGAATGAAAGACTGAGCAAATGGATTGAAAGGGTCATGGTGCTAGGTGAAGGGCAGAATGGTTTCAGGTTTGACAGAAGAGCGGAAGGAAGATGAAATACCGTATGAAATATATAAGAATGGAGGTGAGGTTGTGATTGACAGAATCACATAATTATTTAACAAGGTGTGGGAAGGAGAAAGCGTACCGAGGGAATGGAATGAATGCAGAGCGACTCTGCTGCACGAGAGTGGGTGTAAAAGTAAGACTGAGCTGAAGAATTATAGAACAATAACCTTGTTAAATACAGTAGGGAGAGTTTTCAGTGCAGTGTTGAATGAAAGACTGAGCAAATGGATTGAAAGGGTCATGGTGCTAGGTGAAGGGCAGAATGGTTTCAGGTTTGACAGAAGAGCGGAAGGAAGATGAAATACCGTATGAAATATATAAGAATGGAGGTGAGGTTGTGATTGACAGAATCACATAATTATTTAACAAGGTGTGGGAAGGAGAAAGCGTACCGAGGGAATGGAATGAATGCAGAGCGACTCTGCTGCACGAGAGTGGGTGTAAAAGTAAGACTGAGCTGAAGAATTATAGAACAATAACCTTGTTAAATACAGTAGGGAGAGTTTTCAGTGCAGTGTTGAATGAAAGACTGAGCAAATGGATTGAAAGGGTCATGGTGCTAGGTGAAGGGCAGAATGGTTTCAGGTTTGACAGAAGAGCGGAAGGAAGATGAAATACCGTATGAAATATATAAGAATGGAGGTGAGGTTGTGATTGACAGAATCACATAATTATTTAACAAGGTGTGGGAAGGAGAAAGCGTACCGAGGGAATGGAATGAATGCAGAGCGACTCTGCTGCACGAGAGTGGGTGTAAAAGTAAGACTGAGCTGAAGAATTATAGAACAATAACCTTGTTAAATACAGTAGGGAGAGTTTTCAGTGCAGTGTTGAATGAAAGACTGAGCAAATGGATTGAAAGGGTCATGGTGCTAGGTGAAGGGCAGAATGGTTTCAGGTTTGACAGAAGAGCGGAAGGAAGATGAAATACCGTATGAAATATATAAGAATGGAGGTGAGGTTGTGATTGACAGAATCACATAATTATTTAACAAGGTGTGGGAAGGAGAAAGCGTACCGAGGGAATGGAATGAATGCAGAGCGACTCTGCTGCACGAGAGTGGGTGTAAAAGTAAGACTGAGCTGAAGAATTATAGAACAATAACCTTGTTAAATACAGTAGGGAGAGTTTTCAGTGCAGTGTTGAATGAAAGACTGAGCAAATGGATTGAAAGGGTCATGGTGCTAGGTGAAGGGCAGAATGGTTTCAGGTTTGACAGAAGAGCGGAAGGAAGATGAAATACCGTATGAAATATATAAGAATGGAGGTGAGGTTGTGATTGACAGAATCACATAATTATTTAACAAGGTGTGGGAAGGAGAAAGCGTACCGAGGGAATGGAATGAATGCAGAGCGACTCTGCTGCACGAGAGTGGGTGTAAAAGTAAGACTGAGCTGAAGAATTATAGAACAATAACCTTGTTAAATACAGTAGGGAGAGTTTTCAGTGCAGTGTTGAATGAAAGACTGAGCAAATGGATTGAAAGGGTCATGGTGCTAGGTGAAGGGCAGAATGGTTTCAGGTTTGACAGAAGAGCGGAAGGAAGATGAAATACCGTATGAAATATATAAGAATGGAGGTGAGGTTGTGATTGACAGAATCACATAATTATTTAACAAGGTGTGGGAAGGAGAAAGCGTACCGAGGGAATGGAATGAATGCAGAGCGACTCTGCTGCACGAGAGTGGGTGTAAAAGTAAGACTGAGCTGAAGAATTATAGAACAATAACCTTGTTAAATACAGTAGGGAGAGTTTTCAGTGCAGTGTTGAATGAAAGACTGAGCAAATGGATTGAAAGGGTCATGGTGCTAGGTGAAGGGCAGAATGGTTTCAGGTTTGACAGAAGAGCGGAAGGAAGATGAAATACCGTATGAAATATATAAGAATGGAGGTGAGGTTGTGATTGACAGAATCACATAATTATTTAACAAGGTGTGGGAAGGAGAAAGCGTACCGAGGGAATGGAATGAATGCAGAGCGACTCTGCTGCACGAGAGTGGGTGTAAAAGTAAGACTGAGCTGAAGAATTATAGAACAATAACCTTGTTAAATACAGTAGGGAGAGTTTTCAGTGCAGTGTTGAATGAAAGACTGAGCAAATGGATTGAAAGGGTCATGGTGCTAGGTGAAGGGCAGAATGGTTTCAGGTTTGACAGAAGAGCGGAAGGAAGATGAAATACCGTATGAAATATATAAGAATGGAGGTGAGGTTGTGATTGACAGAATCACATAATTATTTAACAAGGTGTGGGAAGGAGAAAGCGTACCGAGGGAATGGAATGAATGCAGAGCGACTCTGCTGCACGAGAGTGGGTGTAAAAGTAAGACTGAGCTGAAGAATTATAGAACAATAACCTTGTTAAATACAGTAGGGAGAGTTTTCAGTGCAGTGTTGAATGAAAGACTGAGCAAATGGATTGAAAGGGTCATGGTGCTAGGTGAAGGGCAGAATGGTTTCAGGTTTGACAGAAGAGCGGAAGGAAGATGAAATACCGTATGAAATATATAAGAATGGAGGTGAGGTTGTGATTGACAGAATCACATAATTATTTAACAAGGTGTGGGAAGGAGAAAGCGTACCGAGGGAATGGAATGAATGCAGAGCGACTCTGCTGCACGAGAGTGGGTGTAAAAGTAAGACTGAGCTGAAGAATTATAGAACAATAACCTTGTTAAATACAGTAGGGAGAGTTTTCAGTGCAGTGTTGAATGAAAGACTGAGCAAATGGATTGAAAGGGTCATGGTGCTAGGTGAAGGGCAGAATGGTTTCAGGTTTGACAGAAGAGCGGAAGGAAGATGAAATACCGTATGAAATATATAAGAATGGAGGTGAGGTTGTGATTGACAGAATCACATAATTATTTAACAAGGTGTGGGAAGGAGAAAGCGTACCGAGGGAATGGAATGAATGCAGAGCGACTCTGCTGCACGAGAGTGGGTGTAAAAGTAAGACTGAGCTGAAGAATTATAGAACAATAACCTTGTTAAATACAGTAGGGAGAGTTTTCAGTGCAGTGTTGAATGAAAGACTGAGCAAATGGATTGAAAGGGTCATGGTGCTAGGTGAAGGGCAGAATGGTTTCAGGTTTGACAGAAGAGCGGAAGGAAGATGAAATACCGTATGAAATATATAAGAATGGAGGTGAGGTTGTGATTGACAGAATCACATAATTATTTAACAAGGTGTGGGAAGGAGAAAGCGTACCGAGGGAATGGAATGAATGCAGAGCGACTCTGCTGCACGAGAGTGGGTGTAAAAGTAAGACTGAGCTGAAGAATTATAGAACAATAACCTTGTTAAATACAGTAGGGAGAGTTTTCAGTGCAGTGTTGAATGAAAGACTGAGCAAATGGATTGAAAGGGTCATGGTGCTAGGTGAAGGGCAGAATGGTTTCAGGTTTGACAGAAGAGCGGAAGGAAGATGAAATACCGTATGAAATATATAAGAATGGAGGTGAGGTTGTGATTGACAGAATCACATAATTATTTAACAAGGTGTGGGAAGGAGAAAGCGTACCGAGGGAATGGAATGAATGCAGAGCGACTCTGCTGCACGAGAGTGGGTGTAAAAGTAAGACTGAGCTGAAGAATTATAGAACAATAACCTTGTTAAATACAGTAGGGAGAGTTTTCAGTGCAGTGTTGAATGAAAGACTGAGCAAATGGATTGAAAGGGTCATGGTGCTAGGTGAAGGGCAGAATGGTTTCAGGTTTGACAGAAGAGCGGCAGGAAGATGAAATACCGTATGAAATATATAAGAATGGAGGTGAGGTTGTGATTGACAGAATCACATAATTATTTAACAAGGTGTGGGAAGGAGAAAGCGTACCGAGGGAATGGAATGAATGCAGAGCGACTCTGCTGCACGAGAGTGGGTGTAAAAGTAAGACTGAGCTGAAGAATTATAGAACAATAACCTTGTTAAATACAGTAGGGAGAGTTTTCAGTGCAGTGTTGAATGAAAGACTGAGCAAATGGATTGAAAGGGTCATGGTGCTAGGTGAAGGGCAGAATGGTTTCAGGTTTGACAGAAGAGCGGAAGGAAGATGAAATACCGTATGAAATATATAAGAATGGAGGTGAGGTTGTGATTGACAGAATCACATAATTATTTAACAAGGTGTGGGAAGGAGAAAGCGTACCGAGGGAATGGAATGAATGCAGAGCGACTCTGCTGCACGAGAGTGGGTGTAAAAGTAAGACTGAGCTGAAGAATTATAGAACAATAACCTTGTTAAATACAGTAGGGAGAGTTTTCAGTGCAGTGTTGAATGAAAGACTGAGCAAATGGATTGAAAGGGTCATGGTGCTAGGTGAAGGGCAGAATGGTTTCAGGTTTGACAGAAGAGCGGAAGGAAGATAACATTTCCGTGGTGAATGAAATGATTGAAAGGAAGGTGAAATACGGGAGTAAGCTGTATCTAGGTTTCCTAGACATAGATAAGGCATATGATAGAGTAAACATGGAGTTTTGTGTAGAGTGTTGGAGAAGGTAGGGCTTAGTCAGAAGATAGTTAACATTGTAAAGAGCATGTATGTAGATACTAGAGCAAAGTATAGACTCGAAGATATAAAAACATGATGGGTGAGAGGAAGCGACATTCACTGCTGTCGCTTCCTCTTCTGCCTTATGCAGCCCACTGAACCTATTGCTACATTGCACAGGTTCACTCCTCCTCTCACATACAACAGGCTCGCTCCTCCTTTCTCCCTACCCTTCTCCTCTTTGCTTGCTTCCATTCTTGCTTGTCAGTCTCCTCTCCCTCTTGGCTTCTATCCCAACACTTTCATGTTTCTTGTCTTTGTGTTTGTATTGACTCACCTCTTTCCCATCAACCTTCGGCCTCACATTACCTACCTTCTTAACTCAGCAATGTGCCATCTATTTTCCTTGCTCTCCTCTCTATCCCTACCCAATTCCTCGTGTACCTCTCTAACTTCCAGCGTAAGTGCAAACATCCTATCCTGTAGGGTGCATATTAGGCAGTTACTCATGTCTGCCACCCTTCTATCGTATCCACAGTGCTCACACTGCGTGTACAGCCCCAGACTTTCAGTCAATAGCCCACTCAGTACACTGTTAACCTCTTTCATTTCTACTGCTCTTTCCATCTCGTTATTATTGATACTTTTCCGAATACTTATCACGTTTCCTGACGACCGCGTGAAGATTCCAAAATTTGTGATTTTATTTGAAAACGCTCGAAAGATCGGGCGTACCAATCACACGATTTAAGTTATGGTTACCAACCCTTGTTGAAATAATATATATATATATATATATATATATATATATATATATATATATATATATATATATATATATATATATACAGTTATTATTAAATATTTGCGCTTGTAGGGGTATAGACCGCTACACTCCTAACCTATCCACCCTTATCTATACTATCTACATTCTCCCACGATTTACTTTCATGCATACACTTACAGTTCTTATCAGATTATGCGTAACATATTGAACAGCCGTCACGCAAACGACTCTCCTCTTCTTCCACAGCTGCAAATGAAATACTCACGAAATATATGTCACTCGGGATACTTACATTTCTTTCAACCCCAAATATAAATCATACTTCATAAGCCCCAAATAGAGAAAGATGTCTACTTAGTAGCCTAGTTGAATCATTTCCACGTATTTGTAAATAAATACATATAGTGGCTGAAAAAGAAATATAGAGTAACATTGATTCCCACTTGTCAAATCATTAAATAATGACTTTTGAACATTTCTTGTATGATTAATGACACTGCTTACCGAAATGCCCCTACGTTTAATATGACAATATATAGAGTTTGAAATAAAATAAAAATCACAACATAGGATCGGCTAAGAATTCATATATAGACTATATTAAACTTATATATGGAATTTCATCAAAATCAAAATACCCACTTTTCGAACTTATTCCCCCTATCTTCATGTATATAGTGACTTTTTACTTTTATTACCAATAGCGGCAACACCGTCTATTCCGAATGTTATCCCCAAAGTAAAAAAAAACAACAAACTCGTGAGCCGAATCTTCTTGCCCTAATAATTATTTACTTTTAAAGTAAATCTATGATTGCTAAGTCATAGTGAAGGTATAGGTTACATGTGTGTTGATTAATGTGTTATGTTAACACAAGGCACTATTTGTGATATGTCGCTATTGTCGTCGATCGCTGCTCTCTATTTTGATCTTGAATCACCGCTACTTTAAATGTTGACGCCCTTCAAAATTCAATACGATCTAAACTACTAATTAAATCACTTTAATTCGGTTCCAAAACCCTCCATAATCTATCAAGTTTCGATAATTATATTTTGTGCCCATATGCTTTCGTCAGTGTGTTAACAATGATTTTACTAGAAATACACAATCGTATTTTGGAGGACACCTTAACTGTCAAAATTAGAAACGCTCTTTCTGGGTGAGTATTGCTTTAATATTCCTTAAATTTTGAACCTTGCTTACCATGTATATTAAGCCAGGGTACCCCCTGGCTTAATATACAGCGCATAGAGCCTGGCTTTGTGTGCAACCCTAGTGGATTTGGTAACACTTCAGATTCGTGGCGCACGGTAGATGGCGCTGTTAGTCGGCTACAATTTTGGGCTACAGCATATCTCTTATGACGTCAGACGGTAGCGTCAGATGTGAACAATATCGGCGTAATATTTTTTGGCATAAGTATATACTGGGGGGCTGCGCCCCCCAGACCCCCCCCAATTGATTGAAACTCAGGGTCATCGTAGGGTGGTCCCCTGCAGTGCTTACTCCCCCACGAGCAGCTTTTTACTGGCAGAAAAAACGTAACCTAAAGACAAACAATACTAACTTCAAGCGGGCGGGTATAATTCTGCTATGGCTAGCAGAAATTCGTGGAACCGCTCTTTGATACTGGAAAATTTCTTCACGAAAAGAGCGGTTGCGAGATAGCCAGCAGAATGTTTACCGTTTTCGTTTAAATAGAACTTATCACAACGAAACAGTAAATTTTCCGAAAAATGTAAATTCGCACTGTATTTTGGGCATTTTATAGTTTTCTTAATTAATTTATGAGCCTCTAGATAATCTAAAAGTTTTTCGCGGTTATGCAAAATAAAGCCAAATTCGAATAATGACGAAGCACAAGTAGAGCACGCAGACGACATAACTACAAAAATTTTTTTGCAAAACGGGTCATAGTTATAAGCTACGACGTTGCCAGTAAGAAGCTGTTATCGTTCGTAACAATACAAAATATACGAAAACAAAAAAAAACAATAAAAGACATCAAGAAACCTTACCTAACTTAGAAAAAACTATAAACAAGCAGAGGCGCAGATATTTAGTAAATAATACAAACTAAAAGTTACAAATCCCCAAAACAACAAAACAATATAACGCCGTGATTGGTCATATCTGAGGCTACCCGTCTGACGTCATAAGAGATATGCTGTAGCCCAAAATTGTAGCCGACTAACAGCGCCATCTACCGTGCGCCACGAATCTGAAGTATTACCGTGGATTTATCTAACTTAATTTTGAACCTAGAACATAAGAACATAAGAAAAGGAGGTAAATATGTAGATTAGCGGCCCGGCTGAAAAAAAATTTGTGTGTAAATATTATCGTTCACTTGTGTCAGAATATTCGTGTGCGTTTGAGTCCTTTTCGAATTATTATTCTATAAACAATTAGGATTATATACTGGGGTGCTGTGCCCCCCAGACCCCCCCAATTTAATGAAACTCAGGATCATCGTAGTGTAGTCCCCCCATTGTTTTTACCCCCACATGAGTCGTCAACTTAAATGTACTCCAAAAACGTGAAACATTTTGGAACACGGACGAAGTAGTACGTCCCATCATTCGCGCCGATAATCTACATATTTACCAAGAAGGAGACTGCAAAAGACCATTCGGTAACACTTCAGATTCGGAGCGCACGGTAGATGGCGCTGTTAGTCGGCTACAATTTGGGGCTACAGCATATCTCTTATGACGTCAGACGGTAGCGTCAGCTGTGAACAATATCGGCGTAATATTTTTTTTGTATATGAGTATATACTGGGGGGCTGCGCCCCCCAGACCCCCCTAATTGATTGAAACTCAGGATCATCGTAGGATGGTCGCCCTGCAGTGATATCTCCCCCACGAGCAGTCCCCTTGAATTTACTGGGGCTGTTTTTTCTCCCCAACAGCATTCTACTGGCAGAAAAACCTAATCTAATAACAAACAATTCTTACTTTTATAGGTTTCTTGATTAATTTATGTGTCTCTAGATAATCTAAAAGTTTTTCGCGATCATACAAAGTAAAGCCGAATTTGAATAACAAAGAAGCACATGGAGAGCACGAAAACACAATAACGAAAGAAAAACATTTGCAAATCGGGTCCTATTTATAAGCTACGATGTTGCCAGTAAGAAGCTGTTATCGTTCGCAGTAAACAAAAAATACAAAAACAAAACCAAAAACAATAAAAGACATCAAGAAACCTTACCTAACTTAGAAAAAAACTATAAACGAGCAGAGCGCAGATATTTAGTAAATAATAGACTGAAAGTTACAAATCCATAAAAAAAAAAAAAAATATAACGCAGTGATTATCACATCTGACGCTACCGTCTGACGTCATAAGAGATATGCTGTAGCCCAAAATTGTAGCCGACTAACAACGACATCTACCGTGCGCCTCAAATCTGAAGTATTACCAGAATTGTTTGTTATTAGGTTAGGTTTTTCTGTCAGTAAAAAGCTGTTGAGGAGGAAAAAACCCCCAGTAAATTCAAGGGGATTGCTCGTTGGGGGAGATGTCACTGCAGGAGGACCACCCTGCGATGATCCTGAGTTTCAATCAATTGGGGGTGGTCTGGGGGGATATATACTCATATACCCAAAAATATTACGCCGATGTTGTTCACATCTGACGCTACCGTTTGACGTCATACGAGATATGCTGTAGCCCAAAATTGTAGCCGACTAACAGCGCCATCTCCCGTGCGCCCCGAATCTGAAGTGTTACCGACCATTCATGGCCTACACTTGGCAGCTCCTGTTCCAGTCAACACACAAAAGATTTCTTACCAGAGAAAAGTCATCAACATTGTCACCCTTTACAGGAGTTCGTCATATCTAATCTACAATATACATAAAATGCATCCAGAGGATTATGTCCATTCATGCAACTGCAAAATATAATCTCCCCACTCCTTAGAAAAATATATACATACGTACATAAAAAAAACTCAGTCCTATCTAGCAGCTTCATCCATATATTTATCTAATCTATTCTTAAAACTACCCAGAGAGGAGGCTTCTATCACATGTAGATTCTATCACTTATAGATTCCAATGGAGAATTAGTGAGTGATAGGGACTCAATGGCTGGAATGCTAAATGACTTTTTTCTCTCAGTATTTACCCAGGAGGATACTCTAAATATACCTGAGGTGTCAATGATCTTTCGGGGTAATGATGAAGAGAAATTAAAGGATATCTTGATCACAAAGGAGATAGTGACAAAGGAAATTGATAAAATCAAAAGTAGTAAAGCACCCGGTCCTGATGAGGTCTTTCCTAGAATTTTGAAAGAATGTAAGGATGTGTTAAGTGAGACCCTAGCATGCATCTTTAGAAAATCATTGGAGAGTGGCATTGTGCCAGTGGCATGGAAGAAAGCCAATGTGATACCTATATTTAAGAAAGGGGATAAAACAAATATGTCTAATTACAGACCAGTAAGTTTGACATCAGTGGTAGGGAAAATGATGGAATCTATTATAGCAAGGAATATTAGGGATCACTTGGATAAGCATAAGTTGATAAAAGAATCACAGCATGGCTTTAGTAAGGGTAAATCCTGTCTGACTAATTTGCTGTCTTTTTATAGTAAGGTGTATGAAGCAGCAGATAATGATGAAAACTATGATATTTTATACTTGGACTTTAGTAAGGCTTTTGATCGAGTGCCACACTTACGGCTTCTGAGCAAAGTTAAAGCACACGGGATCGATGGCAGTATATTTAGGTGGATTCAGTCATGGCTTGGTGACAGACAGCAAAGAGTTAGTATAGATGGAGTTAAATCTGAGTGGGGGTGTGTTAGCAGTGGAGTTCCGCAAGGATCTGTTTTGGGTCCCTTGCTATTCTTAATTTATATTAATGATCTTGACATAGGTATAAGTAGTGACCTGAGTAAATTTGCTGATGATACTAAGCTAGGTAGGGCCATTAGGGCTGATTCTGATGCTGTTGTAATGCAGGAGGAATTGACCATTCTGTCCAATTGGGCCGAGAAATGGCAAATGAAGTTTAACATAGACAAATGTAGTGTGCTTAGTATAGGTAGAAATAATCCACTGAATAGTTATAAATTAAATGGGAGAATTTTAGGGAGGACCGATTGTGAGAGGGACTTGGGTATTTTGGTAAGTTCAGACCTTCGTCCTAGAAAGCAATGCCTAAATGCTAAGAATAAAGCTAATAGGATATTGGGATTCATTAGGAGGAGTGTAAGCAATAAGAGTGCTGAAGTCATTCTAAAACTGTATCTGGCGCTAGTTAGGCCTCATCTAGACTATGCAGTACAATTATGGTCACCATATTATAGGAAGGATATTGATTTGCTTGAGTCTGTGCAGAGAAGGATGACAAAGATGATTGGTGGGCTAAGGAACTTACCTTATGGTGAAAGGCTCAGAAAACTAAATCTACATACATTGGAAAGGAGAAGAGTCAGAGGGGAATTGATTGAAGTCTTCAAATGGGTAAAAGGATATAATTAAGGGGATCTGGGTAAGGTTCTTATACTTAGTGAATATGACAGGACACGTAGCAATGGGTTTAAGCTTGATAAGTATAGGTTTAGGAAGGAGATTGGGAGGAATTGGTTTACAAATCGTGTGGTAGATGAATGGAATAGGCTCACTAGACATGTGATAGAAGCCTCCTCTCTGGGTAGTTTTAAGAAGAGATTAGATAAATCTATGGATGAAGCTGCTAGATGGAACTGACTTTTTTTTATGTACATATGTATATATTTTTCTAAGGAGTGGGGAGATTATATTTTGCAGTTGCATGAATGGACATAATCCTCTGGATGCATTTTATGTATATTGTAGATTAGATCTGACGAACTCCTTAAAGGGTGACAATGTTGATGACTTTTCTCTGGTAAGAAATCTTTTGTGTGTTGACTGGAACAGGAGCTGCCAAGTGTAGGCCATGAATGGTCTTTTGCAGTCTCCTTCTTTTCTTATGTTCTTATGTCTAGTGAGCCTATTCCATTCATCTACCACACGATTTGTAAACCAATTCCTCCTAATCTCCTTCCTAAACCTATACTTATCAAGCTTAAACCCATTGCTACGTTTCCTGTCATGCTCACTAAGTATAAGAACCTTACCCAGATCCCCTTTATTATATCCTTTTACCCATTTGAAGACTTCAATCAATTCCCCTCTGACTCTTCTCCTTTCCAATGTATGTAGATTTAGTTTTCTGAGCCTTTCACCATAAGGTAAGTTCCTTAGCCCACCAATCATCTTTGTCATCCTTCTCTGCACAGACTCAAGCAAATCAATATCCTTCCTATAATATGGTGACCATAATTGTACTGCATAGTCTAGATGAGGCCTAACTAGCGCCAGATACAGTTTTAGAATGACTTCAGCACTCTTATTGCTTACACTCCTCCTAATGAATCCCAATATCCTATTAGCTTTATTCTTAGCATTTAGGCATTGCTTTCTAGGACGAAGGTCTGAACTTACCAAAATACCCAAGTCCCTCTCACAATCGGTCCTCCCTAAAATTCTCCCATTTAATTTATAACTATTCAGTGGATTATTTCTACCTATACTAAGCACACTACATTTGTCTATGTTAAACTTCATTTGCCATTTCTCGGCCCAATTGGACAGAATGGTCAATTCCTCCTGCATTACAACAGCATCAGAATCAGCCCTAATGGCCCTACCTAGCTTAGTATCATCAGCAAATTTACTTATACCTATGTCAAGATCATTAATATAAATTAAGAATAGCAAGGGACCCAAAACAGATCCTTGCAGAACTCCACTGCTAACACACCCCCACTCAGATTTAACTCCATCTATACTAACTCTTTGCTGTCTGTCACCAAGCCATGACTGAATCCACCTAAATATACTGCCATCGATCCTGTGTGCTTTAACTTTGCTCAGAAGCCGTAAGTGTGGCACTCGATCAAAAGCCTTACTAAAGTCCAAGTATAAAATATCATAGTTTTCATCATTATCTGCTGCTTCATACACCTTACTATAAAAAGACAGCAAATTAGTCAGTCAGGATTTACCCTTACTAAAGCCATGCTATGATTCTTTTATCAACATATGCTTATCCAAGTGATTTCTAATATTCCTTGCTATAATAGATTCCATCATTTTCCCTACCACTGATGTCAAACTTACTGGTCTGTAATTAGACATATTTGTTTTATCCCCTTTCTTAAATATAGGTATCACATTGGCTTTCTTCCATGCCACTCTCCAATGATTTTCTAAAGATGCATGCTAGGGTCTCACTTAACACATCCTTACATTCTTTCAAAATTCTAGGAAAGACCTCATCAGGACCGGGTGCTTTACTACTTTTGATTTTATCAATTTCCTTTGTCACTATCTCCTTTGTGATCAAGATATCCTTTAATTTCTCTTCATCATTACCCCGAAAGATCATTGACACCTCAGGTATATTTAGAGTATCCTCCTGTGTAAATACTGAGAGAAAAAAGTCATTTAGCATTCCAGCCATTGAGTCCCTATCACTCACTAATTCTCCATTGGAATCTATAGGTGGGCCTATTTTATCTCTAACCTTAGTTTTGTATAATTGATAAAAACTTTTAGGATCTTCCTTTGCCCTATTTGCCACTTTGATTTCATAATTTCTCCTTGCTACTCTAATTAACTTTTTAACATCTCTTGCTAGTTCATTATATCTCTGCCTTAAGTGATCCTCTCCATTTTTTATTTTCCTATAAATGCCCTTTTTAATGCCAATATAATGCTTAATTTTATCTGTCATCCATTTTGGGTCATTGTATTTAGTCCTAATCTCCTTATATTGAATGTTAATCATCTGACCTGTAATTAATTGCTCAATTATTCTTTCATACTCCTCTTCAATTGTAATCTCTTCCTCCTGGTGATTATTGTCTCCACTAACTGATATCATTGAATCTATTCCTGATTTGATTTCATTGCCTGCTTTCTGTACAACTGCCTCCAGGTAAGTCCTTAGCCCATTATAATTTGCTCTTCTAAAGTCAGGAATTTTAACATTGTTCATGCTACTATCAATACCATTCCATTTCACTTGAATCTAATTTCACAATGGTCACTATTACCCAAATTTCCTCCAATCACAGTATCCTTAATAACTTCTTTCCTATTTGTCCTTACTAAATCCAGTATATTATTATCTCTAGTGGGTTCGTTAATAATCTGCCTCAGAAAATTATCTTGGACAACATTCAAAAATTCCTCAGCCTCCTGATCACCCACGAGAGCTTCACAGTCTATATTTCTGTAATTAAAATCGCCCATTATACACACATGCTTACTTCTACATGCCCGTTCTATCTCCCGCCACAGAAGATTTGAAGCTTCCTTACTAAGATTTGGTGGTCTCTATAATAATCCTATGACAAGCTTGTTTTTACCTTCCTTTACATTTAGCCATAATGACTGTGTTATCATCTAATTTAATTGTACTGTTTACACAACACTGGAGATTATCTTTAATATAAATAATAACCCCTCCCCCTCTTCCTATTCCTATCTGTATGGAACATGTTAAAGCCCTCAATCTCAACCTCAGGTTTAAAGTGATTACCTGCCAAATCAAGCCATGACTCTGTTATCACAATTATATCAAAATTCTCTTCACTCGCTAACGCTCTTAAGAGATTTATCTTATTCCTTATACTCCGACCATTTGTGTAGTATATTTTTAAGGTTTTTTTATTATTTGCATCTTCATTGCATCGTGCTTTTTTATTCCTAGTTATCTGCTCATTCACTTGTACACTAGTCCCCCTATAATGCATCAGTATGCCCTCCCCCCTAGCTATTCCTCTATCCCTGCATCCCTTCCATTTCCTACACCTGCCCTCTATTCCTGTTATTCCCTTACCTCTAACAGCTCTAGTTTCCCACCCGTAAGGACCTAATCACACTATCCAGCTGCCCCCATAGAACCTCAACACCTGCCCGACTAAGATGGAGCCCATCTATCGCATACAACCTACTATTCCCGTAAAACCCACCCCAGACATCTACAAACACCAATCCTAACTCCTTACACAGTCCTTTCACAAATTCATTCAAACCAATTGCAAGCGACAACCATTCTACCCCCACATCCAATCTCGGAATCACACCAGAAACAACACCTTTTACCCTGCTTTTACTCATCCTTTCAACTAACCTTTTATACTGCTCACGTAACTCACATGTACCCACCTTCTTTACATCATTCACTCCCACATGCGTAATCATAACTGCATTCCTCTCACACCCAGAAACCAGCCTATCATAACTCTCACAAACATCACTTACACCAGCACCCGGCAGACAAACTCTTATTCCCTTCCACTTGCTATCACTCAACTTCCTATCTAAATACCTAATCTGAGAGTCACCCATCACTAGCACCTCAGTCATTCTCCTATTCTGTCTTGACCTAACATTACCCTCCCTCCTGCTCTCAGTCACACTACCACCCATCCTGCTTTCATCCACAATCACACCAGGCAAATCACTTTCACACTCTTCCTCTCTCAGGACATTGAATCTGTTAGTCAACCTAACAGGTTCTATGTCCTTCCTTTTCAAACACCTAATCTGTCCTAACTTATCTATCCTATCCATTTTCACCCACCATTCATCATCACTCACAACTTCCACACTGTTCCCAGTCCTAGCCCTATTTTCCACCCTCTTAGCACTAATCTCACCCTTCAATCGCACTCTTGCATCTCTTCTCAACTCAAACACCAAATCATTCAACCTCTTACATTCCCCACTCAATCTCCTAACCTCCCCTTCCAGAAAACACACACGGCATTCAGTTACATTCACTCTCCTTTCAACTCCACATGCATCACACACTACTTTCAAACAGCATGCTCTCACCATCTATACAAACAGCCATACTCTTAGAAATTTACTAAGGAAAAAGTTAACACTCGCCCCAAAAAATTCTTGCTCAGGATTGCTGCCAGTTATCTTCCCTAAAAGTATTAATCACTAATGTATTTATTACACAGTGATTGATGTATTAAATAAATACAAGAAAAACTACACACCCAAATCAGTATTATATCCCAATCTTACAATGAGAATCAGGAGCTTCCTGTATGACAACCTTCCAGAACAAGCCAGACAGCCAACTGTTAATCACAGGATTAGGTAGTTTTATCCATTCTGAGAACTCTATTACTTAGAAAAGTTTGCTCTGATAGTAGTGTTGGACTTTTTCACACAACAGTTTGAAGTCATAACCTCAAATTGTTGGTTTCACTTCTTTGGAAGAATTTAGGGTATGCCGAATTTGGTAACACTTCAATTTCGGGGTGCACGGTAGGTGGCACTGTTTATAGGTTACAATATGTCTTATGATGTCAGACGGTAGCGTCAGGTGTGAATAATCAGTTATATTTTTGGTAATTCTGAAGATCCATACCCTGTGAGCTTTCCCACTCGCATTCCCATAATATTTATTCCACCTCCCAACATGTTTTCACCCAACTGAGTAATTAACATGTTTTATTACTTGTTCCTGAGGGTGAGCAGGGGGTATGGGGGGGGGCTATGCCCCCCATATAGCAACCCATAGTATGGTTCGTGGGGTATGGATCTTCAGGTTCACTATATTTTTTTTATGAGTATATACTGGGGGCTGTGCCCCCCCCCCCAATTGATTGAAACTCAGGATCATCTCAGGGTGGTTCCCTGCAGTGATATCTCCCCCACAAGTAGTCCCCTTAAATTTGCTGTTTTTTCCTTAATTTTTGTTTCGCTGCAAATGACAATAGCTTTTTACTGGCAGTAAAAAACCTAACCTAATAACAAACAATACTTACTTTTATAGTTTTCTTGATTAGTTTATGTGCCTCTAAATAATCTAAAAGTTTTTCGCGCTCATGCAAAATAAATCTGAATTCGAATAACAAAGAAGCACAACTAGAGCATGAAAAAGCCATAATGAAAGAGAAATAACTGTGAAGCAGGTCCTATTTATAACTACAACAGAAGCTGCCAAGTGTAGGCCATGAATGGTCTTTTGCAATTCTCCTTCTTTTCTTATGTTCTTATAATTTCACGGATGACAAAAGCCACAAGGGCCTATCAAAGGTCATCCATATCCATCAAATCCCACCCACATAATTCATCCATAGGATTTTGTCAGATCATGCATCTACAATATACAATTTAAACAATCCATAGGATTATGTCAGACCATGCATCTACAACAATATATAATTTAAAGCCTCTATAGGAGTCTGTCAAAAACAAAATCAAAGTCCCCCAAAATATATAATATAAGATGTTGCCAGTAAGAAGCTGTTATCGTTCGCTGTGAAACAAAAAATACGAAAACGAAAAAAGATATCAAGAAACCTTACCTAACTTAGAAAAAACTATAAATGAGCAGAGGTGTAGATATTTAGTAAATAATACAGACTAAAGGTTACAAATCCCCAAAACAACAAAAAAATATAACGCTGTGATTGGTCACATCTGAAGCTACTGTCTGCCATCATAGGAGATATATTGTAGCCTACTAACAGCACCACCTACCGTGCGCCCCTAATCTGAAGTAATACCCCGAGTTTAGCTGCATAAATCTTATTGTATCTATTCAAAATTCTGAAGGTTTATTAATTGGCCCCTATATCTTGTATATGATATGGAAAATAAATCAGTAAACATGTTGATTGGCAGCGCACCCGAAAAAGTGGATTTTTGTGTGTTTATATTTTGTTCACCTGTGCCTGAATATTCATGTGAGTTTGAGTCCTAGTTCAAATATCCCCGGCCTAAAACAAGCACTTCTGTAAATGTTAGAACATTATTCTATAAACAATTAGGATTATATACTGCAGTTCTGTGCCCCCCAGACCCCCCCAATTGATTGAGACTGAGGATCATTGTAGAGGGGGTCCCCCTACAGTGTTTAAATCCACCATGATCAGTACCCTTAAATTTATTCCAAAAACATGAAACATATTGGAACACAGACGGAATAGTTTACGTCCCATTGTTCCTGCCGCTAATTTACATGTTTACCAATAAATCTAATCTCTTTACTCTATCTTGATAATTTAGATATAGAATATATGAAAACCAAAGAATGAAAGGCAATGGTTAAAATACTTGAGTAATTCTAGAGATAGTAAGTTGGTAAATTTGGAGTACAGTCACCCACTTCAAAGAAATTTAATCACTTTATTTCTTGCTCCTCCCTGAAATTGTCTAATATGTTTCACCTAACACGTATTTTACTCCTGAGCAAGGTAGGGGGGGGGGTGTAAGGGACATAGCAACCCATAATACGGCTCAAAATTGGCTTCCAGTAACATAACATAATAATTTCACTGATGGCAAAGGCAACAAGGGCCTATTAAAGGTCATCTGCATCTGCTAAAATCCACTCACAAAATGCATCTATAGGATTGTGTCGGATCATTCATCTACAATATACAATTAGAACCATCCACAGGAATGTGTCAAAAACAAAAAGCATCATCATCAAGACTCTTCAAAATCTAAATCAATTATAATATAAAGTAATAAAAACTCCATCCACAAGAATGAGTCTAGAATACCCCCAAAAGTTAATTCCTCCCTCCCATATATTAAACACAATAAAATATTAAGTAAACTGAAGTAGTAAAATGACAGGTGAAACATATTGGGAAATGGACATATTGGTATTCAGCAAAGGTTTCACGCTTTGCTCGCCGCTACATCAGACTTATATAAACTTGAATAATGTAACCAATATCTTACTTTTAGTTTTCTATATTTTTCCATTCAAGTTTATAAATTATTTTTCCTTATATTTATTTACAACAAAATAGATTGTCTCAGATCATGCATCTACAATATACAATTAGAACCATCCACAGGAATGTGTCAAAAACAAAAATCATCAAGACTCATCAAAATCAATAATAATATACAATAAAAAACTGCATCCACAGGAATGAGTCCAAAATACCCCCCCCCCCCCCAAAGTTAACCCTCCCCCCCATATAATCATCTAATCTGTGTTTGAATACATTAAAGTTTGTACTGTCTACCCTCTCAGATGGCAAACTATTCCAGTAATCTACCATTTTATTGGTGAAATTTTTTTTTCTAATATCCAACCTGCACCTGTTTTTTAATTTTTAACTTGTGGCCCCTAGTCCTATTACTTCATAACATAACATAATTTCACGGATGAAAAAAGCCGCAAGGGCATATCAAAGGTCATCTGCATCTATCCAAACTCAACCACAAAATGCATCCATAGGATTGTGTCAGATCATGTATCTACAATATACAATTTGAACTTCCCATAGGATTGTGTCAGATCATGCATCTACAATATACAATTCAAACCATACACAAGAATGTGTCAAAAACAAAAGGCATCATCATCAAGACTCATCAAAATCCAAATCAATCGTAATATACAATATTAAAAAACTTACCAGCCTCAAGTTATTTGAGTCCTCCTTACTTCCCTTTTTTAAAATTGCACTACATTCACTAATTTCCAATCATTAGGTATTTCTCCAAACTCTAGTGATCTAGTATATATCTTCTCCAAGAGCTACTGCAATACTATCTACACCTTCTTTGAGTAACCTAGAATGAATGTTGTCTCGGCCAGATGACTTACTAGTATTTAACTCCAATATAAGCCCTTTAATTATTTCCCTGTTCACATTAATGGTATTCAACACTATTTCCCTTGACCTAGAATTATTATCAATTAATCTATCTGGATTCTCTTCTGTAAATACTGAAGATAAATGATCATTAAGAACCTCTACTATTTCGTCATCAGATTCTTCCAAAACCCATTCATATCTAATAGGTCCAATTTTATCACTGTTAGATTTGTTATTAATTCTATAATAGCTAAAGAATTTCTTAGATCTTTATTATTATTTTGAGCTAAATTAATTTCTGCCACCCTTTTGCTCTTCTTAATAATCTTATTTAGCTAATTTCTGGTATGCCCTTAAGAAATTTTCCTAGCTATCTCCTGATTCCACTACAATGGCTCCCAGACTATGTTTAGTAGTCTTAAAAGTGCCCCACCTCTCATAAGTATTCTTTCCCCTGAATTCTATATCCCACCTGATTTGATAATGTAGAAGTTTACCTTTCTAGTTTCCTTTTGTGCTTCTGAAGCATATATTGATATCTCTTAAATAAACTCATAGTCTTTAATGTAGACGATTTATTTTCTTGGGTAAATTTTAAAAAAATGTTTTTGGAGGTTGTTGTTTTTTACCTTAATTGAACTGGAACTAATGTTTTTTGTTGTTCAATGCACATTTGAATCTAAGTTCAAATCATGCATGATTGTTTCTTAACTAGATGGGGCTTAATCCCCATCTAGAAATTGGAGATGCCTCCAACCACGACTTTCAGAGAGACATCCTTGGTGTATTACGAACGACCCCCACCCCATATAGTTTGTTATATCGAGAGTTTACCTTATATCCAAAGCAGAAACTAGAACACAAGCAAATGAGATGAACTTTTTAAATCAAGATTAAAAGAAAACCCCTGTTTGATGTTAATTTTTTTTAGGAAGATCTTTATGGATTTATGTTTTTTACTTTATGTACATATATGGACCTTATTTATTTATAGGATATAAAACTAAATTTTTATATATAATTTTTTTAGGAAACTCCCCCCCCCCCACCCCCCAAAACAACAATTTAGACATGGTTTTTCTAAGTGGGTTTTTTGTTAATGCAAACGCTTATTATATATTTTTAGGGTAATTTTGAAATGGGGGACTTCGCCCCTCATTCCCCCTTTAATTGAGGGGGGGATACACCCTCACACCCCAGATATTTTTAAATAAACCTGTAATATTCCTAATTCGAAAGCCTAGCATTACATTTGAACTATAAGGCAATTGCCAGCTGTTATTAGACCTCTAGTTTTTCTACTGTGATGCTTGACTTCAGATATATAAGCCTTGCCCTCAAATGTTATTTAAATCAATCATATTTTCTTTAAAATTGAAATGTCCATATCATATTTTAATTCAGAAAAAAATCCCTTCAAAATGACATATGATTCCAACACTCACAATGCATGTCCCAAGAGGGCAGCTAATCTATTTTTCATTGTAATTAGAAATTTACCACATTAAGTAGAGATATAACAACAAAGCACCCAAAAATTCAAGGGGAGGTATTTTCTGAAATTTCACCACTCCCTTTTACCTATTTTCAAATGTTTGGGTACATGTGACATATGCTTCTTTTTACTGTTTTGATTTGTAAGTTTGTTTGTTATTCTTTAATAGTTTTTTAGTATTTGTTTAAATAGTTTTTATTAACTTTTTTTTTAATTCCTAGTTAAACTTTCTAGAAATGTGTTTACTTACATTAAACTGGTGGGTAAAGTTTTGCTGCAGCAAGCAAGAATTTGTGGAGCCACTCTGTTATTTTGAAAAGTGAGCGCCCTCTATTTTGTTGATAATTCATATATATTTGTGCATCAAAACTGTCATTTTTTAACTTTTTTTTCTTGGATAAATTACAAGAAGGTAATACGAAGGGCAATCAATAAGTTTTGCGAATCGGTAGGGCAAAACAGAGGAAGGGGGATTGGTGTTTGTGGGGGTGCTAGGACAAGTTATGACAAGTCAGGACCTGGGAGCCACACGCTCCTGCCTAGTCTATTTAAGAAGCAGTAGTTGATAAAATTTTTGACCAAGGAAGGCAAGAATGCAAAAGAGAGTATGAATGCATGGTTGCAGTATACACTGACACGGCCCCTTCCTATGCAACCATTTCTCGCTAGAATAGGGAGTTCCGCCATGGTCGTGAGTTGCTTGAAGATGACCCCCGTCCAGGACACCCATCAGATGTGACAATGTGGCCCGTGTGGAGAAGATGATCCTCAAAAATCAAGTTCCGCACTCAACCTTCAGCCGGGAAGATCATGGCCACCATCTTCTGGGATTCTGAGGGAGTGTTGATGGTGGACTATGCGCCTCGTGGAAGGACCATCACAGGCCAATATTACGCCGAGGAACTGGCTGGGTTGAAGAAGTGCATCTGTCAGAAGCAGCGCAGCAAGTTGACACATGGTGTCCTGCTCCTCCATGACAATGCCCCTGTCAACAAGACCAGAGTTGCACAAGCTGCCCTGCGCGAGTGCGGATTTGAGGAGCTCAACCATCCCCCCTACAGTCCAGATCTGGCCCCTAGTGACTACTTTTTATTCCACCAGCTCAAGGCTGCACTGCGTGGATGCCAGTTTGGGGATGATAAAGATGTCCAGCTCGCCGTCCAGGAGTGGATCAAACGGCAGTAGGGAGATTTCTGGTTGTCGGGAATTCGAAGCCTCAGGGACAAGTGGCGCAAGTGCTTTGAAGTCGAGGGTAGTTATATTAAAAAAATATAACACTTTTCCTCATATCTCATTTCCTTATATCCGAATTTTATTGACCACTCCTCGTATATATCAATTTGATGCAAATTTTTAAGGGGGAGGGGTTTGTCCACTATACCCCCTTTAATTGTGGGGATTGAACCCTATACACATTCCCCTATTTTTATAATCTAGTAGTATTCCCAATTTGAAAGCCTAGCATTGGATTAAAGTTCAAAGGTGATTGTTAGATGTCATTGTAGGCAAGCCAACAAAAAGTTAAGGGAATGGAGGGAAAAGTAGCTAGGTAGCCAACAAAAATCTGTAAAAAAAAATTAGGTGCCACTAATCTTAACAATTACCCAAGAGTGGTGCACCTGTTTTAACTACCTGTAATAATTTGTTGTATCATTGTATTAGTGCTCTGAGTAAGATTCTGATGGAGTGTCTATTGCCCTTTACAAAGTGCTTACCTATGGCTAACTAAAGAGGCAAGGAAGCAGCTGCTCTTAAGGAGGTGTTTCTTGAGAGTTCTGATAAGTACCAGTCAGTTGTTTTTGAAGCCATTGATGCTATTACTATTTGACATTGTCAGGTAACTTATACCACTTGGTTACTGCCCTTGAGGGAAAGCACATGGTCCTCTTGTTGGTGCGGTGCCAAGGCTTAAGCATCAGACTGTGCCCCCCCCTGGAGTGCCGGGGGACAAGCCAGAGGAAATCTCCACCTCCACGCATCCAGTCATATCCCTTGAGGATTTTAAATACCTCAATCATGTCGCCTTTGCTCCAGGGTGTTGAGATTAAGCATGGCTAGTCAGTTTTGATGGGGCCAGAGTGGGAACTAATTTGGTGACCCTGCTCTGCACCTTCTCCAGCCTGTCAATATCCTGCATGGTGTATGGGGACCAAGCCTGGATGCTAAACTCCATGCGGGAAGGGACCAGGGACTTGTAGAGCATCGGGTAGCTGCTGAGGGTTTGAGGTCTGGGGCTACCAAGACACCAAAGTCTTTCTCCCTTCTCACCAGGGGAGTGTCTCCTATATAGTACTGGTGACCAGTGTTTGGGTCAAATTGCAGAAAATGCCCACCCTTAAATTTTATGGGCACTTTGTTATGCAAAGCTATATTGTGTATATCTTATATCACTTTCACTAATTAAGATGGGCATATTTCTAATTATGACATCATTTTAGGGGCCACATTAATTGGAATCGCATCATATTATTTCATCTTGAAGGGAATTTTTTGAAAATTTCATCTTGAAGGGAATTTTTTCTGAATTCAAATATGTTATGGACATTTCTTATTAATCAATTTTTTAGAAAATATGATCAATTTTAAAGAAAATATGATCAATTTAAATGGCATTCGGGGGCGAGGCTCATATGTCTGATATCAAGCAGCACTGTATAAAAACTAGAGGCCTAACGACATCTGGTAATTGCCTTTAAATTTGAATCTAAGGATAGTCTTTCGAATTAGGAATACTACAAGTTTATTTAAAAATAGTCGAGCGGCTACCCCCCAAAATATAGACCACCATCTTGAGTCTGCTGCCACATAGTTAATTGGAATCACAGCATATTATATTATGTATGATTTTGAAGGGAATTATTTTCTGAGTAAAAATCTAATATGGACATTTCATATTAATAAATTTTAAAGAAAATGTGATTGGTTTAACTACTATTCTTGGAGGTTGGGGGTGATCCTTATATGTCTGATGTTGATGAACGCAGTAGAACAACTAGAGGCATAATGACATTTAGCAATATCCTCATGAATTTGAATGTTATGCTTTTAAATTAGGAATATTACTAGTTTATTTAAAAATTATTGAGGTGACTTGGGGGTATGCCATTTAGAAATTACCTTAAAAATTATCATTTTTGTGGGAAATGCCTAAAGTAGGCAGCGCTATTGTCATCATAATTTTTTACCATTGGGGATTTCCCACACAGTGAATTTGTTACTAAAAAAATTGGAATAAAATTACATTTTTAGAACCTCCTTGCTTCTAAATTAAAACTTTGGTATAGTCAAGAAACCTTTTGAAGATAGGTGCCTGAAAAATTGAAATTTTTATTTTTGCAATAATAAAATCACGAATTTGATATACATAGTATATCAAATTGCAGGCAGACATCTTATTCTATTCTAGAGATATTGGCATCCAAAGGTTGGTGCTCAGGAACATGCATAATTCGGGAGTGTCAAAAATGGGGGAAGAGCCACAGTACAGAAAGCCATTGGAATTTTGACCTAGAATTTGGCACATGCTCATTATATGTATATGTAGAGGTACCAGCATAATTTTTTCAGCCAAATCTGAGTCATTCACCATTGTTCCTCTGGCTGGATTCATATGGAATGACCCTGGTGCTATTGTCCAGCAACTTCGTGTGGACCTACCCCACAATGCCTCAGTGGTTTCAGATTGCTTACTCTCATCTTTGAATTATGCGCCACCTGTGTCCCTTCAATGACTGCATTCTCCCCCGCACTGCTTGGCGCATTGAATGTCCAATTCTGGGGGATCTCCACACACGATCTCATCCTATTACTGGGATGAGTGGAGTTGCTACGGCTTGTTCCTTTTGCTTGGGATGAATTCAACCACATAAGCTTAAGGACTTTCTCAGGAGGGTGGCCTCTATTTTATTTGAATCTTTCAGTGGCGCCATGAAGTGTGGCTCGTTTGTTTGCTTTTGTTTTGTTTGCTTTTGTTTTGGTTTTTTTTACTTGGTCTTTGTGTGCTGTAGTTTTTAATGTAGTGCAGTAGTATGCTAAAAATTCATTAATGCCAGTTGTCAGATGCCCCCCTCCTCCCCAGCCCTTCCTCCTCCTAAATAAAAGATGGAGAGTGCAGGCCCAAGTTGGGTTGACTTCACATTAAACTGTCCAATTCTGGGGGATCTCCACTATGTCAAGGTCACCTAACATTATGACATGTACTAAAAAGAAATTTTCTGTTTCAGGCACAAACCTGAATCTATTGATGTGACAATAGCAGATTTTGATGGAGTTCTCTTTCATCTCTCCAATCTCAATGGAGACAAGAACAAAATTAGAGTATGTATAAAG
Organism: Ceratothoa steindachneri; assembly: GCA_963969495.1. Taxonomy (NCBI): domain Eukaryota; kingdom Metazoa; phylum Arthropoda; class Malacostraca; order Isopoda; family Cymothoidae; genus Ceratothoa; species Ceratothoa steindachneri. The sequence goes on along the minus strand of OZ018317.1, from coordinate 18,393,423 downwards.
TTGTATTTTTTTTTATATTTTTTTTTACTTATTCCTCTGAGATGATTCTTTGTAATTATGGCTGGAGCGAATGGTTTTATATACATAGTGAAAAACTATCTGCTGTTTTAATATCTTTCTGACTAGTGTGCTGTGATAGGTATGCTTGGATAGGAAAGTGATAAAGAATTGTGAAGAACCTGGCTGTCCAAACAGCTAGGTATCTTGAAGAGTTGCACATCCTCCTGGCTTGAGTAAAAATGCTCTGAAAGCTGCAGGTTATGTCTTCTTTGAATTGGGCACACTCACAGGGTGCACCACCATCTGATTGAGTGCTCCCCAGCTCTTTACTGCAATGACTATGTTGTCTCTCTGACTCTTCAGCACATTCCTGTTGTATATACCACTCTGGGTGATTTTCACACAATATCTGTCCTGGTGACAGGATGAGCAGGGCTGCTACCTCTTGTCACTTGTTCTTAAAATGGCTTCATGCACACAGACTTGTAGACTCAACTTATTGGTTCCATGCTCCTGTTTAAGTTGGAGTGTGCTTCCTTCTTGTTGCTTTTTACCCCTTCGGATTTTTTTTGGGTGGGTGCTCATTTGTTTTTTAATCTAGCTTAGCGTTAGGCTAAACAGGATTATGGTGACTTATCCCCTAGTAGGTAGATGCCAGATGGGTGTATGATGACGTGGTATTAGTAGCTGATTGCAAATGACTTTGAGATATTGATTTACAGCATTTGACATGCTATGTATGAGTAGGGGGGCTTAAATTAAATGAGAAAGTTCTGTAGTTAGAATGTTAGTCTCTGGTGTGTACCTTGCAGTTTTATTTGATGCACTTCATTAGCCAAGGGTCATTGAGGCTGTAACGACAATTTATTGTAGAATCTGAACTACAAGAATTCAAGGAAGGGAAATGTGGAAGTCAAACTGGTAAACTGTTGTTCCTGTGTGCCATACCCGAGTGTCTGTATTTGTCTTGTTGCAATTGCATTTGTTTGTTTTAAGTATCTAGGGTTTGTCTTGAATGACAGTGGTATGGATGAGACAAGAGTGTTAGAAAGTTCATAAATAAATGATAGCGACTTAGTGGTCATCTCATCCTACCACTTTTAATATAGCCTGAAAAATGCCATGTCCTGATGGGTTTGATAAAGTAAAATAGGTTGGGATAAGATTTTTGGCCACTGTTATTGGTTTTAGTCTGTAATCTACTCAAGATTGTGCTTGTTTTGATGTTAGTATATTGGAATGCATCTGGTGTGGAAGAAAGATTTGAGTACATGAACAGTGCAAAGGAAAATTTTTGAGATGGCTGTGAGAAGGATATTTATAGAGTAATTGAAGTATATTGTACAAGGAACTTGTGGTTGTCACTAGAGGTTGACTTATCAATTGGTGATTAAATGCCATTTTGAGGTAATTGGTATAAGCTGGTGTTACTAAGCACTCATAAAGTGAATGCTTTATAGAAAGAGATGAAGGTGAGGATATACAAGATTCTATTTAGGTTTTTCATATTTGTTTTCTTTTGCAGGTTAGTATATCATTAAAATTTTATAGAGACCTACAAGAACATGGGGCAGATGAGCTTATGAAGGAGGAATATGGAAACATCTTGCTGCCTGATCCAGAATCTGGGTTTAATGCTTCCCTTTTGGTTGAATTAGATCAAATTCCTGATGACTGGCCTTCGCTAGTCAGGAAAGTTGCTTTGCTTAAAAGAAATTGCTTTGCCTCCGTGTTTAAGAAGTACTTTAATTTCCAAGAAGAAGGAGTAGAAATACAAAAAAGAGCCGTTATACATTACAGAGAAGATGAAACGATGTAAGTTCTTTTGCGGTGATTAATTTGAACTCTTTACTAACCTTGATTACATATGAAATATATTTTTGAATACTTTATCAAATTCAGTCATTTCCATTAGTTAATCATAAGGAGTTTGGGGTAATTTTGCCATTAAGGTTGATGTATATTCTCCCCTCCCCCTCCAGGTATGTAGAAGCCAAATCTGATAGAGTAACTGTTGTCTTTAGTACCATATTCAAAGACCCAGATGATGTTGTTATTGGAAAGGTCTTTATGCAAGAATTCAAGGAAGGAAAACGTGGAAGCCAAACTGGTAAGCTTTTGTTTTTGTCATTAATTGCTCTTTGGTGTTTATCACCAAGGTGGATTCTGTATGCTGGGAATTCTTGGGTTTCATGCTGGTGTGTCATAATGCAGCTATGCTTGTGTTTAGCGATTGTGCTTAGATGTCTGGTTAAGAACCTTCTGATTGTATAATAATCCCATAGTATTGGATTGGGTCAGTGACATGCTTGTTCTATATTTTTTCCATTTATAATTGCATCCTGTATCACTGACATATCAACACATACCCTACCATCCAGTCCTGGTTTATCCGTGGGTAGAAGGCTCTAAGCTTTTCCCCCTCACAACCCCCAGCTTTCCCTCCTCACGACCCCCTCCCTCCATGTACTCTTATCCCACAATATCATCCACTTGCCCTTTGTTATTTCCCCAAAGGTGTGACATGCCCTTGGTGGCAGTCACCTCCTGATGACACTGTTTGATCTAGAAAGACCCCCCCCCTCCCCCTTCCCTACTTTTGCAAGGATGAGCTTAAAAAAAATGTGACACGGTGACTGGAAGTGGCTTATTTGGACAATAGAGGAGTTGGTGGATTACACTGGGCATTGCTCCGTGACTCCCAAAATGATAATGGGTCTAGTGAGTCCATAGCTTTATAATTTTTGTCACTTCTGATTGGTCTTAAAAGTTGATAATGCATATATAAAACCCCCTTTTCTTAAAAAAAATTTGTTTACCCAAAAGTTGACCTTTGAAAAGGTTCAAAGATGTCTCAGCCTATAAAGATATGCCACTTCCAGCATTTTTACCCACCTTTCTCTTTCTGAAAAGAAAGTCTTTGAAAAGGTTAAAAAGCTGCAGCACAAGGTTAACCAAGCAGCCATCGGTGTTGATTTTAACAAATCATGTATATAAATGCGGTTAGGTAAGGTTACCTATACGACTAGGCAACTATCCATTTCTCTAAAATGAGAAATTTCAAGAAGCCTTTTGTATAAGCTAACATTTAACTTTAACAGAAAATGGAGAATGTGAATTCCCCATTTTTCCTTCCTCCTGTCCCCTCATTGGTGGTTGCCAGGTGAGTGCCCTGGAGTTGAACAAAAATTGTTGCCATCAGGCCTAAATCACCAATGTTTGGACAGCTTCTTGTTTTTGTATTTTCTGTTGCATCGAAATGAAATTGGGCACACTTGTGAAAGGCTGCACCATTTGAGTTTTCCTGAACCCTTCTGTGAGGCTGTTTTGGTGTGCATCTCCGGTTCTCTTTAATCAAATCTGGCAGTGCTTAATCATGCCACAGCACATGTTCTTGTCCAAAAGTGTCATATATAGGTTATTTTGAAGGTATGATGGTTGAGGGGTGGTGAGATGTTGCATTGCACCCTCGAACTGCTTGTGAGAGATTAACAGAGAAAACCTTTGACCTTACAACCTGTGCTGCAGGCCCCGCATACGTTACCACAATTTAGTGGGGCTGCGCCTTCTGTGATACTCGTGTGAGAGCAGGGGTGGGGAAACCCTCCCCATGAGCCCAATGTTCATTGTCCCCTGGCAGTCAATAAAAATGTTGTGTATTAATTTTTTTAAATATATTAATGCACAAGTATATGGCACCATTTAATAAATTTAAACAACCTTTACAAAGTCAAATTTTATTGATCGTCCGCCAACTTCTTTTCATTAGAAAATTTCACCCATGGGTCAAAAAAATGTTCATGACCCTGGATTAGAGGGATGCTTTTGCATGGTATGGTAATTTTTTAGTGCCTGGGGGTGTGTGGGTGATGTCCTGCTCTCTGGCTGGAGAATAGGTGAGACTATGCTGTAGGGCATCTTGTGGCTGATTTTGAAGTCCCTTTGTTGAGAAAGAAATCCTGGCCATTCAGGCCCAGGATCGACTCTCATTCCGCGAGGATAAGAACTTGGTCCTGGCGCGCCCGGCTCTGCCTGGGACGTCATATGCCTCAATAGTTAGAAAGGCACCCTCTGCTCCTGGCCCATCCAGGCCAACGAGCACAGTTGTTTCCGCGCCCATTTGGAGCACTTCTGCGGGCTCTACTCAACCCGGGCGCTCCCCTGGTAAAGCTGGCGGCAAAAGGGTTCACACCCAGCCCCGGATAAAACCAGGGCTCCCTCCTCTTCCCCCAGCGTGACCGTTTCGCGTTAGGCGAAACGGCCACGTGCCTCCACAGAGTCGTTAGACTCACAGGAGGCAAGACCCCTAAAGTTGGTCGCTAGGCCATCTTCCGGGGTTCCTAAAGCTGTCCCCCGAAAGGAGGACAGCAAGAAAGGAGCTTCGACTCCTTTGCCCATGCCTAGTTGTGGGCTGAGTGGCTCGAAGACGGTGGTTCCTCGAAAAGAGGGCCCCCCGCCTCCGACGCCCAACGTCCGCCTAAGGTTTCGAGGCGGAGGGAGGAAAAGACTCGCACGGCGAGCCCAACCTCCCCCAATAAGTCCTGGAAGGCGACAGCGCCTTCAACGCTTTGTCTGGCCAACAGCGCCCGGGGTTCTGTGTCCGGGAAGCGTACGGCCATTCCCGTGAGGGTCTTCTGTTCGAAGAGGGGCCCCTGCGTCTCCGAGCTAGGCCTGGAGGGCATATTCCTTCAATGGAATTGCCGTGGACTCCGGGCCAACTGGGAGGAGCTGCGGAGGTTCGTCTCGTCCCGATCCCCGTTAGCTATCGTTTTGCAGGAGACCATGCTAGGCGCGTGCCCCCTGCCCGCCCTTCCAAGGTATAAGGGTCTTGCGACCCCACCACCACGGGATGGCAGGGCTGGGGAATGCGTGGTTTACACCCGGCATGATGTTTCCGTTCTTTCTTTCACTTTAGATACCTCCTTTCAGGCAGTGGCTGTGCAGCTGCACCTGGATAGGAGGTATACTATCATTTCTGCGTACATTCCACCGTCAGCTGACTTCGACGCGGGGGACTTCCGCCGCGTCTTAGCACGGTTGCCGAGGCCCTATCTCTTTCTTGGAGATCTGAACGGCAGGCATCCTCTCTGGGGAGATTACTCAATAAATCCCAAGGGACAAGTCCTTGCCGATCTGATCGAAGAGCTTGAGATGGGTGTCCTAAATGTGTGTGAGTTTACGCATCACTGCCCGAGAACCGGTTCATTTTCTTGCCTTGATCTATCTTTGTGCTCTTCGGATGCACAGCCTGATTTTGATTGGGGGGTGGTCGATGACCTCCATGGTAGTGATCACTTTCCCATTCAAATATCATTTTCAGGGCAACTCCCGCCTGAGAGACCACCTCGGTGGTGCTTGGCGCGGGCGCGGTGGCCTGCATTTCAGGAAATGACTGAATTCTCTATCTCAGTCGAGGAGTTTAGGCAACTTCATCGCCGCGGGCCTGACTACTATTCCTAGAACGTCTGGCCGTTTTGCACGCCGACCACTCCCATGGTGGTCGGCAGAGTGTGAGATGGCCTTCAAACAGAAGCGTTATGCCTACGTGCGCTATAAGCGCCGCCCGAACGATTTCACTGTCGGTGAATTTCGTATGGCTAGGGCTAGGTTCCGGTATATTTCGAAGCACGCCCGCCGCTCTTCTTGGCGGGCATACGTGTCTTCACTTAACGGGAAGACCCCTTTAGCAGAGGTGTGGAAGTGAGTCAAAAGGATTCGGGGCAAGTTCTCGCAGGACCCCCTTCTCGTTTTCCAGGAGAATGGGACTTCAATCTCGGACCCCGCGTCCGTGGCGAAATCCTTCGCGACCGCATTCTCTAGCCGGGATGCTGCTCCGCCAGCATTCAATGCACATCGTGATGTCGCGGAAGGCCGCCGGCTGGACTTTACCTCCAGAGGCGGAGAACCCTTCAACGACAGGTTTACAGTGAGTGAGTTGCGTTCCGCTCTCGCTTCGTGCGCGGACACCGCCCATGGTCCGGACGATGTCCCGTAGGCCATGCTTCGACACATGGGGGAGCGAGGCATGGCCTTTCTGTTAGATTTGTTCAACAGGATCTGGGTGGGGGGTCTCCTCCCGGATTCCTGGCGAATCGCTACTGTGCTCGCCTTTCGCAAACTGTGAGTGAGTTGCGCTCCGCTCATACTTCGTGCGCGGACACCGCCCATGGTCCGGACGATGTCCCGTAGGCCATGCTTCGACACATGAGAAGCGAGGCATGGCCTTTCTGTTAGATTTGTTCAACAGGATCTGGATGGGGGGTCTCCTCCCGGATTCCTGGCGAATCGCTACTGTGCTCGCCTTTCGCAAACCGGGGAGAGATCACTCTACTCCGACCGGTTTCCGCCAATCTCTCTAACCTCTTGCGTGTGCAAGTTGATGGAGAAATTAGTAAATGTTAGATTAGCCTTTTTCCTGGACAGCGGAGGCCATCTGTCTTCTGCACAGTGCGGCTTCCGCAAGTTCCACTCCACGTCGGATGCTCTGCTCCGACTGGAAAATGCCGTCTGCGAGGCCTTCCTTCGAGACAGCACTACGCCACGGTGTTTTTCGATCTGGAGAAGGCCTATGATACCGCATGGCGATACGGTATCATGGAGACTCTGCACACGATGGGGGCGAGGGGACGCCTCCCAATGTTTATATCTGAATTTTTGCGAGATCGTCGATTCCGCGTACGGGGAGCCCTCTCTGGCCCAAAGGACTAGGAAGAGGGTGTCCCGTAGAGAAGTCTCCTTAGTGTCACACTCTTTGCCCTGAGCATCAATGGCATCACCTCGGTGCTGCCGTACGATGTTCTCGCTACGCTCTACGTAAACGACCTTTCGATCTCTTTTGGCGTGGCCCAGATTCCAACTCTGGAGTGTCTACTCCAACAGGCATTGCACCGCGTCTCTCGCTATGCCGAAGCGCACAGGTTTCGGTTTTCTTTGGCTAAGACTAAGGTGGTGCACTTCTGCCGCCATCCACGGCTCCACTCCGACCCAGATTTGTTTCTTAATGGGGTGCGCCTGGAAGTGGTTGAATCGCACCGTTTCCTTGGTCTTGTATTTGACCGATGCCTCACCTGGGAGGCTCATATTCGCAGCCTTGGGGTCTGTTGTACCCGCTCCATGGATATTCTCCGTTCCGTGACGTTCAGCGCTTGGGGCGCTGATAGGGCTACTGCCCTACTTTTTTATCGATCCTTTATTCGTTCGAAGCTCGACTACGGATGAGTTTTATGCATCCGCAGCCGAGCGTTTATTGCGGAAGGTGGACTCGATCCACCACACTGGCCTTTGCCTTGCGACCGGTGCCTTCCGCACTTCCCCCATTGAGAGCCTGTTGGTCGATGCTGGGGAGATGCCACTCGCTCTACACCGCGTGCAGTGCATCACTCGTCTGTACGCGCGAGCCCGGCGCCTCCCTCAGTCGCCAACAGCTCTCACTGCATCCGCAACTGATCTCGATGGTGCCTATGCCGCCGAGAGACGCCAGTCATACCCTAAGCCCTTTGGGTTTAGGGCCAGGAAACTCCTTCGAGAGCTAGATATAGCTCTCGGGCCGGTGGCACCCCTGTTTCTGCCCAGGACGCCACCGTGGAGGGTACCACATCTGGCTATTTGTCGCCACGCCTCTGCTCCCAAAGCTTGTACAGCGACGGAAGTATTGCGTTCGACCTTTTTGGAGCACACACCGTGTCACGCTGGAACCGTGCCAGTGTATACGGATGGCTCCAAGTCCCAAGAGGGGGTCGTCTTCCACCCCGTATCCCCTCTGTTTGAAGTCAGTGGGGCTCTGACACGCGCTGCGTCTATCTTCACGGCCCAACTGGTGGCAATACACCACTCAGTATGGGATATTACGTGACGTGCCCGTTGCGGAGACCGGATTGTCATCTATAGCAACTCACAAAGCGCCCTGAGTGCTCTCGGGGCATTGGAATCTCCGCATCCCCTGGTTCACGATATCCGTGACGCCACGGTTTTGGCAAGCCGGATGGATGTCGAGATTATCTTCTTCTGGGTTCCTGGACATGTAGGAATTGCGGGGAATGAGCGTGCCAAAGAGTCTGCAAGGATTCTGCGACCGGACCAGCGTTTCGCTCTTCCTCACATAGATTACATGGCAGGAATACGGGCAGCTCTTCGGACTGCTTGGCAAAGAAGATGGGAGATGGTCGAAGGGAACTTAAAGTTGCGTGCCATTGCGCCGCGACTGTTCCCATGGACCTATCCCCCAATGCCGCGACGGCTTCAGGTCGCTTTCTGTCGTCTCCGAATCTGGCACACTTGTGTGACGCATCGCTATCTGATGGAGCGCTCGCCAGCGCCCTATTGTGACGACTGCGTCGTCCCCCAGACTGTTCGCCACATTCTTGTCGAATGTCCCAGTCTGGGTGATCTTCGCGCACGATACCGGATGGGCGGGGTCGCTACCGCCTGTCCCTTGTACTCGGGACTAGTTCGTGCACACAGCCTTGCAGACTATATTACTTTTGGGGACACTGGAACCTCCACTTTATTTGACTGTTCTAGGTTTCAGGATTTTTTTTTAATTTGTCTTGCCTTTGGTTATGTGTTCTGTTCTGGTTGTGGGTTTAAGGAAATGCTAGCTAATAATTGGTTGGTGGGGGTTGGATTTTGTTCTCTGGGTAGGGAGATAAAAAAAAAATGCACTTCCACCAAGCACCTGATGCAGCTCAACACCTTCACATGAAAATACACCTGGTGCTGGCTCACTTGGAGACACCTCTGATCTGCAGTTTGTTGGGGCTGTTCTAGGTGCCAGTCAGTAAGAGATTCTTGATAGCATCTCTTTAATATCTCATCTTAATTAAATTTGTTGGAACACTTAATTGATGCATGATGCAATTCATCGAGTCTCAGTATGCATGTTTCGAATTTCATCCTCTCACTTGGCAAACTTGCTAAAGTCCTGTTTGGTCTCTCAACTTGTTTATTGAGGACTGGGTGACCAGATCAGTGTTTTACTCTTCCTCACACCGATTACATGGCAGGAATATGGGCGTGCTGCTAGGCAAAGAAGATGGGAGATGGGCAAGAGGAACCTAAAGTGTGTGCCATTGCTCTGTGACTTTCCATGGACCTACCCCCCAATTCTATGATGGCTTCAGGTTGTTCTGTCATCTTCGAATTGGACACACTCGCGGGGTGCACCTCCATTTGATGGAGCCCTCCCTTGCACCTTATTGCGACGACTGCGTTGTTCCCCAGACTGTTCGGCACGTTCTTATTGAATGTCCCAGTCTGGGTGATCTTGGCCCACGTCACTTGTACCTGGATAAACGGGGCCCTTGTACTCGGGACTAGTTCGTGCACACAGCCTTGCAGACTATATTACTTTTGTGGAGACTGGAACCTCCACTTTATTTGACTGTTTTAGGTTTCAGGATTTTTTTTTTTAACTTGTCTTGCCTTTGTTACTTTTTATCTTTTTTATTTACCCGTTTTTAATCTAGCCTAGTATTAGGCTATGCGTGAATTGCCGTAACTTCTGCCCTAGTAAGCAGTCGACAGATAGGCTTATAAAAAAAAAACATCTCAACTTTCTTTCAGCCCCTCACGTCCTGTACTCTCATAAAGAACCTCCCTTAGAACTTAGAGAAACCGATGCAAGCGTGGGCGAAAATATCGGTTATGTTACATTTGGTGAGTATTTGACCGTCTTTTATTTCCTTCACTTGTATATGACTATAAAGCTTTAGACTGGTTGTTTTCCTTAGCTAATCTTTCCACTTGAGCAATTATATAAGCATATATGTGCATCTTCCTTTGAAATATATTATTATCCTTTCTACAGCCAGCTTTATTCCTTATCCAGCCACTGCAACTTTTGCTCGTTTAATTGTGCCTTACCTCCAAGTGGACCTGAGTATTCTTCCTTGTACCTTCCGCACATTTTCACTTCACCTAAAACACTTTCTATATCTTTTTTTTTCTTGCTACTTTTTGGTTGAGATGCCCCATTATTTTTCATTTTATTACGGTTGTGGGAGATTTTTTTTAAGCCAATCTTGAGGGTTACAGACCTCGGTGATTTGTAACAATTGCCCATTATTATATTGGCCCTAATTGTTCTTCCTTTATTCATGATGACTTTTTATCCCCAGTCTTGTTTCCTCGACATACAAGTAAAGCAGCGAGGGAGAACACTATTAACTTAATTCACATGTTCCGTGATTATCTACATTACCACATAAAGTGTTCCAAAGCCTATATCCATACGCGGATGAGGGCTAAAACCTCGGACTTCCTCAAGGTGTTAAATCGGGCCCGGCCTGAACCCAAGAATGTAGAGAGGAAGACGGCAGGGTGAGTAGTTACGTTCAATCCCTCCCAGTCTAGATATTGTGATCTTAACCACATATTCAAATGAATTTTTTTTTCATTTAGTTATTTATTCACCCACATTCACAAATTTGAATGTTTTGAATTTTCAGGGGACGTAGTTTTTTGATGGTGAACTGATCTTTGGACAGCCTGATGACGCCTTGAGAATTTTACTGAAGAGCCAAGTCGCGTAGAAGTACCGTCATCGAGAGGAAATAAATAATCAGGCAGAAGTATTAAGATTATTACAATTGAAATATGCTAGCACTCCCCCTTGCTGTGATAATATTAACTTTAAAGAAGACAAGATTAGTTTTTTCCACTTCCTATACATTTTGTCCTTTTTCATTAAATACAGAAATATAGGTATATATATACACACCTACACCAAATAGTCATACTTTTGTACATAGAGAAAATTGTTTCTTAGCTTATAAATTGTTGGAATTATTCCATAGGGCCATAACAATTGAGTGTATATACATTGAATATATATATATATATATATAAATATACCTATATGAATTAGCAAATTTGATTTCTCATTTGTGGGGCAAATCCGTGATTGGAGCAAATATTTTTCTTTATTGTAGTTTAATTTATTTAATTTTCTATGTGATGGATATGTTGATTGTATTTGGGAAGTTAGAAGTTTTGTCCCACCAGGGATGACGATTGACTCACATTTTTTACTTGCTAGAATTTTTCTACATTTTTGATTGCCGATAAGATTTGAGTAATAATTTTGGTTGCAAATGTGATGGATTGGCTTAAGTCAGTGAAGCCTTGTCATTTTGTATGTGTGTGAGTTGCCAGGCCGTTTTAGATGTGCATATATGTTGCCTGAATGCAGTCCCTCAGTTGCTCCTGTGATTGTATTGGTGATACTTGTATGCTAATTATTTCAGTGTAGTAAATGATGGTATGTTGCATGAATTCATTGTAACATGATTTCATAACAATATTGGGTCTACCTATCGGTCAGGTCATGGTGATGAAGGCTTTGTTGCTAACAAACATTCCTAAGATTTTTTGTTGAAATTTGTTTTCAGTGACACGTTTTCAATTGCACAAAGTTAAGAGATCGACTTCCCTGGTGCTTATCGAGTTTGGTTATATTCACGTCTCGTACGCTCTGATTCCGATTGTTCATTTTAATAGAGGGTAACAAATTGTACTTTTAAGTGTTGGGTTTTGGTTTGTGGTAGGCAACTCGGTCTGAAATTATGAAAAGAAGGCCATACATAGTGATACTAGAGAATTTATGCACCAAAGTGGTACTTCTTAGGATGTTAATTACAGATGGGGGTGGGTTGGAATGTATTGTTGAACCATCCTGTTGCCACTACTTTTCTAACTCCCGAGAGTACGTAAGATTGATTGCTAATTGTGCTCAATTAATCCATTTTAATTATGATTGAAGAGGGGCGAGATGTAACGATTCTTGTTTAGACGTAAACTAAATTAAATTTCTAAAGTTGATTAGTAATTAAGAGAAAATTAGTTGCTATTAGCGGACAATTCATTGTTAAACTTAACTTTCCCTAAGTTGCCGATTTTCTGGTTGTGGAGGTTGAAATCCCTTGAGGGGAACGGTGCAATCCTTGGTCGACCGAATCGGTAATTTGCTCAAACATAATTGGTGTTGGCCCCTACCACTTTTCAAAATTCTCCCTCTATTATGTCCCACTTTGTCAGATTTTTTTTTTGTATACCCCATAAACGTTTTTGTTTTCAGTTTCGCCCCCCTAAAATTATTTTTGTATTTTAGCTTAACATTCCGGGGTGGGGCCGGGGTGATTTGCTAATATTTCTTGGATATGCGGTTTCTTAGGGATCTTGTGCCAATAAAAAATTAGGGAATAAATTTTAATTTGGAAAATGACTTGACTAAACCATAAAAATATAAAACCATGAATGGTCGTAACCACATATTATTTATGCTGGTACTTAAAAATGGTTTCTTTGGTAGGATATTTTCCTTTAGTAACAAAAATGATTTATATGTTTATGTTCTTGAATTTTTATGTAGAGAAAAGAAAGATTATGAGCGTTGTGTAATTTGTATTAATTTCTTTTAAAATGGTGCAAACAAGGAACATGATTTACAACTAAATAAGATTATTAATTTTATTGGCTAATTTGCAAGCTTGAATGTCCATTTTTCTTAATATTTTCTGAATTTTCTCCCCTAATAATAATTGCTAACAATATGCAACAACTGGATTCACTTGATTTAGGATATACTTACGAATTTTAAAAATGCAATAAATATACAAATCTTTTATTTCCTAATTTTCTTGGATTTTCTAAAGGGAATTGGTAGGGTTTTTAAAACATCTCTACCTATTCAAGATGCCCTTTATTTTTCATTAGTGGGACATACTGATTAACGGGGGATCCGAACCATGGCAATCTTTAACATATGGTAGCCCCTGTGAAATCTACGAAAATCGGGTCTCCATCTGCCGACACACCCGAAGTGGTTTAACATGGCCGAAATCTGAACCAGTGTTTCCACTCGGTGGCTAAGTCGCTGTCCCCCTTCCGATTTTGTCCATAATGTGTATTGGGTGAGTTAGTGAAGGATGCAAAAGAACATTTAATTTGCATCATTTGCAAGGAGACATTATTCAATTGGATCGGTCTTGTGCCATGGTTATATGGTTTGCTCGTTAAAATACCAGACGAACCTACAGTTTGCTACAAGCTGGGATCCCAAGGATGGTTATCATTTGAGTTAAGAAAAGACTAAAGGAATCTTGTCAGTCGGCGGATAAAATGTTAGATTTTCAATCCGATTGAGCGGACAATTTTGTTGTGTACAGTGGGAGCTAGTCGATCAAAATACCGCCGTGTTCGGCGTACACTGCATCTGTATTTTTTTTCACCCCTTTCCAAGCCCCGGGGTGCGAAACTGGAAGCGCTTCTGCCATCTAGCGGTGACCTTTCTTTCTGTAATCGTGGAATTTTGTTTTATCTATTGAAGCATAGGGTGAGCTTTAATATCAGTCCGTGGTAACAAATTTGAAAAAGTGCCAAGTTTTAAGTCTAGAATGCATTGTAATTGATCTTGGTACAGATTAATCAGATTGCGACCTATCCCACAATGCCGCGACGGCTTCAGGTCGCTTTCTGTCGTCTCCGAATCAGGTACATTCGTATGACGCATCGCTATCTGATGGAGCGCTCGCCAGCGCCCTATTGCGACGACTGCGTCGTCCCAAAGACTGTTCGGCACATTCTTGTCGAATGTCCCAGTCTGGGTGATCTTCGCGCACGATACCGGGATGGGCGGGATCGCTACCGCCTGTCCCGTTTACTTGGCGCGAGTAACTTATTTAAGAAGGTTCCTTTATTTGTTTTTGTAGGTTGCACGCTCCTGCACCGGGTTGAGTGGGACCTACCCCCGCTGCCGGCGATTGCTTCCTGACTGTTAAGTTTTTCACATTTTTATCATTGTTATGTTTTCATATTTTTATTTTAAAGTAGCCTAGTTCTTGGCTGTCGTGTTTCCTGCGACTTATGCCCAAGTGGGCAGTTGCCAGATGGGCTCTATATATATAAAAAAAAAATAATCAGATTGCGAATGCAAGGTTTTAAATGGTAGGGAAATCTCGGGCGATTAAGCCCCTGGTGAATGGCAAGGGTTTGACAATGGAGTGTTTCAGGAAGTAGTAATTGTCGGTGTATGGTAGTGAGACTAATATGGAAGAAAATATCTAGTCAGAGTACTGCAAATTGACACATTAATTTAAAAACTGTTGCAGCCTCCCTATCACTGGACCTTTACTGGTGGCGGTTAAGACTAAAAAAAAGAATTTTAAATCAGGTGGCAAGTAAAAGTTAACAATAAAAATGTTGACTTGCAATAGGAAGCATCCCAGACACTAAAACCATAGGGGAGTAAGCACGAATGGACTCTTGCCAAATGGTGGATATGGCGAATTATCTTTCATAAAGGCAGAATGATATACGAAGAGGCGGTGGTACGACTTTTCATTACAGTAAAAGTTAACAATAAAAATGTTGACTTGCAATAGGAAGCATCCCAGACAATAAAACCATAGGGGAGTAAGCACGAATGGACTCTTGCCAAATGGTGGATATGGCGAATTATCTTTCATAAAGGCAGAATGATGTACGAAGAGGCCGTGGTACGACTTTCATTACAGTAATGGCGCTTTGGAATGGGATGTTTAATATCAATGGGTCAGTCGGGGATGGCAACTCTCATGAGTTTACAATGATTGGTAGTACCTCAAAAGACTATATTGTCCATACCGAGGAGGTAAATTTTTTTTTGAAGACCCTATCTAGTAGTTTTAGAGACAGTATACTAAAGTTGAAGGCTCTCCCCTACCCACCTCTCCCACCCGAATTTCTCGGGGTTCGAAATTGGAAAAGATACCTGATGTGTAGAATAAAAGTTCACGGTCAGGAATTTTTATAGAAAAGATGAATACCTACACTTTACTAATTTTACGATAACTTTTATAGTTTGGACTTAATATTGCTAACACAATATTCCTCAAATATTTGTCCAATCTATTCTTAAATGTGTTAACGGTGGGACTTGACACAACCTCTTCTGACAACTGATTCCATACATTAACAATTTTATATGAGAAGTAGTTTCCACATACATCGAGTTTGTATTTTTTCGGAACGAGTTTTTTTGCTGTTATTACGGGTAATGTTTTTATTGTACTCAAACCAGATGGAATATTCTACATTTTCTATTCCATTCAGGATTTTATAGACTTCAATTAATTGACCTCGTGTGCGTCTTGTTTCTAGTTTGAAGAGGTTTAATTTTTCCAATCGAGTTTCATAATTGTATTTTCTTAATGAAGGTATCATTTTTGTAGCTTTAGCTTGTACTTTTTCTAATCTTTCAATATCTTTTCTGTAGGAGGGCGACCATACTTGTGCACAATATTCCAGTTGTGGTCTTACTAGGGCATTATACAGGTTTATTAGCACTGTTTCGTTTTTATAACTGATCTGTCGCTTGATATAACCCAGTATCTTTAGTACTTTCTTTTCTACTTCAACAGAGTGCTGAGTGAACTTGGTTATTTGATACACAAATCCCTAGGTCCTTTTGGTTTTCTGTTTTGACTATTGTTTTGTTAACGAGTTTATATTGAGCTTTTGGATTTTTTACACCAACATGCATTACTTTGCATTTTTCAATGTTCAGTGGGAGTTTCCATTTTTCAGATCAATCGGCTATAAGGTCAATGTCTTTTTGGAAGTCTGTTATATCTTGCTCAGTAATTATATTTTTAGCTAATTTGCAATCGTCAGCGAATTTCGAGATTTTTTAAATCAATCCCACGTCTATGTCGTTCACATATATTATAAAGAGCAATGGTCCGAGGACAGCCTTGAGGAACACCACTACTGACAGTTATCCATTCCGACTCTTCTCCGTTTATCACAACTCTCTGCCTACGATCACTAAGCCAATTCTCAATCCACTTTGCTAGGTTACCTTCTATTCCTAGAGCTCTAATTTTGACCATTAGTCTCTTGTGTTGCCCCTTGTCGAAGGCCTTCTGAAAATCCAAATACAGAATGTCAACAGACCTCTCCCTGTCGTGAACTGTGTTGACATAATGGAAAAATTCTAATAAATTTGAAAGACACGATCTATTTTTCCTAAATCCATGTTGTGTATTTTTTAATAACTTGTTTGTTTCTAGATGGCTTACTATTTTTTCTGCTATTATACTTTCAAGCATCTTACCAATTATTGATGTCAGACTTATAGGACGATAATTGCAAGCCAGATCCTTTCGTCCTTTTTTAAATATCGGCGTCACGTTAGCTATTTTCCAATCTTGGGGGACTCTACTGCTTTCAATTGATAAGTTAAAAATAGACGTTATTTGTTCCACAACTGCTTCTTTTACTTCTTTAATCACTTTTGGCATTATCTTATCGGGTCCTGGGGATTTGAATTTATTCATTTTGTCTATTCGTTTTAGTACATCATTGGTCGTGCACTTAAAGATTTTTAGTGGTCTATTGCCTGTGTACTTGATATTCGGCATAATATTTAGATTTGAGGCATCGTTGGTGTACACTGTTGCGAAATATTCATTTAGTGCCTTCGCTATATCTTTATCTGTGAATTGTAGATTATTATGTAGATCCTTGTGTCTGTAACAACAGACACAAGGATCGTGATTTATGGAACCACAATGGCCACTCAACCATAAATTCCCACAATTCGGACAGTGGGGAAGTAGTTTTGAAGCTATTGTCATATAAAGCGCGACAAACTGATGGATTTATCAAGCTTCCACACACCACTGCAAGCAATTTGCAGGGAACAAATCCCGACTTGGTTGGTGGACCTGAAAGAATAGGTAGCACATCTGGGTTGCCTATAACAAATGATAACGCATCTTAAGTACGAATAGTCTGGAAATCATGGCTTCCTGTCCAATGAGACTGAAGATACATTGATAGGCTTTGTTAGATGCGGAAGGTATATCGCATACCCGTGCAATCGGTGATGGGGGAGCAAAACTAATCTGCAAATAGGATCTTTATAGGGAAAGTATGAAAGGAACCGATGGAAAGCATAATGCCCATGTTTCGGATTGCGTCCAACGATCCAAGGGCCGTTGGTGATGCGGAACAGCAGACAAACTGATGGATTTATCAAGCTTCCACATACCACTGCAAGCAATTTGCAGGGGACAAATCCCAACTTGGTGAACCTGAAAGAATAGGTAGCACATCTGCGTTGCCATATGACAAATGATAACGCATCCTAAGTCCGAATAGTCTGGAAATCATGGCAGTCTGTCTGAAGAGCGATGAAGATACATTGATAGGCTTTGTAAGATGGTATTTGTTGAATGCGGAAGATATATCGCAGACCCGTACAATCGGAGATAGGGGCAAATAGGATCTTTATAGGGAAGGTGCGAAAGGAACCGTTGGAAAGTATAATGCCCATGTTTCGGATTGCGTCCAACGATCCAAGAGCCGTTGGTGATGCGGAAGAGCTAACATGGCACCCATAATCAACTTTGGGTTGATCGAGGGTTGTGTTTAAGTTGGACAAGGTGTATAACTTCCGTAGTGTAGGTCTGCCGCTACCCCATGAAGTGCAAGGCGGCCTTTAAAATGACGTCTTCATGTAAATATGGTAGCCGTGGTAGCTCATGACCGTCAGTCATTGCGGTGCTGTCACATGAGATACAGTAGCGGCCATAATGATTTCGGACACAGGTTTACATCACAAAACTTAGTAGCTTAAAACTAAATAATGGTAAGTAATGTACGATTAATTAAAGATATAAACTAAGCATGGTATATAACCAAGTTATATGCAAAAGAGCATTAAAAAAATTATGGTGGTCAAAGTGATCCAGATACCGTGATTATATTACTTATATCTTTGAGACGACCAACGAATTTAGGGAGGTAACTTTTATGAATTCATATCACTTTCATTCATTACTTTGCCAAGTTGCGAGCAGCAAAAAAGCCGAGGAACCCCATTACCCCCTACCCAGGAAATAATTGTTAAGCTACGTCAAAAGGATCATCTCTCCATCAGAGCCATAGCTGAAAGGGTTAAACGCCCCCAAAGTGTCGTACATGCTATATCACGTAATTACCACAGGTTCGTGTGTCAGTGAAATTTCTAATGTTAGGGCTAGGAAAACATCAAAGAAAGATGACCAAGTCGTCGTCCATAAATATAAAAAAAGGACCGATACACTACAGCAGCAGGATTTCCTGAGAAGTAAATGAAACTATGGTCATTAGTGTCCCCAGGATGAATGACAGTATGATGCCACCTGATGGAAAGATCTTTAAAATCTCACTCACCAGCAGTCAAGCCATCAATCAGCCCTAAGAGCAAGAAAGCTAGATTATCCTTCGCCTTTAAACACGTTTTATGGGAAGAAGACCAATGGCCCAAAGTACACCAGCGATGAATCGAAGTAAAATTTATTTATTTATGATGGCAGGAGGTTCGTGCATCGAAGATTATCCGTGATCTACGTAAAGACTAGCGTCAGGTTTGGTGGAGTGTAGCACTGCCAGATCCTTATAATCTGCAGTATTCCAAAAGTAATTAAAATAAGTTATTTGCATTTAAATCTGCAGTGCTCCAAAAGTATTTTAAATAATTTGTTCCCATCTAATTCCGAGTACTTCAATGTCTGGTATCTGTATGTCATGGTATAGAAAGGACCGAGTGATGGCTGTTCGTACGTATAGGTTGGTTAAGAGTGCTATATTTTTATTATTATTATTTTAATCTTTGAGTTTCCTAGCGCCTTGCTCAGCGTTTCGAGGATTGAATAAAAGATGTTTCTAAGAAAACTAGACCTTTAATTAAACAAACATGAACCAAGATTGAAATTTAACACGCAAACTACACAGACGTGAATCAAACAAATTTAAGTAAGGCGACTAAATTACACGATAGAATTTACAGTAATGGTTGACCCACAGCTCACTTTAATATTAAATGCAAACTGACCTTCCACGAAACAGATACCAGGGGTTTAAATACCTTTCGAGATTCCACGAGAATCGGGTTTGAGTCTGACCTTGAACTCAATTGTTATGTCACCTCAAGAATGTTGTTTCCGGGCCGACGCGTGGATCGGCAGTTACAGATGTGTTCGCCAGGGTGAATACTTTAAAGCCACAGATGTCTTCGGAACGTGTGGCAGATGGAGAGACACACGCCTTCTGGAGGAAATGATCTCACCACGGGACAGGGAAAGAATGTTTCTTCTACCCTTCGGGTTACTCTGGGAATAATTCGCACTGGCGAGCGATGAGCCAATGCGTGAATCCGTTGACTCAGAGGAATGCTTGAGGGAGTTTACTTTGCGGTATTCCTCAAGGGCGAGGACTATCTCGGTGTTTTGGGATACACCAGGATAGGGGTTTCTCTGACGAGAGTTAGTTAAACTTGCTTCTTAAATCAAGTTAACTTAAAGTTCCGTGTGACTACCAGGAATTGGCTCGAGGGTGAGCTTCTTTTAAGTTCCTCTCGTTGATTTGCCGGTCTTCGCTGTCTAGATCTCTCTAACGATCTACCTCTGACAGGCTTCTTAAATTCCGTGTGACCACCAGGAACTGGCCCAGGGTGAGCTTCTTTTAAGTCCCTATTGTCGGTAGCCGACCTCTTGCTGGCTTAGTCGTTTTCTTGACTAACGTAATCTACCCTTTTTTCCAAAGTTATTTGATTGTTATACTTCGCCACCCCACTGGAAGTAGAGGAAGGATGGGGGGGGGACAGATGCGTGGAGAGGCTGCACTAAGTCTCCTCCTCTAACGATTTTACTCAGGGCACCTTTCAGCTAGCCCTCACGGGGACCTTGTGGCTTTAGGACGACGCTCCTCTAATTTCGCATATGCGGTGAAATTGAATATCAACTCTTAGGGAAAATCTTCCTGTTTTAACCTATGTTAGGTTCATTGGGGTCCGCCATGCGATGATTTGAGCATTATGTGATTTTGGATGACCTTTCATGTTCTCCTCGCAGCGAGGGGAGAGAGGGTGGGAGGTTAAGTGGTCGGGCTACGCCGCTAACAAAATGCCAGGACGTTGTGGTTAAAGAACAGAGGCTTAATTGGATTGTGAGGGTTGGGTATCGATTCCCTTACACTGTAAATCATATATATATATATATATATATATATATATATAATCTAGCGAAACCAGATTATAGGAAAATCTAAAATAAAAAATTCCATATATAAGTTCGATAAAACGGGGGATAAACAATTACCCATAACTAAACCAAATTTTGGCGAAAGAATTTACCATTGAAAGTAAATGCACAGTCTTTGGTAGATTTTGCTATAATCTGGTTTAGCTATATTGATGATATCCTTTGCTTGTGGCCCAATTCTGAAAATATTTTTCTTTTTTTGAACAAACTTAATTCCCTTTCACCTTGCATCAAATTTACCCTTGAAATTGAACAAGATGGAAGTATTCCTTTCCTTGATTTATTAATACACCGCATGCCTTCTGGCTTTAAATTCTCTGTCTATCGGAAACTAACTAATTCTTCTTCTTATATTCACTTTTACTCCTCTCGCCATATTAAAGTCAAAAGCTCAATTTTTATTTCAATGTTTCTCCGTTCACTTCGTGTAGTTAGTCCTGAATTCTTTGACTCGAAGTTTCCAAAATTTTTGACATCGGCCATAAACTTTGCTATCCTTTTCATTTGCTTGATAAAT
Organism: Ceratothoa steindachneri; assembly: GCA_963969495.1. NCBI lineage: Eukaryota > Metazoa > Arthropoda > Malacostraca > Isopoda > Cymothoidae > Ceratothoa > Ceratothoa steindachneri. Next base: position 18,372,843 of record OZ018317.1, on the reverse strand, counting down.
AGCTTCAGTTAGCTAAAAAGTCTGTTTATCGTTTTGAACCTCGCTCGCCATTTAATAACAAGAATACTCTTGTACTTCCTTGTAATCCATTCTTTGCTTCTTTCCCTCATATTTTAAAATCTCTAGGCATTTGTGTAGTATTTAACTATAATAATACTATCTCTAAACTATTAATCAAGAACGCCCCTAATAATGTATATTACGTAAAATGTATCGATTGCTCTAAATATTACTTTGGCCAATCAGGTAAATGTGAAAAAAACCCCGAATTTCTCAGCATAAATATAATGTCCGCCGCGGTGAAGAAAGCAACTCATTTTATGTTCATAAGTCATAACTTGATCAATATTGATTGGAATTCTGCTAAAATCATCTGTCATAATAACGATACAATTTCATGAAATATCATTGAATCGACTTTTATTAGTAAATTCCCAAATTTTAATTTAAGTCTTGGCTTATATACACTCGATGGTTATTTTTAAAATTATATTCACAATGCACTGTCGAAACTTTTAACTTTAGACTCAATATTTATATTAATCTTAATAAACTATTTAATTTTTTTGTGTGTGTGCATCTATGTAGCCTTATGTTTATGTATGTGTATTTATTTTCGTTTGAGTCAAGCCTTTAGAACATTTGTACTTATTCTACCTTGGTTTTTCAATCCTGACCTCTGATGTTAATCTCTTGCTCAGATTTTCTCCCTCCATAATTGCTTAGGCCGTATTTTAATCTTATTTTCAAACTTTTTTTTGTGGGCGTTTCCCCTCCTCTGTATCATCCTTATATGTATATAATACAATTTTCAATACTTTTATTATTGCTTGATAACGAACTGGAAATAAAGTTCGAAAGTACTTGGAATCCTCGTATTAATTTTCCCTGTGGGCTTTATTGCATTTATTGCTTACTCACGCGATACTTTGTGAATTTTCCATATATATATATATATATATATATATATATATGATTTAAAGATACCAGTTACATCGAAGTACTCGGAATTACATGGTAACATAAATTATTTAAATAACTTTGAGAGTACTGCAGATTTACATGATAACAATTTATTTTAATTACTTTTAGAATACTGCAGATTATAAGGATCTGTCAGTGCTGCAAATACTCCCCACCAAAGAAAGTTAGCCCCCCCCCCCACACACTATTCTTAAATATGGTCTTGCTAGTCCTGATAGCGCCGAGGTCTCCTTATGGCGACCGGAGTGTGTCACAGTCACGGCTGGATTTAGATTTGATGAGGCTCTAAGCTATTTTTGATACTAGGGCCCTTTAGATGTCCTATGTCGGCGACAAATTGTCGCTGTTTTTTGTGTTTAATATGATATATGGTAATTTTTATCTAATAGATATCTAAGCCATTGGGAATAATTTTTGGTCTTCCTCGTAGCTAAGTGGCCTAAGAGTTGATTTAATTGAGATCAAAGCGGATGCTCGCTGCCTCAGAGTACACGGTTCGACTCCCACCCCTTTGCGCAATTTTTGCGAATTAGGAAATATTATTTTCAGTAAATATGTAGATTAGCGACTCGAACGATGGGACGTACTACTTCGTCCGTGTTCCAAAATGTTTCACGTTTTTGGAGTACATTTAAGGGGACAGCTCGTGGGGAGCGGGGTAAACTCAATGGGGGGACCACACTACGATGATCCTGAGTTTCATTAAATTGGGGGGGGGTCTGGGGGCACAACCCCCCCCCCAGTATATAATCATAATTGTTTATAGACTAATGTGCTAACGTTTACAGAGGTGAATTATTTAACCAAATCATGTCAGCGCCATTAATCGTTTTGCGAATTATAATGGGGGTGGGGTCTGACGTCAGACGACTCATACGCGCATGAATATTCCGGTAGGGGTGAACGAAAATATGTACCAAAAAAAAACTACCTTTTCGGACGAGTCGCTAATGCTAATCTACATATTTATCTTATTTTCGTTTGTTGGATATATATATATATATATATATATATATATATATATATATATATATATATATATATATATATATATATATATATATATATATATATGAATATGTACCACGGAAGGAAACTGAATAAAAAGCAGATTAGAATTAGTACTTTCGTCTATTCGACATTTGAAAATGTCGAATAGACGAAAGTACTAACTCCACTCTGCTTTTTATTCATTTTCTTTCCGCGGTACAATTCATATTATAGTTATCACGTGTTAACTTTCGTGATATTTCCCCTATATATATATATATATATATATATATATATATATATATATATATATATATATATATATATATATATATATATATATATATATATATATATATATATTTAGCAATAACCATCTTCAGCGGATTGAACTCTAACACGAATACAAGAAATTTTAAGAAAATTGCACACACACAATTCAATATTATTTACAATATGAAAAATAAGTCAAACTCAACAAGAGAGGTAACAGAAATGAAACCAGAATGATAAGCAAGTAGTTAAATATAAGTTAATTTACGGATATTTAAAAATATGTTAAAAACAGTGAGTGCAAGGGATAAAGCGATCGATAAATACGAGTTTAACCAAGAAAGGAAAATTTAAAACTTAATTAAACAATATTCCCGGAAATAACAAATAGAATAAAAAAACATCAATCAAACTCAATAGGAATAAAAGAAATTTGTTTTTTAAATTAATCCCCTACAAAATTGTAAGGGCAGGGCGAACAATGAAAAATGAAAGGTAAGTAAAATCAAATAGCCAGGAATCCGAAAGGAAAACAAAAAGCAAAGCAAACAGTTCAATATAAGTTAAAAATAAAAATATATGATAATGAAAAATATAGATAAAAACCAGTTGAATACAGGGGGTAAACGTAATTCAAACGATCCATAATTGCGGGTAAACTAGGAAACGAAAGTTTAAAACTTAATAAAGCAATAGTGAAAAAAAAGAATGAAAAACATGAAAGTAAGGAAAAACTTTTATATATAGGATCATTTAGATACGACGGGGACAAATATTTAAAATAAACACAAAGAATAAAAATGAAACTGAGAACTTTTAGACAGAAACTAACCTTCTTTTGTTGGAGCTAATGATATCGACTGATTACTATGATCCGGACTAGCTAGGATTAAAGCTATGTAGGAGGGGGGGAGGGGGAATTTTGGTTGGTTGTATGTTTCTCTTTTGACTATATAGTGAACAATTTGAGGGAGGAGGAATAATCATTAAGTCCTGGGTTTACTTGTTTAATGAAAAGTGATTCCAGAATTTTTAAATCCAGAGAAGAGGAAGCGGAAGATAATAAACTAAAAGAATCAGGGTCGAGCGGTTGGTCGAGGTTTTGAGAGTGTTCTCTTATTGAAGAGTGTTCGGGTTTGGAGATAGGAATGTTAGTTCTATATGACGCTCCCATATGCTTAGCATTCCTACATTTTAATTGTAAACTAGTTTGGCCTACATAGCGACCTTGGCAGGTCGCACACGTAAATTTATAAACAATAGAGGATTGCAAGCATAATGGGAGTGATTCCTTTTGTCGAAAGAAAGAATTGATAGAAAGAGGATTATAATTAATAGGAAAGAACTGGCATTGAGGAAAGTACTTATTAAGCATTGAAAGTAAATTTTTATTGAATTTAGTGGTAAAATGTTGAAGATATGGAAGCTTCATGAATATTTTTTGTTTAGGGACTGTAGTTGGTTGGATTTGGGGAGAAAATTTTTTTGATAAGAAATTAGAGGTTAATCTATCAAATATGTGCTTTGGGAAGAAATTGAAGTTGAAAAAGTTCCTAAGGTAATCTATTTTAGAATTAAAGAAAAACCAATTGGAACAAATCTTGTACGCTCTTTGTATACGGTTTTGATGCTGGCGAGTTTAAAATGTGTAAAAGTGCAACTAAAGAAATGGGTGACAAGTTTGGTTGTAGTGGGTTTTCGGTAAACTGAGGTACTGAATATGGAGCCAATTTTTGTAACCATAACGTCAAGAAAAAAGATTTTATGGTTTGTTTCCGTTTCCATTAAAAATTTAATATTAGGGTGTTGTTGATTTAAGTAATTTTAAAAATAAAGGGGCATGGTGTTTGTGTTTAAAAATGAGGAAGCATTCGTCAACATATCTTTTAAACATTATCGGTTTAAATTCAACGGGACAGTTGCTTAACCAGTTTTTTCATGGTAACAAACAAAAGTGTTTGCAAAGCTGGGACTTAATTGAGAGCCCATGGCCATCCCATCGTGTTGAAGGTACACAATTTCATTAAAAAGGAACAATGTATTTTCTACTGTCAACTTTAAGAGAGTTGAAAATAGAGACTTGGTTAAATCTAAAACGTTATCTTTGGATTGGTAGAGGGTATCCGTTCTGATTCTACAAGTTTCCAGGACAGGAATATTTGTAAACAATAACTCCACATCGACAGAAGTCACAAATGTGTTGTTTAAATCTAATTGCGAAACGAAGTTTACAAATTCCAATGAATCTTGCAAGGTGAAATCATTGAGTGAGTGGGTCAACGATGGGGACTAGAAACTTAGCTAGGTTAAAGCTTAGGGTATTGATGGCGGATAATATTGGACGGAGATGTATTCTACCTTGCGAATTTTGGGTTCACCATAGATAATACCAGGGGATGTACCAGAGGCAAATAATTGATTGTAAAAGTCGCAGAGAATATTTTTCTTTTTTAAAGAACGCAACAAATTATTCATTTTGTCTTCACTTTTTTAAATATATTTAAAAGGATTTGTATCAAGTTTAGAAAATTTAGGTGTCCGAAAGAATAGATTGCATTTTAGAGATATAGTCAGTCTGATTCAAAATGACCACCCTCTTACCTTTTTTCCGGTTTGCATATTATAGCAATGCCTCTAGGCATTCCTATAATAAAAACCTCCTGGGAAACTTAAATATATATATACATCAATTATTATGTAAAATTCATATCATGCAATCCTTTAACTTTGTCAATTTAATAGTTCAATTATTTTATTTAACTTTCGTAAATTAAATTATATTTTATGTACAACTTAATAATTAATTAATTCATTTATTTTACTTGTCAATTCATTTAACGTACTACTGTTTCAAACAACATCTCTTAAAATTTCACACATAAACAAACATACACACGCTTTCAGCTCGATCTTCTGGAACAATATTCTTTCCCCTTCGACTCTCACCATTCTTTGTATAAAGGTCGGTAATCTTTCCTTCTACAATTAGTCATTTACCTCCAAACAAATCATACTTAGTTAATTCCACTTTCTCTCGCAATTCTTTGCAAACGACCATACGAGAGTAGGTCCTAATTATATTTACTTCTCATATTGCAGCCCCTAATTCACAGTCCATCATAATCACCATATTATTCCACTATATTATTTCACGTACTTCAATTCTCTTCGCATATTGTTACTGTAAATCATATTTTACCATATCTTACATTACTTATCTCATTGTACATTCGTTGATTCTATGAATATATTTATATTTGGTTAATTGTTTTTCTTAAAACCCAGATCATTATTTTAAAATTTATTTCGCTGTCGTCTTAGGCCTAAATACTATCAGGCGACAACTTCGATCAAACAAATTTATGGTTTTCGAAACGCTATTTAGGTTGATCTATTAACAGAAAATAAATCACATGAATAACCATACACTATAATATCACAATGGAACGATCATATATCCGTAAATTAACTTATATTTAACTACTTGCTTATCATTCTGGTTTCATTTCTGTTACCTCTCTTGTTAAGTTTGACTTATTTTTCATATTGTAACTAATATTGAATTGTGTGTGCTATTTTTGCAATTTTGTCATCTAATTATTAAAATTTCTTTTATTTGTTGTTAGAGTTCAATCCGCTGAAGATGGTCATTGCTAAAGACCAAAACGGCCGGCAAATAAATGTTTAGAGCGATCAAATGGGTTTTCATAGTCCTGATATATATATATATATATATATATATATATATATATATATATATATATATATATATATATATATATATATATATATATATATATATATTGGATTTACCGATACCAGTTCCATTGAAGTACTCAGAATTACATGATAACATAAATTATTTAAATTACTTTTGGAGTACTGCAGATAATAAGGATCTGGCAGTGCTACAGGAGCATAATTTCGGCGGAAGTTACTGGCCCACTTGTTTGCTTACAGCCCATAACTAAACCCGATATCTCCTGATATTGAGTTTACTTGCTTGGATTCTGGAAACTTTTTAGGAAGGATTTTCATCAAAATATCTGCTTTTAACATAGTTGGGTTCTCAGAGCAGAGCATCTTAAGAGCAAAATTAATATTCCGTAATGCCTCATAAAGATCATTGAGAAGTTTCCATTTTTTGTGTACTGGTATTATATTGTTGACCTTGATAGCATATAAATATAATATCCTGAACACATAAATTTGTTTGATAAGAATGAAGGTTGAATTTTAAGATTAGGCCTCCATGGCAGAATGTAGTAAACACGAGGGATTTGAATACACGAGATCGTATGACAATATATTGTATTTAATAATTAACTAATGAAAACAGAGATAATTGATTGGTTATAATACTAGATGCAAATTGGTAATTAAATGTATGTAAAATGTATTTAACAGGATATCAATTGGACAAAGAATGTTAACAGGATAGGGTATCGACAGGATATTAAGAGTGTTAGCAAAGTAAACTTTTATTTTGAATATTTAAAGAACCTTTTCATTTTTAGTGCGCTTGTACGCATTCATTTGTCAATGGTGCTTTTTGTTTTTGTTGCGCCACTGTTGTTGCCGGCGAGTTAGGTTCAACCATTGTAAGTTTATTCTGTTTCTCCGCCTTCTCCAATACATTCATTTGTCATGGACGTCTAATGAACCCAGCATCATGAGCTCTGCCGTTACAGGTTATGAGACCTAGAGTAAAAGAAGAGATTGTATGTCGATGGTGATGAGGGGAAATATGATTTATGGGAGATCAAATTTTTATCCCATCTGAGACTTCGGAAACAGCCTAAACAGAAATGAAGACCGACAACAGATATTGGATTAGGTGTGAGGGTCCCCGACCTACTGTTGGGCCGTTGACGGGGTCGCCAGCGTCACCACCACCCCACAACAGACGAATTTGCTGCTAAAAATGCTGATGTTTTTGCAGAGATTGTTCAAGTTCTAGATGATAAAAGTCTCCAATTAGTTATGAGAGATGCAGTCGATGATGGAAGAAAAGCATTAGAAAGTCTACGAAACCATTACCGAGGTAATAAGGAACCCAGAATAATTTCCTTGTATACGGAACTGACGTCCCTAAAGATGAAAGAAGACGAGTGTGACAGTATTTTCTACAAACCGAGGCTGCTTCTACGTCCCTAAAATCAGCTGGTGAGACTATCAGTGACAGTTTACTTATTGCTATGGTTTTTAAAACCCTGCCAGAGAAGTTTACTCCATTTAGCACTGTTGTGACGCAGAGGGAAAGTGAACTATCACTTTTGGAATTTAAATTCCTCCTCAGAAGCTATGAAGAGAGCCAAAGAAGCCGTACTGCACATACTAAGAATAATGAAAACGTCATCAAGGTGAATTTTAGAGAAAATCCTGAACCTCAGAGTTTGGGGTCTACTATGGGTCTACTATTAGTCCATTAGTGACTTGCTATTCTTGTGGTAAGCTAGGACACAAATCCTTTGAGTGTAAGTTAAATAAAAATAGAGGTAGGTGGTACAAAGGATGTAAATCAAATACTCACAGTTCTGAAGAATGTAGACAGAATAGGCCTACCCGTGCTGCAGTGAAATCATTTATGCCTAGGCCTAAGCCTATCAATAGTGAGAGCGATGACGATTTTTGTTTCGAGATAGGTTGTCCTGTTGATAAGTCATGATGAATGTACTTTTCTTGTTGATTGTGGCGCAACAGCTCATATAATTGCTAATATGTTCACCAAGCCAATAACTAAAGAAAAGTTGATCTATTTTAAAGTATGTTATTGAGAATGTTCTGTAATTGATTTTCATGCCTCATGATTTATTTATCTACTCTTGGTTAATAAGTGAATGGGAAAAAAAGTTTATGAGGGGGTGTTAGTAAAGTAAACTTATATTTTTAATATTTAAAGAACTTTTTCATTTATAGTGCGCTTGTGCGCATTCATTTGTCAATGGTGCTTTTGGGGTAAACCTAAAGATCCGCGGCACGCGCTCGCCTCCGCTGTTCCTCCGTCCTGGACGCAAAATATTTTGTCCATGTTCCAATATGTTTCACCTTTTTTTGACTAAATTCGAGGGCAGGCTGCTCGTGTGGGGGACTGCTCACGGGGGAGATCGCACAGCGAAGACCCTGAGATTTCAATTAATTGGGGGGGGGGTCTGGGGGCACAGCCCCCAGTATATAACCCTAATTGTTTATAGAATATATAATCCTAATTGTTTATAGAATAATGTTCTCAAGTTTTTTTTTAACCAAATCTTTTCTCCGAAAATCCGTGTGGTTGGGGGGAGGGGACTGACGTCAGAAATGAATGAATAGTGAATTTTTATTTTGTTTTTCACTTAATGTATTTTTATTAATTAAGCTCATTTTTATTTGTCAATATATTTTTTTACTATTTTCACTACCTTTTTTATACATTAAATATACTTAGCTAGATCTTTTAGAGGAACTAGTTTTTGTGGAGGAGAGACGACTTTTATGCGGGAATTTCAGTTTCAATATGGATTCGTTGTGTACAAGTTCCCCTTCATCTATTCTCGAACTTTCTGGTTTATTTTCCGATCGAAAAAAATTAATAACATTTTTGGCCGATCATAAATTAATTAAAGTTCGTATTGATTGTGAAGAGTGTGGTCAGGCCTTAGCGATCCGAGATAATTTTGAATTTAGATGTGCTAAAGCAACACTAGATTCAGCAATCGGCATTTTTTCATAAGGTCGCCTCTCTGTAGAAACTATACCCCAAATTATTTATTGGTTTTTGGTAAACCAAAATACATTGGAAGTGATTTCCACAATAAAGTAAGTAAAAAGCATTTTTGATTTGGTTTATTTCTGGGATTTTGAACGAAACAAAAGTAACTTGGTCCCGATAGATTTCGGCTGAAAAACACTTTTTCGGGCGTGCCGCCGATCTTCAGGTTTACCGCTTTTTGTTGTTGTCGGCGAGTTAGGTCCAACCATTGTAGATTTATTCTGTTTCTCCGCCTTCTCCAATAAATCCAATTGTGATCGAAGTCCAATTAACCCACCATCACGAGCTCTGCCGTCACAAAAAGAACAAAGATTTAGCAGGATAATAACAGGATCACAAATGGTAATGAGTAAATTGGGTTCTTTCGGATGGAGGCGCGGGCGAGAGTGAAAGAGAGTCGTTTAGAAATTTTGTCAGTCTTTGCAGTCACATTATTGGAACGTATTTTAAAAGAGTTTAGTATACACACACACACACACACACACACACACATATATATATATATATATATATATATATATATATATATATATATATATATATATATATATATATATATATATATATATATTCGTATAGTTGGGTAGTAAATTTTCTTCGTAACATGTTTAATTGTTTAATTGAAGGCGACTGCTAACTTATTGTTAATTATTTTCTTTTCGAGTCTCTCGATTTGTCTTATGTTCCGCTTTTGGTCTTGACTTAACCCATGGATTAGTTCAAAAAAATTCATTTGAAAGTCGTGACGCAGGAGGCAAAAAAACGGGTTCACTAGGCCAAACGAAATTCTGTATTGGCCTGACGCGTTTTGATATATACACATATCATTTTTAAAGGCACACAGTTGTGGCTAGGGAATAAGATACATAGCTATATATATATATATATATATATATATATATATATATATATATATATATATATATATATATATATATATATATATATGTGTGTGTGTGTGTGTGTGTGTGTGTTCAGCTTCGTTAATATTTATACGAACACATTTATAGGAAATGGGATTTCTCTAAACACAAGATATATATGCAAATGGTTTAGACTCTATAACGGTCACAGGATTAAGATGGGGAGGGATTATTATTAGTGGGTGGCGGACGGGAGGATGGTAAGATGAATTGCGAATTTGTTTGGATATTTAATTTTGGTTGCTTTTCTTTGATGTATATGGCTTCTAATATAAGCAATTGTCGTCGGTTTGAGGCGTGTACTAAGATTTCAGTACTCTCTTCAAGCGACTTCCGGTCCAATTGTTTTCCGTGTGTTTCCTGGGGGCACCTTTGCTCAAGTGGTTGGTCATTCTTCGTGTTAGCTTTGTTTCGGTCATTCTGATATATGAATGAGGTTGGAGTTCACAGTCTCCCATTTTACAAGTATATTCACATATCAGGTGACCTCTTTGCTTGGGTGTTAGATTTGGTCCTGAGTTGTTTCTCATTATGAGGTTGGAGGTGCGTTTTTGTTGTAGTAAATTATGAGGGATACATTATTCCCATTTTGTGTTGCCCTGACTCCTCTGTTTATAATTTCCTTTATAACTCTTCCATCTGTTTTGTAGGCTGCGCTCATGATGTTCTTGTAGTAGAGTTTAATGATGTTTATTTTTGCTTGTTGATTGGTACTGTCATTAGGTGACTACCATTTTTCCATGTTTTTGTGGATAGTGGCGTGTATGTATCTGTTTGTGAACCCATTGTTTACGAGTACTTGTGTAGCACGCTCAAGTTCTTTGTGCGTATCTTTCCATGTTGAGCAATGTGTAAAAACGCGGTTGATGTATGCATTTATTACGCTTTTTTTGTAACGTTCGGGACATTCGCATTTTGCATTCACGCACAGACCTGGATTTGTATCTTCGACGTAAACGCTGGTAGTTATTTAATGGTAAGAGTATCCTGAAATGGGGTTGGTTATTTTGGCTATTTTCGATTGTATAGTTAAGATAAGAGCAGCTTTTGAATGTTTCTAGTAGTTCTTGCATTTCTTCTTTTCTTTCTATATTTATGTATATATCGTCTATATATCTGCAGTAAATGTGTTGTTTAGGTAAACTTGAAAAAACTCGTTCTTCCACTGTTCCCATGTAAAAGTTTGCAAAGAGTACTCCAAGGGGAGTACAGCCTACCACATATATATAGCTGTATCTTATTCCCTACCCACAACTGTGTAGCCTTTTAAAATGGTATGTGTATATATCGAAACGCGTCAGGCCAATAAAGAATTTCGTTTTGCTTAGTGAACCAGATTCCTGCCCTCGTGCGTCATGACTTTCATATATATATATATATATATATATATATATATATATATATATATATATATATATATATATATATATATATATATATATATATATATATATATATATATGTTTCTTAATATTATAGAAATTCAGCGCAAAATTGCTAAGTGTCTTATGAGTAGTCGGATAGCATTTATAATACGGAAATTGCTGAAAGCTCTCTTGGATAAATTTGTTATTCGCTACACAATGATTACTCATGACGTCTACACTAGCCATGCGCGAAACATCTACTGATTTTTTTTTAACCAAGTCTTCAAGAGACTTTTGCCTTTTGACTCAGTGATCCTCATTACCAGTACGAACCTCTGGATCGATATTATTTATGGACTTTATATGTTTATGCAAACTTGAAGTTAATCCACCTGAACACTTAATCAATTTAAATTCTTCTCTATTCTTGCCTATAAAATGAAGACAGATCTTTAGTTGCGTGCGACCCTATATCTCACTATGCCAGTAGGTCGGTTCCCGTTTAGCTTTGTTTTTTTTTGGTAATAACATTATAACTATTAGGCCGATTCTAACAAAATTTGAAGCCCTTCTGTTGTTTTACATTTTTTTTCGAATGATATAATTACCTAGGTCCTCCAAAGGTTAGCCCGGGAATTATTTGGTTTTTGCAATAAATAACATCATAACTATTCGGCCGATTCTAACGAAATTTGAAACCCTTATGTTGTTTTACATTGTATTTCGAATAATACATTTGCTGAGGTCCTCTCAAGGTCAGCTGGGGAATTATTTGGCAAAACATCATAACTATTCGGCCGATTCTAACGAAATTCGAAACCTTTATGTTATTTTACATTTCTTTTGAATGATATAATTGCCAAAATCCTCCCGAAGTTAGGCGGGGAATGATTTGGCAATAGCTTCATAACTAATCTGCCGATTCTAACGATATTTGAAACCTTTATGTTGTTTTACATTCTCTTTCGAATGGCATAATTGCCAAAGTCCTCCCAAGGTTACTATTGAAAGTTTTAAAGTTCGTAAGGTCATAAATCACAATAAGTGAGAGCACGCGACTCCGGTCATCAGACCTTGTTTACTTACTATGACTTGCCATTCTTAAATGAGTGTAATTAAAATATTACATACTGCCTTGAAAAAACATGCATTAATGAAAAAACTTCAGAAAAAATACAGCATGCTTTTAAATTTGTTCATTTCGACGGTTTGCCATGGATCCTATTGTTAGTTAAAATGGAAAAATATATCTGAGAAATTTACCAGATCTTGAATTGTCACTATTTTGTTAATTTTGCTGTGAATAATTTGTTCAGAAAGTAGGCACGCACATATTTTAGTTTGAGAATGAATAAATCTCTAAAAGAGTAGTTAATAGAGAAGGCAAAATATCGGATCTAACTTAGGGCACTGATTAGTCTAGGCCAAGTATACTGTAAATAAAAGAAAAAGCGGAGGCCTAATATTGAATATAGGTTATCTTGGTAACTTAGGTGAAAACCAGGATTACTGTTTAATTGTAGGCATTTTTTCATACTTAAAATAATAAAATAAGCATTTTTGCGTATATTCTATCAATAATTAATATTTGATGTGTCCTTTTGCTTTTATAACCACTTTTATGTGGTTTTGCATACTTGAGACTAAGTTGGGATAGATGATGGGCTCAACTTTCTGCTACTCTTCATGAATTTTGGCTGTTAATTCACTTTTTGAGGAACATTTGTGCGCCCTCACTCATGTGCCAAAGTATGACCACAAATGTTCAATAGGGGTGAGGCCTGGAAATTGAGGGGGTCATTTCATCAATGTCACCCCTTTCTTTTCAAACCAACCCTTTGAGACTCTAAATGTATGGCATGGAGTATTGTCTTGTTGGAATATTACACCATTTGGTATGTCATCATTGAAAATTTTACGCAAGGAAGGTTAATAAACCTGGTCGAACATGTTTGTTTAAGTGTTGGAATTTATTCGGCCCTCACAAGTGAACAATAAATCTGGAACTGAAGACGACATGCAGCTCCAAACCACTGCACTGCCACCTCCAAATTTGACTGATGGGACAACATATCTTGGATCATAAGCTTCCCCTACTCTTCGCCGAACATAAGCAACTCCAGGGGTTCCCAAGTTCTGAAGAGAAATACCAATTTTACTGATCATTTTTGGTATCTAATAAAAATGTGTGCAAGCGTAATAAATGGGCGGAAACTAATGTGCAGAACCTACCTCAAAGTTGCTTTTATCAGACTAAACAACTTTAGCCCAATCATTATCAGTCCAATCTTCATGCCCTTTTGCCCTAGATAATCGCTTCTTCTTGTTCACCTGAGACAGCCACGATTTCTTTCTAGCCCTCATCCTTTCAGTCCAGCCTCTAATAACCTTCTCACTGTGCGTCTTGATATCTCGTTGTTTGTTGCTGCCTGAAACTCAGCAGCTACATCTGAACCACATTGAATGACAGAAAATTGAGCCAACCACCTGTGCCAACTTAGTCTCAAGTATGCAAAAATCCATAAAAGCGGTTATAAATGCAAAAGGAGGACACAACAAATATTAATTATTGATAGATGTCGTAGGTTGATGTTAGATCCCAACCTTTTCCAATTCCTCAGCCCGAGAGAGAGAGGCCTATGAACGGATTAGTCCGCTACGAGCATGGGTGAAATTATAAATACAAATCATAGTGCAATTAAGTTTCAGAGTGCAGTTTAGGTTGGCCAATGCTTAGCTATCTTGGAAGGTTCTGGGGTAATAGAAACGGAATACAAAATATACTTTACTACTATGAAAATAATATATTTACCAAATTAAAAGGGGTTTTAGGTAAGTTATTATTTAAATATAGGAGACGTGCCTGAGTCTCAGCTTCAAAGAGTGACCTGGGCGGTCTCAACCACCATATACACGAACGAACAATGACAGATGAGACTCTCAAATGACCTTGAGCGCACGCGAAGTTCAGATGACAGAGGCTTGAAGAGGGGGGGCGGGGAGATCTCGCACAGGAGAGTTGCGCGTGTTACCTCGAAGATTTGGTCCGAGAGAGTAATCCTGCCTCGTTAGAGTTAGAGACGGCGTAGAGTCCAAATTAATAATCTTGCGGAATGACTATTAAACGAGATGGACTCAGATCTTGTCTTCGAGTTCAGAATACTGAATCGAGAATTTGACGCGTCGCGTTCGGGTAACGGATACCAACGAGTACGGGGTTGACTCTCGTGAGTTCTAGCAGAATACACGAAACCTGAAAGGTTCTGCAAGGGTTCGCGCGGAACTAACGAGGACGGGAAGATAGCAGATACTCGGGATACAGGCGGTTACTGCTGTTCAAGTCTGGTGTCGGACGTTTTATAGAGGTGATATGGAGGGCTTTTCCCTGCGCCCGAAGGGGGAGGGTTCTAGTTGACAGACCCTTCGCCGGGCGAGGTGGACTTTGCCTGATTCACGCCATCGCAAGATAATTCCCGGCGGGAACCTTCGTGCTCTTAAGCACGTCTCAGGCTTCCGCGAAGTTTGGCCTTCATCCCATCAAGGCCTTTGCGATTTTGCGCCTTCGTTAGCGTGGATTAAAAAGGGTCGCCCAGGTTTGTCTTCTCTATCTCTCCTTGAAAAGGGCGACCGCGCGCGTCTTTTTCTTCTCTCGTACTCTCTTTCTGACACTCCTCCATCACCAGATGGAACTTCAGGGAAGGAAGTGACATCGGAAGATAATTAATAAGGGATTGTTCCTTATATTGGCGTGACAATAGCGGTTAAGGTTGAGGATACTTGGAACAAATTTTCAAACAAAACATAAATACAAAATAGTGGAACTAGTGTCTTTTTCCTCTTTTGTGCCGTACATATATACAGATTATATAATATTACAGCACGGTTGCCAAAAGATACGTTTTGTCAATAATATAATAAAATGGGGCTCACTTTCCCAAGGGTAATGTTATCCTAAGATTATACAAAACTAACAATAAAAAGATACAAAAGGAATTCACAATATACAAACAAAACAGAAATAAAAAAAAGGAAGATATGCTTTCCCGTATTTTACCGTTAAATATACAAATTTACTTTACGCACAAATTTAATAAAAAAAATGACAGAATTTGTTTTAGAAGAGGGTCCAACGGGTTTCTACAGTGGCGGCAACAAAAAAAGTGACATTTAATATTGGCAACAGAAATCGATACACAAAATCGTTTTCACGATTTTACTTGCCAACTAGCAAATGAAAAGGTGCGGGGCTTATGCCGCAAGTGGACGACTCTCCTGAGCTAAGACAAGAGAACTGCGCTTTACTGGAACTCAGTGTCTCGTTTGAGCTCGTACAGTTAGGCTTTAGTGTATGGCACTCCAGCGTGCTGATTTCCTGCATTCGTGCCTACATTTGACGTGCTATAACTTCTGTGCAAATGGATACAATGGGGCGGAAAAAGCTTTCTATGACAGAGAAAAGCCGTGCCTTGACCCTATTAGAGCAGAGAAAGTCTTTTATTGATGTAGCAGCAGATTTAGGAACCTCAAAAAATACGATTCATCGCCTAAAACGGGCAGCTGAGTTATTGCCACCAGGTACCATACCAAAGATGAAGGAGGGCATTGGTGCAGCTAGGAAGACATCTCCAAGGACTGATAATATCCTAAGGCGTGAAGTGATGTCAGACCCTTCTGTAACCTCCGCTTCAATCAAGAAAAAACACCCAGACCTCCTCCAGAACGTCGCCCTCAGGACCATCCGTCATTGCTTACAGAAGGACTTATGCCTACCGGCTCGCCGCGCTGCCAAGAAGCCACTTCTTACCAAGACTATGAAGATGAAAAGGCTCAATTTGTGCAAGACCTATAAACATTGGACAGCTGCCCATTGGAAGAAGGTTATGTTCAGTGATTAAAACACCTTTAGGCTGGTCAGAGGAGAGTCAAAGATCGTGCGTCGTCCCAGCAATGTGTCTCGGTATAAACCAAAATATACCGTGAAAACTGTGAAGCACCCTGATAGTGTGATGGTGTGTGGTGCCTTTAGTGGAAACAAGGGCAGAGGGGTCTGTACTTCCTTCCCAAGAATGTAACCATGAGGGGGACTAACTATCTGGAAGTTTTGAGGCAGCACATGCTGCCATTTTGGGAAATTCATCAGTGTGAATTTTTCATGCATGATGGTGCCCCTGCTCACAGGTCCCAGTTAGTGAAAAGGTTCTTCAATGATAATAATATTAGTGTTTTGGAGTGGCCTGGTAATTCCCCGGACCTAAATCCTATTGAGAATGCTTGGAATCTGATGAAAACCAAAGTTCAAGAGCCAGCACTCGGCAGCATCAAGGATCTGATAGAATCACTGAAGAAGATCTGGGTTACGATCGACCCCACCTACTTCGCAAACCTTACTGAATCAATGCCCAATCGACTCAGGATGATCATCAAGTGCAAGGGCAACATGACCAAGTATTAACTTTCATGAAATATTCATAATAAAATATGTAAGTTACATTTTTCTGTTTCATTTTCTCTGAATTGTCACATGTCACTTTTTTTGTTGCCGTCACTGTACTTAAACTATCGGCTATGCAGTTATCGGTACCTTTTATATACAAATGCGGAATTGGAATTCTTGGAGAAACAAACTCCATCTCATTAAACGCCCGTTATTATTTTTTGACGTTACGAAAGTAAGATAGGGGTTTATGGTTTGTTTCCACTACGAATTCCTTCCCTACTAAATATATTTTAATTTTTTTGATTCCCCAAACTATCGCGAGCACCTCGCTCTCTCAATCACCACATAATTTCTTTAGCGCGCGAGTAATTTTCGGTTGGCAAAAGCGACGGGGAAGCTTTCGCTGTTATTCCCATACTGGAGGAGGACACATACTATCCCATCATAACTGGCGTCGGTGTGAATACCAAACGGCTTTTCCTGGTTAGGGAGACGGGGGATAAGAGCGGATGCCAGCCTTCCTCTGAGTTGGTTAAAGCTGTGAGTCGACAACGGCGTCCAATCGAGGCGTTCGGGAGCCTTCTTCTTTAATAGCTCGCACAGGGGGGGGGGCGGATATAGACGCAAAGTTTGATATGAAGCGATGATGAGCCCATGAAAGATCGCAGCTGGCCCGGATCCTCTCTTGCTGGGAAGCGAACCGGTCATTTCGAATATGGAAACCGAGATAATCGATAGTGCGAAAAGCAAGCTAAGTGGCACTTGCTGGGGCCAATTTTCAAATTGTATTCCCGGAGGTGTATGGGCAGGGGGTATAGTTGGAATGGATGGGTTCCTGTGTAGTTAATTGAATGTTGTGCTCAAAATGGGTAGCACAACCGGGGATCTCGGCGATAACGTCACCAAAATGACTCAGGGGCGCTTTCAATTGATTCCTTTGAAGAGAGGATAGCTGGTCGCATATCTTAATTTATGCAGACGGGGAATTATTAGTGTTGGGCATGACTTGCAACGGGTATTCCCTGTCTTGCTCCTCGCAGGCGACTTGAATTACGCAAAAGGGGTCCAGGGGGTAGTCAGATTCCATTAGGGACTCTTCGTCAATTGCCTCTATCTGGTTGATGCTCGCGCGTTGGTGGTCTACTTGAGCATCTTAACAAGCAAAAACTTTCTTCCTGAGGGGGTTTTAATGACGTAATCGAGGGGGCCATGTTTCTCGACTACTTGGTAGGGGTCTTTCCATTGGTTCAACAATTTGCTGTTGTCCGTGGGGAGGAGTAGGAAAATTTCTTCTCCGGAGGTAAATTTCCTTGCCTTGGACTTGCAATAAAAGTATGTTTTATACTTGTACAAATTAATGTCGGCGTTCCGATATGCAATTTCGGTGCACTTTTCCAGCCTCTATCTCAAATCCCGTAGGTATAAGTAAGAGGTCTGCAAGTCTTGGTCCAATTTCTGAGTAGGATAATTAGGGGGCCTCTAACCTTCCTTTCATATAAAAACTCAAATGGGGCGAATCCTAATGTACGATGGAGAATTTCATGGTAGGCAAAGAGAGCTCTATTTTCAAATTGAAGGGCCTCAGGGGTACTTTTAGCAAACAAAAAGTTTACCTGGTGGCCAGCGGTACTCGGCGGGTTTGAAGAAAGGGAAGCTTCATTTCGCGACAGTGGGGGCGAAGAAGTGACACTGATTTGGTGCACCTGGTGAGAAGAAGTGCTTCTAAACTGCGAGTTCTGAATGCAATTGGTTCTGACGTGACCACAGGAAAAACAAACGATGATCGTCCTGGGGAATGACGAAGCAGGAGGTTTGAGGCCAAAGGGCTTGACATCAAGGTGATTCGACGAGAAGAGGGGTTTGGGTTTGGCGGGCCCAGTCACCTTGACAAACCTGCTTCCACTGTTAGCTATATAAATACAAGGTGTTCGTGAGGCGAAAACGAAGAGGGATACGATCAAGATTAATAAGGGTGGGTGGTTGGGAAAACCGACCCACCTCCAAAAAGAAACGTAGGATGACCGGAGTCTGAGGAGGCCGGCGAACGAATGTGCCCGTTCCGACCCCTCCCCGCCTTATATAGGTAAACCTATAGGCGGCGAGGGTCGAGGCTTCTAACTTCTTCCCTTCTGTCGGATAGCAGTTTGGTTAGATGTGTGGACGTCTGCCTCATCGATACATTCTTTAAGAGTATGGCACTTCCAGTCCTTCATGAAAGACCTGATTTCCGAAGTGAGCGACGCAAGAAATTGGTCATTGAGGCACTTTCGATGCAGCAATCCAAAAATTAAAGTGACGGTGCAGAGAGTACCCAAACTAAAGGAAGGTCGGGTTTGGTTGAATGCGACAATCCCTAAATTTAGCTCGGCAGAAGTCCGGGGTCATATTATTGACGACGAGCAGCTCTGCTTTTAACGAAGAGTAATCAGTTGTTGCCTCTGAAGGAAGGGAGATGGAAATATCCCTAAGTTGGCAACTCAGAAGGGACAGTAATTGTGCTGCGCCGTCCGTCTCGATGTCCCAATGACTCACCTCGAAGATCTTCTCGAAGCTGGAGAGATAAGACCCGAAGTCTTCTCCTTCTTTGAATACCAGGAGTTTTATGGTCGCTGTCTGCGGTGCGTCTAGCCTGGAGCTTGCGGAATTTATGGAGAACGTCTCGTTCCTACCTGCACATCTCCAATTCGTGGGAGCGAATCCTCTCTCTTTGCGTTCTCTTTCTCTTTGCGATCATTTCCTCTTTCTTCGGCTCTTTCTCTTCTCTCTTCCTCCTAGATGTAGGCTATTAAGTCTTTTTCGTTGAGTGTGAGGGACTCACCTTGGGCCTTGAAAATTCCAAACGAAGACATATTACGGTTTTACACAAGGGAATCGACAACAAGAAATAAATTAACGCATGACATTGAATGTAGCGCGATTTCTAGTAACGGACGGACGAAAGTGCAACCGGGTTTTGATTGACCCAACAAAATTACAAATAACAAAAGGGAAAAAACTCGCGGAAAATAAGACAATTTCTAAATGTACCTTCGACTTAGGGCCGACGAAATGAGGCCTTGAAAGACAACAATTTAATTCCGTGGAGAAATAAAATTATTGCGATGCACGGTCACAAAAAATAAATTCGCACGCACACACACACACACGCACACAAATGGGAACGGAAAAAATACAATTATGTAGGTAGTAATTCCTCACCTTTTGATCTTCAGAACCGGAACCAAGATTACCCAACAATTTATCCAAGGTTAACCAATTGATTAACCAAGATTAACCTCAATAAACCTGATACCAGTTTAATAAATTATAGATATTACTATATGTCGTAGGTTGATGTTAGATCGCAACCTTTTCCAAATTCCTCAGCCTTTGAGAGAGAGTAACAAAGAGTAACAATGAAAGAAAGTACCCTAGAAGACCTTACGGTCCATTCAATGAGGGTACTTTTGGACTAGCAGTCGAGCGGGCACATCTCTGCTTAAATGCTTTACGTCCTTAAACGACCACTTTTCAAGACCCTGTCTAGTCTTGACTTGAACTGGTCAACAGATTCACTGTTGACCACTTCCACTGGAAGTGCGTTCCAACTACCGCAGATACTGTAGGTGAAAAATTTTCCACACAGATCGCGGTTGTAACGCTTCAGCTCAAGTTTGGAGCCGTGATTTCTTGTTCTGCTCTCAGCAAGTGTGAAAATATCCCTGTAGTCAACATTGTCAAACCCTCGAAGTATTTGGAAAACTTCGATGAGCTGACCACGCAGTATACGGGTTTCCAACGAGAACAGATCTAATTCCCTTAATCTATCTTCATAACTTTTATGTCTGATAAAGGCAATCAGTTTGGTTGCCCTGGCTTGCACGCGTTCCAATCTCGCGATGTTCTTTCGAAATGATAAACTCCAAAATTGTACGGCATACTCCAGGTGCGGTCGGACAAGTGAGGTGTACAAGCAAAGTACAATCTCCTTGTTCCGATATCCAAACTGGCCAGTTTGTAGCCTAGCATCCTTTGAGCTTTTTCTCTGCCTCAATGCACTGTTTCGAGAACTTGAGGTCACTAATAATAGTTATAGCCAAGTCCTTCTCAGTGTTAGTTGATTCAATAGCAGTGCCCTTAAGGATATACTGAGATTGGGGGTTTCGGTGGCTGCATTGCATCACTTTGC
Organism: Ceratothoa steindachneri; assembly: GCA_963969495.1. Taxonomy (NCBI): domain Eukaryota; kingdom Metazoa; phylum Arthropoda; class Malacostraca; order Isopoda; family Cymothoidae; genus Ceratothoa; species Ceratothoa steindachneri. Next base: position 18,351,950 of record OZ018317.1, on the reverse strand, counting down.
ATTTGTTCACGTTTAAAGGCATTTGCCACGTGTCCGACCACTTCCCAATCTTCCCAAGATCTTCCTGCAGGCAAGCAGTATTTCCATCCTTTGCAACGTTCATACCAAGCTTGGTATCGTCGGCAAATTTAGAAATCTTGGCAACCATGTCACCGTCCATGTCGTTGACGTAGATGATGAATAGTAGTGGTCCCAGGATAAACCTTGAGGCACCCCGCTAGTAATAGGCACTCACTCAGAAGCCTGTCCATTCAACACCACCCGTTGCCGTCTGCCACTTAGCCAGTTCTTGATCCAGCCGGCTACTTTTACGTCTATGCCCAGCGGTTGCGCTTTCCGGAGAAGGCGGCGGTGTGGTACCTTATCAAAGGCTTTCTAAAAGTTTGAGTAGACCACATCCACCGCCTTGTTCCGATCGTGCTCACTGAAGACCAAGTGGTAGAATTCCACAAGGTTCGTCAGGCATGACCGTTGCCTTCAGGAGCCGTGATGGAAACTCCTCAGTAGCAGCTTTGACTCTAAATGCGACGTCATTTTGTCCATGATGTTTTCCATGAGTTTACCGACTATCGAAGTCAGACTGATAGGTCGGTAGTTCGACGGTTGGCTAGGGTCTCCTTTCTTGAAGATAGGAGTCACCTTCGCTTCACGCCAGTCTCTAGGAACGCATTCGGTCCGGATTGACATGTTAAAGATTGCGCTCAGGTGTCGTGACACTTGATCGCGCACTTCTTTCAACACTTTAGGTAGAAACCCATCCGGGCCAGGTGACTTATTCGTCATTAGGTCAGTGACCTTCTTTTCTATTTCTCCTCCGGTGAAGTCCATATCCTCCAGCTTTTCGCCCGAGTAGGATTCTGTTGGCTGGGGGATGGGACCACACTCTTCAGTAAAGACTGAAGCAAAGTAGTCGTTGAGGAGATTAGCATTTTCTGCAGCTGAGTGCATTAATGTCCTCTCCTCATTTCTCAAAGGGCCAGTCGTTCGACGGATTGGTTCACGGCTGTTTACATATCCAAAGAACTCCTTGGGATTCTCTTTACAAAGTCTCGCCACTCGGAGTTCCTGAGTACGCTTAGCCGCCCTTATGCTCGACTTCACTTCCCTGGATAGCCTCCAGTATTCGTCAAAGTCACCCGAGATCTTCGATTGCTGGTACACATTTCTCTTCTCCCTAAGCAGTTGGCCGATTTCTCGATTAAACCACTTTGGTTGAACAAAAGACCGACGGGCGCATTCCAGAGCGATGAAACGCGATTGAAGACTAATGAATGTGGTTTTGAATCTGTTCCTCAAGTCTTCAACAACATCGCACACTTCTAGCCTCGCGTCAGTCAGTCCAGCACGAAGACCTGCAAAGTCTGCTCTTCTCAAATGAAGTTTCCTCGATTTACTAGTTGCAGTCTCTGCCTTGGGGACTTTGACTACAAATCTAATTAGTCGGTGGTCACTGCCACCGAGCTCTTCGCCAACAGAGAGGTCCTCAACGATGTCATCCTTGAGGTGAAAACCAAGTCGAGAATATTGTCTCCTCCCGTTGGCTCTCTCACCCATTGAGTCAGGAACTAGTTGTTCGCGAACTCCAAGAGTAGTGCGTTCTCGCCACAGGGTTCTCTGGTTTACCAGTCAACTTGTGTGTTGAAATCCCCCATGATGATACACATTCTGTCTTTTACAAGTTCGCCCAAAAGCTGGTACAGACTCATATCCTCTTCTAAGAGTTGGGCAGGGGGGTCTGTAAAGCACTAGGGTCCTGTATCTGGCAGGACCTATTTCTAGGTCAACACCTAGTAATAATTCATGGTCGGATACGATGTTGCAATCCGTCGAGTTGAGAGTATCCTTGACATACATCACCCTGCCACCCTCTCTGTCTGGCCTATCTTTCAGGAAGAGCTGGTAACCGGGAATCTTGAATTCACCTTTAAAATCTCGGCTTGAGGTTTTAATCCACGACTCCGTTGTGGCCACCATCTCAGGTTCTTCTGTTGCCTCGAGGCCACGAAGTTCAAGTTTTGTTAAAAGCGACGGCTAATTTCACATTCGTGATTTTCTTTTCCCATCTTTCGATTTGCCTTATATTTGCTTTTATGTCTGGGTTGATCTCGTGGATAAGTTCGCCGAAATTCATTAAAAGTCGGGTTTTAAACTTAGAAAAGGAATAAGAAAAGCTCCTTTAGTAAAACACTTTATATCTTATTCGTTTCGATACACTTGCACCATCTTCAGAGATTAAAATAAAAATACAAGTAAAAAGAGTAAACGTTGATTTATATATCAATGAATTATAACAAATGTACAAACGAACGGGAAGATCTGCTAGTGTAAACATACTGACGAACTTGTAAGCATATTGGGACAGGGTCGAGAGGGTTAGGCTGAGAAAAGCAGGTCAAATTCTTGGTCACATTCAAGGCGATGAAGGGTCTTGATAGGGGGGTGGGGTAGGTATCCCTCGTGGGTGGACTCCTAATTTTTCCCCTAAGTAGTATTCTGTTTGAATTGGTTTGAATGTTAAGCTTGAGTTGTCTTTGTTGTATGTGAATAGCTTCTTAAAAAAAGTAGTGGTCGGCGATCTGGTGCATGGTCAATAATTTTGGTCTTTTCTTCTAAGATTTTCCTGTTGAGAATAGTTTCATGGTTTTGACTTGTATGGTTTTGAGGGGGCGCCGTTGCTTAGGTGGTAGGTTAATCTTCTCGAGAGTTTAGTTTCCGTCATTCCGATATATGAGTGGGGGAGGAGCTGAGTCTCCTAGGTTGCATTTGTATTCATATATTAGGTGGGTCCTTTGTTTATGTTCAGGTATGGGCTTCTGATTATTTTTCACGATGAGGCTGGCGGTGCGTCTAGTTTGATCATATATAGTTAATGTTATTTTCTGTTCAGTATTTGTAGGCTTTATGGAAGGGTTAATAATTTCTTTGATTACCCTTTCATCGGTTCGATACTCTGTATTCATCGTATTCTTATAAAAAAAAAGTTTGATGTTATTTTCTATGTTGTTGTCTCCGTTATTGTGTTGTTCTTTGAAATAAAATTGATCCATTTTCTTCTTGATAGCTACCTGTACCTCACGGTTACTAAATCCATTGTTGACGAGTACTTGGGTGGCTCTCTTAATCTCAGTGTGTGTATCTTTCCAAGTATGGCAATGGGTGAAGGCATTCATGTTCTTCCAGGATTCTTGTTTTTAACGTATACTTTTGTGGTAATCTTGTCATTGTTTATAGTACCTAAAGCGTCAAGAAATGGAAGTTGGTCGTCTTGGCTTCTCTCAACTGTATAGTTGAGGGACGAACATTATTTAAATGCTTTTAGGAGTGTTGGTATTTCTTCTTCCGACTATACATTTATATAAATATCGTCTATGTATCGGCAGAAGATATGAGTTCTGGGAATTTGCGAAAACTCTTTCTTCTACTGCGCCCATGTAAAAATTTGCGAATAGGACTCCGAGACCCTGGCCTAACTTGCTCACAAGTTCGTCAGTATGTTTATATTAGCAGATCTCCCCGTTCGTTTGTACATTTGTTATAATTCATTGATATATAATTCACTGTTTTCTCTTTTTATTTGTATTTTTATTTTAATCTCTGAAGATGGTACACGTGTATCGAAACGCGTAAGATAAATAGTGTTTTACTAAAGAAATCTTTTCTTATTCCCTTTTTTAAGTTTAGTAACTGACTTTTAATGAATTTCGGTGAATTTATCCACGAGTTCAACCCAGACATAAAGGCAAATATAAGGCAAATCGAAAGATGGGAAAAGAAATTCACGAATGCGAAATTAGCCGTCGCTTTCAACAGAACTTGTTACGATGGAAATATTTTGCTTAACCTTTACTAAAATGACGAAACCACCCAAAATTTACACCAGGTTCGTTGATGACAGAGAACCTCACAATTAATGATGAACACCAATTACTACAACTCAAAAGGGACGCTTAGAATCGCATTCTGTTCTCAAATTTACATACGACTTAAGTGTAGTGGCTGTATTCCCTTCCTGGACGTAGACGTAAAACAAAACAGCGACGGAAAATATACCACCACCGTCTATCGAGAAGGGACGACTTCGGTTGATGCCTTAACGCCAAAAGTGAGTGCACCGAGAACTATAAAAATCGGTAATGAGCTCACACATAAGAAGAGCCATCAAGAACTGCTCAACATGGACCGCAATTGATAAGGAATTTCGAAGATCAAAACAGATCCTGATCAATAATGGCTACTCAAACAGAGAATTCGACCAATTACAGAAGAAAATTCCCAACTCCAATTATGAGGTAAAGGAGGGAAGAAAAAAACAACAAACTAATACAACTCTACTATGAGAACCAAATGATGGATGCTTACAAAACAGACGAAAGAATACTACATGATTTTTTAAAAAGTAACACTATAAAAAAATAACAAGTTATCCTTACGAATTTATTATAAAAAACACAAAAGTAAGCAACTTATTAATGAAAAACAACCTCCGCGAAAAGCAATCGATCTTAAAGGCTACAAATGTGGTATACAAATCCCTCTGAGGACTGTAAACCCCATCCAAATAATCAATATATAGGTATGACTACTACAACCATCAGCCGGCGCCTAACGATGCATTTGCAAGAAGAATGAATTTAAACACATTACAAAGAAAAGCATAACGCACAAATTACAAGAGCAACTCTGGTCGAAAACACTACCATACTCAGAAGAAACCCTGACCTTCACCGCCTAAAGATTCTGGAGGCTCTTCTCATTAAAGAGATGGACCCCAAACTTAACACCCACTGCACCAGTTCCGAGCGAGTACTTCACCTTTTCTGCTAAAGGAACATGGTACTCCGACTTTGACCTATAAAAGTACCAAAGAACGAAAATCAATTTCCCAGAGGCAAACCCAAAGGAAATCACCAAATCAACATAGCCTCAACAATAACGAAGACTTCCGTCTGAAGATGCCTTAAGAAAGGCGAAAGCTCACGGCCAAAACTCAAATTAGTTGTAAAAAATAAAATGGATCTTCCTCAACTGATCTTTAATCTCCAACCAGATACAAAAAACTGCATTCGGCAGTTGGGACGTTCCAAAATATAATTGATAAAATCAAAATACAACCTGGCCTTTAACAAACAAACACACACACACACACACATATATATATATATATATATATATATATATATATATATATATATATATATATATATATATATATATATATATATATATATATATATATATATATATATATATATATTTTCTCCACGATACTTTCTATATTCAACTTATTAAATAAATTCTATTACCTATCTCATTTCCTCTTTCGCCTCGAGGAAAGTTGCTTAATGTCGCCAATTTCGTATGCGTCAATATATTAAATTAATAGTTAACTTACTTCAAACTAATTTCTCTTTTGTAATTATTATGTTTTTATTAATTTTACTTTTTATCTACTTCACTAGATATTTGATCATCCATTAGATTCAAATGTTAATTTTTTTTAGTTGTTTTGTTCTCTATTCTGTTATTCTTAGGCTTAAATTAAATTATTCCTTTGTACAACACATTTTTAACTTTTCTTCATCTCAAATTTTATTGAAATCTGCAAAAAGGTACTAAACCGCCTTATCATTCTTGTGGTAGACTTACTTCTTGTGCTCTCCTGAATCTGTAGGTAGAAGAGAGTAGGTAAAAAGGCAAGTAAAATAATTAATAGTGTAGGCGAGTTGCTGGATCACTGTTAGCCAGCGGCGAATCCACTTGGCCATCCTGAGTCTCAAAAACTAACTAATTCAAGTGAAGCTTTTACTTGGTACCATGAATGAAAGACCCAGGGTAGTCGCATTAACTGAAGTTAAACCTTTAGATATGAAAGAAGTTTAGAAGAATACAACATAGAGGGATATGAGATAGAGGAAAACAATATCTTTGGTAATGAAGGTAGAGGTTTCTTGATATATGTGAAGAGTGGTATTAAATATAAAAAGATCATTTTGAGTTCAAGTTTTCGTGAGTATTGTTGCTTGGAGATTATGTTTCAAGGTGACAAACTTATCCTAACCCTAATATATCGGAGTCCAAACAGTTTGGAGGAAAATGATAAATTGCTGTTGGAACTAATGCAAGAGATGAGTGAGAGGAGGCCAACTTACAAGATTTTAACTGGAGATTTTAACTTGTCTCACATAACCTGGAAAATTATACTACCAACACTGGAATTAATGATTTTGGAACTAAATTTGTGGAGAAAATGCGTGATTGTTTTTCGACTTAATATGTGAATGGGGTTACCAGAATGAGGGGTGAAAATGTGGGTAATACATTAGATTTGTTTTTCACAAATGATGAGTCAATTGTGGACGATGTTATGATTGGAAACCCTCTGGGGAGAAGTGATCATGCTGGGATTCAAGTTACTTGTAATATGGAGGAGAGTCTGGATCAAGAAAGAAAATACATGTATATGTATGAAAAAGAAGATTACGAGCTGTTGAGGATGGAACTTTATATAGAGATAGGTGGAATATCTATCCATCACCAATAATATTGAGGAAATGTGGGATAGATTTAAGTCGAAGCTCTATGGTGCAATAAATAAGAGTGTGACGACAAGAAAGGTTGGAAATTTTAACAAATACAAAAAGAGGACGATGAGGTTTTATTAATGAATAAGAAATTGTGGTCTAAGATAAAGAAGAAACAGAGATTGTGGATAAGAATGAAATCCTTAAAGGTAATCTATTTAGTAGGAGAGTGTATTGGGAGATTGAGAAGGAGTGCAGAAGACTGAATATTCAAATTAGAAAAGAAAAACGAAATGCAGTGAAGGTAGAAGAAAGGGAGATTGTAAGAAATGTGAAGGATAATCCCAAAATGTTTTGGAAATATGCGCAGACTAAGGTAAAATGTAAATCCAGAATTCCTGACTTATACAAGGGCAGTGATGAAGATGTAAAAAATGAAAGTGACTTAGAGAAGGTCGAAGTTCTAGTCAAGCAATTCTCAAAGGTCTTTGCATTGTAGCCAGGATGTGAGGTTCCAAACTGTGTGGTGAGGGATGTGCCTATAGTGGATTACCTAGGCACAGATTAAGAAAATTATTGGTAATTTGAGGGGCCATAAATCTCCTGGACCAGATGGGATTCATCCTAGGATCCTAAAGGAACCTGTGGAACAATTAACAGTACCTCTAGAAATACTGTATAAGTACTCCTTTACACATAAAGAACTTCCTCATGATTTGCTTATTGCTCATATCACTCCTATATATAAAAAGGGGGATAACTGATAAGTGTAACCAGGGTCAGATTAAGACCCTTAGAGGCCCTAAGAACTAAAAAAAAAAATTGTAATTCAAAATATAAACAATAATAAACCATAAAAATAAAGTTTTATTTATTTAAAATTCGAACTTAAATAAAACTTCAGTAAGAAGGAAAATAATATTTATTTTGTTATGGTTCCCTTTTATTTATAGTTGAATAATTAGTTTCTCCTACCTTTTTCCCTTGCAACGTCTTTGATCAAATCCTCATAACCAACCCTCTGCAACACATCTGCTTCAATACATAATAGAGATAAGGCATCCAGCCTGCCTTGTTGCATAGTTGTTCGAACGGAATTTTTAATTATATTTCAACCATGAAAATAAACGCTGGGCTGAGCAATTGGTGACCCTTAATGTTTAAAAATACGGAAGGCAATGTCTACATAAAGTTCAACATAACTGAATCTTGTTTTTCACATTTTCTGCTGTACTGAACTTATGGCGCACATATAAATGAAACTGCTGAAGATAAGCTGAGAAATTACTGATGAAGTCCTCTGGGTAAGCATCAATCAGCTTTTGATAGCCCGGAGAATAAATACCTTTGAATATTAGTAGAAGATGAAGTGACATTATATCGCGTATCTCTTCGAAAAAGAATATCTCTCTGCTTTTTTTTTTTTTTTTGTATATCTCTCCTCTTCATTTCAGCTCAGTTGGAAGTTTGTCAAAAATTGTGTAAAACGTGGTGATACGAAATTTATCTCTAGCATTCAGATATACTTCTGGTGTATGTATCTCCGTCTTTGGGTGCCCTATTTCTGATACGTTCGCAAGTTGTAGCTGCCTTGTAGTCAACATCTGGTAACATTTCCTCTGCATCTTTTTCATATTTTTCAAATTCATCTCGTGAAGTGCACAGTGGGCCAGTTAATGGTACATACATATCTGTACATGTTTTTTAAGTTCATATTCTCATTTTGTAGAACTTTGCTTAATCTGTGAAAATTCTGCAAAATCTCATTTCAAAAATTCAACATAAAAAAACGAATTCTAACTCTTGCATCTTATCTGCAATATTATTTGCTTTTCTTCTAGCGTCTCTCTTTTGTGACTGGTCTTCGGCTATATATTGTAATGCTTCTAATGCCTCCCATCTTGTATCAGAGAGGGATTTCAATACACTTTTATTTTTAATACGATCTTTAAGAATTTTCCACTGGCTGGTTGAGGCAGATCTACCATCCTCGACCCCAAAAAGCTTGATTCAAGAAGCCTTTTAAATAACTAAGTGCTCCCCCCCCCCTCCTACTAGGAAAACACTTGTTTTGTCTCTCACTGGATAAAAATCGACACTACCCTTATTTAACCTTAATAAACCCTCCTTCTTTTTGCCATTTGAAAAGATATGCAACGATTTACACTCTCTTCCATGTTTTGGTAGTTTTGATCAATTTAAATTTAAATTTTCTAACATGACCTATGATATTTACAACAAAGTTAAGAATATGAAGTTTAAATCTATAATTTTCCCTAAGGAAGATCTTACGATACTAGCGAAGTTATTAGGCATCACTCGTATTATTATAACTAGACTAGACAAAAGAAATGGTGTCGTTATTATGAATCGTAATGATTATTTTGAAAAAGTTTATTCCATTTTGACAGATACTTCTAAATTTACTGAGATTTTTGAGCCTATAAATAAAGTAGTCTTGAAACTTGAAGATCAGATAAACCGCTTTTTATCAAGTCTAAAGGAAGCTAAAATATTTACCGAACCCAATATTCACAAATATTTGCTAATGGCTAATTTCTTGCGCAGCTTTATTGTTTACCTAAAATCCACAAACTTCAAATTCAGTTAAGACCTATTTTGGCCTCCTATAACTTACCTTCATACAAATTAGCTAAATATATTGTCTCATTGCTTTCTCCCTTTTCCACTAATCAATTTTCCATTTCAAATTCATATGAATTCCAAAAAGAACTTTTAAATCATCATTTCACCTCAGATAAGTTTTTTGTCAGCTTTGATGTTAAATCTCTCTTCACAAACATTCCTATCTTTCCGTTCTCTATATCTCCCATTTTTCTTCTTAAGCTTTCATTGGTGAATGTAATATTCTCCTTAGCGTTTTTCCGGGTTGTGTTACCAATTTTGATTTCCTTGGGCCTGTAAATACATTTATATATATAGCGCGTCATGTGATTTTCAATTATTACAAACAAAAAAACCCGTGCGCCTTTTACTAAAAATACACTTGTCTTGTCTCTCACTGGATAAAAACCTACACTTCGTAATTCAAAAGGCTTCTTGAATCAACCTTTTGGGGGTTGAGGATGGTAGCTCTGGCTATGAGCGTCGTGGTCATATAAGTGATGAGCGCCTAATGACACAGGTTCAAATCCAACTTCTTTATTTATTTCCATATAACGGTTAAAATAGTTTGCCCTATATTTCCCTTCTCTACATCTCCCATTTTCCTTCTTAAGCTTTCATTGGTACATGTAATTTTCTCCTTAACGTTTTTCCGGGTTGTGTTACCAATTTCCATTTCCATGGGCCTTTATATATATATATATATATATATATATATATATATATATATATATATATATATATATATATATATATATATATATATATATATATATTCATGCAAGTAGTACCCATTTTAAGGATTTCATTGATCCACCAAGGATCCATTTGCGGAGGTTCCTCGCTCGGCCTACCTATCCTTCAATTTGGGTCAACAGGCCTACTTAACTTGCGATTTGAGATCTACAGCTTTTCCAAACTCAAGCTGAGTAAAACTTATTTGAGTTCTACAATGTCTCAGGAACGCCTCAATGAACTGGCATTAATAAGTATTAATCAGGAAGTGCCTAAACAAATTTCATTTGCAGAAACCATAGATGCTTTTGCTGCTAGGAAGTCCAGACGTGTGAAGTTTTAAAGAATATTGGAGATGTTAGTGCTACTTATCGCTTAAGATTGCCTTGTTTTCACTTTGTGCTCATTGTTTTAAGGAGTTTGTTACTGAATACTATAACCAAACAGGAAAGTAGACAATTTCCTTGCTCTGAATCGTTTAGATTTTATTTTTACTTTTGATTGCACTGTTTTACATTGATTTTTGGATTTTGCAGTTTTTTCAGAACATTTGCACTACACCTGTAGTTGTTATTTATTATATTATTATTAATATAATTATTAAAATAGTTTGTATTTTTTCTACATTTTGTTGTGTTTCAGTGTTAAATTTAAAATAACTAATAAATATGTACATGTTGCGGGGTTTTGGAGGAGGCACCAAAGTACCCTCTCGCCCGGGCAACAAATGACCTAGAGCTGGACCTGCTTCCTGACTTTGTTTCTCCAACTATGACTTCAACTCTGCGCCTTGTCTGCGAGTTAAATATGTTAGCAATGAGTCTCTGTGAGTAGTGCTTTTCTCATGCTTATCATTACAATAGTATTTTGCAAATCACTGTAACCAAATTTCAGAAATTTTTATGGCGAAAAACAGTTTACAAACAAAACAATCAACTGATCCTGTTGTTGGTAAATACAGTAACCACTGTTTCTTGTATTTCTCACTATTGGCTTTTTTCCTCAATAAAAAGTTTCTGTAAATAATAGCTTACTGGTTTGCCACTACTAAAATGCGGGTACGCCTTTTCAAAGGACCCATTGTAGTGTTGACAGTTATTCGGTCCACAAGCGATCCAATAGTCCACCTAATTGACAGAGAAATCAAGCCACAACCCAGGATCTTTTGCTAAATTGGGATTCTCTTCATCTTTTACAGACATAATAATTTCACAGCCATCTCCATGAGCCACTAAACTTCCATTTTCAGCAAATATTTGAGCCTTAGAATGTATTGTAAAGTAACTCGAATCAACATTTGCAGTAGAGATATCCGTATCAAAAGAATTTACAGTCAAAGTGAAATCAGTTTTGAGACAGGTGCTAGATGAACCTGCTTGTGACACCTCATATTTTGAATCTCAAGGGATAAAAGTGGCATTTACCGTATTTGCGTCCACTGCTGATGACGGAGATTAGTTTTGAGCTGCAATCTGTATATCATTTTGTGGAACTTGTGTGAAGAAATCGGTCAGCTTTGCAGTGCTACGCTCTATTTCCAAAATATTTTCTCCTGTTTGTTAGTTTTCGTTTTTGTGCACAACTTAACTGAATCCGTTTCATCTTGGTTCTTGGGGTCTGCTAAATACAGAAATAAAAAAATATTTTCGAATTATTATGCAGCAATCAACACAGTTACACATATCATAGGTAGAACAATACACCAATTTTCTTCACAGTTTATTCCTGAATATTATGTTTTAATTAATAAATACATACGAGTATTTTGTTTCAGAATCATCTTTTTAAAATGGTTCTACAAATTGTATAGAAGGAATAAAGATACCACTTATAATTTTTTGAGGAAAAAAACATCAAACACAAAAACATGTGGGATGGGGGGAACATTTTTTCAGATATCATTTTCAGATATCATTTTTACGATATCATTTAAAGTTTTTGATAAAAAAACATCAAAAACAAAAATCGATATTTTTTGTGATTTTTATTTTTTTTTACAAAAGTAGCCATAAAATAATAATCTTTACGCATTTTGTAAAACCCTACGATCATTTTTTTTTTCTTATCCTTGTGTACATAATCCAACTTGCAGAATAAAAAATATGAGTATACTCCGGATCCTTAGCGATTTTAAAATAAGAACATCTTACACGAAGATTTCTATTGAGCCTTCCCCGAAGAACACTAAATGACAGGCTTTTGGAAGCTTGTTTGAAATCATATCGCCCGAGAAAGAAGCCTCGACTCACGGAAACAATGATGAAGACATGCTATTCCTTGTCAAAGAATCATCTTGAGTGGATTTCAGAACAATGGGAAAAGTTATGAATGACACATCTAGCTAACCAGTTACCTGTAATTCATAAAAAAAAGCATTAATACCTACTAACTTTAACAGTGCCAGATTTTTGGAATGGTTCCAATCTTCTCAAACCATAAAGTTTATTTGATGATTCATTACTTCATTACTTTTCCAATACTTATATGGTTGTTCAACTACTTATATTGTATTTTCTATTATTGCAGGTAGTTTCTTTGACGAATCAATCACGTGTAAGAAGGCGGCCTGGAGAAGAATTTTTAGCTGAATCTGAGGAAAACAGTAAAATTTTCAACGAAAACCATGGTGTGGGGAGCCAGTTTTGGTGCTTGGAGCAAGTCGTTTGCACATTGTTGAGAAAACTATCAACCAAGAAAAGTATATAAAAGTTCTTAAAAGTCGTTTACTTCCTCAAATAAGGAAATGTTATGGCGACAGCCCTCGGATATTCCAGCAAGACTCTGCCCCATGCCATACAGCAAAGTCAGTGAAGGCATGGTGTGCACAAAATAGAGTTCAGCTGTTTCCATGGCCCGGAAATTCCCCGGACATGAATCTGATTAAGAGTTTATGGTGTGTGTTGAAAGATAAAGTACACACAGAGCCTATTACGAGCAAACAACAACTCATATGTCGTCTCATTGAAATTTGCTTAAGATCTAAGCGAATCCAGGAAATGTGCAAAACATTGATCAATGCCATGCCAACACATGTTAAAGCACTCATGGATGCTAAGGGTCGCCAAACTGCTTACTAATGAATGTAGAAGACTTAACACTGTGCCAATCTGTCAAAATAAATCTATTTGCAATCAATAAATTCGGTTTTATTACCATTTCTGTAGAAAAAATATTCAATATTTTGAAAAATGCATAATAATTCCGCCAGTACTGTATATATAATTTACGAACTTGTGTTTGGGCTTAGTTACGAGATAGGAGTTTATTTAATACGGTAATAATTGGGTTGCTTTAAGAACATTCTAACTTAATTTGGCTACACGTTGGGTAAATTGAATAAAGGTAACTGGACAGAAATTATCATAAATTTGACTAGGTAAGAGTTGAAATACGTAATGTAATGAATGTGTGATAATGATAGACGTCTTTATTAATGTTGGAACATCAAATAATATTTGGAATATTAAGGGCAGTATGGTCTTTTGAGGACGGACGCACGGGTGAAATGCATTTCTTCGAAAAGGACGCCAACGAGGAAGAATGTTGGTAGACTATAGGAAAAAGTATAGATGTTTAATTTGAATATGAAAACGTGTTTAAAAATGGATAGGAAAAGTGTTTTAAATAGGATTGACAAAATATGCTTTTATGTTTGCAGGGATTACAGTATATTTCAAGATCTACTACTACATACGCGCTACAGCATGGCAGCCAACCCTTTTCAAATCCCATGCAAACAAGCTCCAGCCCGCTCAGAATAACACTGTCACAGTCATCTCGAGATTCACTTGAACCACACCAACCCCACATCTACACACTCTCCAAAAGCAACTCCACATTCACTTGGACATCATCGGAACCTAAAACACCTCAGTAGAGCAATGACCTATCACAACCTAACAACGAACCTCAGTAACAACTAGATAAACAAGAAGCCCTAGCACACTATTTCCAACACCTGTTCCGCCCCCTACCCCTCCCATCAGGCAACCATATCCAAATAAAACACATCCAGTCCACTCTCACCCAAAGACACCTGGAAACTCAACCACAAAACAATATGTTAAATGAACACCCAATCCCCCTCCAAATAAATCCATCAGAGAAGTGATTACACATGGTACACATAGTAATCCCGTCCCAACTAAGGTCCCGTCATTCCACATTACTTCAACGGTACAAACCAAGAATAAATATCACCCCATTACCAACCTACACCAGATGTATGCAACACACCGAAAACATCAAACAAGTCTGACAGCCCGAACCTCAGACACGCACACAACGCTCACGAACTCTTCGACCTCAAGGACCTGTAGACTCATCCTGGAGAACTGGTAGGCTTTCTAGGGATGCCTACTCCGCAAAAGAGAAGTAAGGGAGATGGAAAGTAAAGTATATATATATATATATATATATATATATATATATATATATATATATATATATATATATATATATATATATATATATATATATGCACTGGGAGACCACTACAGTTTAAGATGGTTGTGTCATGGATGAAAATACGCGAGGAAGGGAGAAAATAATGGAGAATCAGAACTGAAAGGTTATGGAATTAGCGAGAATGGGTAGCGTATGTTAAAAACCTTAAAAATAGAAGAAAGGGAATATGTGCAACCATGAAAAGATAAAACAAATATGAAATAAATTTAAGGATCTGGTAGTAAGTAATGCAAAACCTGGGAAGAGGAAGCTCAATGCTGAATGTGAGAAGGGTGAAACGAAGCGTGTAGTGTAGTGGAAAACATAAATGAGGCCTACATGTATTCAATGCTTAATAGTTCAGTGGTAGACAAGGTGATGGGTTTGAATTCATACAAGATGAAAAGAAAGTGAAAAAAAAGTGATGAAACAAGAAGGCAAACGAGGCGTTTAAAACCAAACGAAGAATGAAGTTCGAGGTGGTAGCTGAAATCGAGACTGGTAGGAAGGGAGGAGAACCGAGGAAAAAATAACCGTGTGAACATCAAGGGCAAGAATGGCTGGGTACTTGTGAACAATGGAGAAGTCAAAAGTAGATGTGGAGAAGACTTAAATGAGTTGTATAATTTGGGCATGGAAAATTACGCAAATGTAATTATGATTGGCTTTGTGGGTGTTGTAAAGGCGCGTATACAGTGGGCATCCTCTGCCCATAGATAGCAGAGGCCATGGCGACTTTGGTACGCCGTGATGAAGGAAGTTGTTAGGAATGTATAGGTTGAGGTAGGCTTGTAAAGAGGGGCTCATATATTGTGAATTGCTTATGTTCCATTTTTGGTAATTAAACTTGGTGACCGACCAGGCTTAAGCGTTGCCATGGGTCTCGGCTAAACGATGCTATGAACTAAAATGGGGATCGACGGAGAAAATTATGCCTGGAAATAAATGAATTTTAATTTTTAAGGAAAATTTAGGAAACCATTTATAAGGGGTATATGTCTTTATGCTCATGTATACCCAAATATAATATAAGATTGAACAACGCTTAGTAGAAATAATAAATTAACTTTAAGCAATCACAAGAGGGAAAGTATCTCCAATGATCTGGGGCGTTTTGTGATAAGAGGATAAATGGTTATTGCATTGATGGTTTCCTATGGTTCAAATCACTTACAAGTGCCTTTGAATGGCTAAATGAGGCTTCTGCCACTAGATGGCGCCATCCAGCGCCAAATCCGATGGCAGATTTGAAATCTACAGGGTGAATAACCATATGTCCCATGGTCGCATGGGTCATTTCATGGCTCTAAATGGGTACAATTGAACTTTACTCCTTTTGAAAAAAAAAGCGTTGCCTTGACCTGGCGCTTCGCCACAAGTAACAAATTATTAAATAAATATCTAATGAGGAATACGCGTGTATAAATGGTTGTTGATCCATTAACCCGCAGGTAAGTACCCTGTGTAACTTGTTACACTTGGTACCCGGAGGAACTGCACATCCTTCCGGCTTGAGTGCAAATTAGGGAAGCCCTGATGTCACTGGGTTAACGTGAACACTCTGATGGGGGCTTGGGAATGTTGGGGCGCTTCCCCCTCGCCCCCTCTCAGCACTACTTGATCTTTATTATTATTAGTATTGCTATTATTATCATTCTTATTAATTATTATTATTATCATTTATTAGTGTTATTATTTATTGTTATTATTATTCTAACTATCCCCTCAACCTTTTGTCAACCAGCTCTTTGTACCAAGAGGAACTGTTCTTCCGTGGACAGAGCTCGGCCCACTAGACATGGTGCCTGGGTGGATTGCATACCATCCTGGGATCACATAGCACCGGGGTACGATAATAATAGAACTTAAGCCTGGGTAACCCTTGGCACGCGTGCCAAACGTGGCACACCAACGACTTCTTACCGGCACGCGAAGCCAAATGCTTAACTTAAGAAAACTAAATAAATGTATCTCCAACTTCTTTTATATAGCAACCGCATTGTGTACAACCTGTTATAAATTATCTGTTATCAGTGAGGCAGCAGCAGAAGTCTTATTGATGCGATATAAATAAAAAGGTTTACAATTTTTCTTTCTCTAGTTTGGATTTGTTATTTTCTGCTTAAAATGGTAAAAATTAAATTATATTTAATATATGTATATTTATAGGTAAAATAACTATTTTTTTCTTGTAATTTTTATGCATCATAAGGGGTTAAGAATGAATAAAAGAACATCTTTAATTTTATATAATTTTATTGTGTTTTAGTCAAGTATCGGCACGTGAGAAAAATTTGAATTAAAGATATAGCCAATTTTGACACACCCACTAAAAAAGGTTGGCCACCTCTGTAATAGGTGATTATCCGGATACCTTACTCGTTAGTGGACCCCCATATCTCTAATTCTTTTTATTACAAACCACCTACTCCTTTACAAACCTGCTCCTCTATCCACATAGATTCTGGCTGCCCTGCGCACTTTCATCCTCTTATGGGTCCTGAATCGAGTGTCACTGTACACCATAAGGGCAACCATAAGGCTCTGCTGCAAGGGCCCAATGCACGCCGGGTAAGGCAAGTATTAGCCACGGGGTGTGTTGGGCTGTTGATTCTGCTCACTTTCTTCTCGTATCCATATAAGGTAGCTGAGTCGGCAGCATATGGTAATTGTGTAGAGTATGGCCGGATCCGAGTCCTAGCTTATTTTGGGCTATTTTTCCTAGCCACTTTTTATTAGCTGAAATCTATGTGGACGAAGTTTATGGCGATTTCCGATTATATAATGGGGGGCTGTGCCCCCCAGACCCCCCCCCCCCAAGAAAATGATTGAAATCTCAGGATCATCGTAGGCCCATCCCACCGACGAGCCGTCCCCGCGATCTGTGTGGGAAATTTTTCCCGGACATTATCTGCGGTAGCTGGAACGCACTTCCGGTGGAGGTTGTCAACAGAAATTCTGTTGACCAGTTCAAGTCAAGACTAGACAAAGTCTTGAAAAGTGGCCGTTTAGGGAGGACTTAAGGCAATTGAGCGGGGATGTGCCCGCTCGACAGCTAGTCCAAAGGTACCCTCATTGAATGGACCGTAAGGTCTTCTAGGGTACTTATTTTCCTTGTAGCTCCTTGTAGCTCTCCAACAACGAGCCGACACTCAAAATAAGCTAGAATCACATCCGCCCATACTCGCAACATTTACCAAGCATAATTTCTGTTCAAAGCTCGAGGACAATTTCACCTTAATGGCTGATCGTTTTATCAAGGCCCATCTTAGTTCAAACCCCCTGGGCCGAGTATGTGCAAATGATCACCTTCTGGAATTTTCTGATCCTATAGGGACTTTTCTCTTAATCTCCTAAGGCATTAGAAGGACATAGTATCTATTTTCTATGCAGGCCCATTGAGATCCGCCCCCAAGCGCGGTTTCGTTCCTCTAGGTACCGGGAACGACAAGGTAAAACAAGGCACCACTTCGACCGGTGGAGTGACTCCCCTCTCACCATCCTAATATGGCAAAGGGGCTTCCTCTTTGTCATCTTTGTAGCCGCCATGAGCTTTCTCAGAGCCTCCTCTAAACTATTTCACATAAGAGAGAGAGAGAGAGAGAGAGAGCGAGAGAGAGAGAGAGAGAGAGAGATAGCGAGAGAGAGAGAGAGGGAGAGGGAGCTTCTCCCTCTCCTTTCTAGAAGGTTTCGCGGGTTTTCCCTTATTGCCTTATTTTGAGCCACTCTTGAGCAACTCCAACTTAGTAACAGCAGCACTCGCCCTTTCCTATCACAGAAGATTGCTACGAGAATGGGCAGGCGGCCCAAAATTGACCGCTGCTAGTGGGGACAGCTCGGTAGGGCCAACTCCCTTAGAGGGGCAAAGATAGCGAAGCCCGTCGGTCCGTGCCAACTACCATCCTAGAGGCATGCATATACACTTTTCAGAGGGCCAGTGTGATTGTCCCACTCTCTTTTCCGATGGAGGTTCATTCGCCAGCCAGAGACTTGACAGCGACTGAAGGGTTTTGCGACTCCATCACCACGAGATAGAGACAAAGCAGGAGGATGCGCGATTTACTCCCGACATGATGTCTATGTTCTTCTATTTGCTATAAATGCCTCTGTTCAGGCAGTGGCAGTGAGTTTCTCCTGGATAGTAGGCACATTCCACCGTCAGCCGACTTCTACGCGTGGAATTTCCTCCGCTTCGTGGTACGGTTTCCGTGGACCTTTCTCCTGCTTGGGGATATGTACAGTAGAAACCTCCTCTGCGGATACTACTCGATAAATCTCAGGGGTCAGGTCATTGATGGCCTGACCGACGAGCTAGAGATAGGTGTCCTAAATGTGGATGAGTTTACGCATCAGTGTTCGATACCCACTTCAGTTACCTGTCTTGATTCTATCCCTGTGGTCTCAGGATCCACAGCCTGATTTAGGGTGGGAGGTGGTCGATGACCTCCATAGTAGTGATCACTTTCCCATTCAAATATCATTTTCTAGATCAATGCCGCTTGAAAGACCACCTAGGTGGTGCTCAGACCGGGCGCGGTGGCCGCATTTCAGGAAATGACTGATGTCTCTGTCCCAGTCGGAGTTTAGGTTGGTGGATAAGGCCGTTGAGTTCTCCTGCAACCTTATCGCCATGGGCTTAACTACTATTCCTAGAACGTCCTGCCGTTTTGCACGCCGACCACTCCCATGGTGGTCAGCCGAGTGTTAGACGGCCCTCAAACAGAAGCGTTATGCTACATGCGCCCTAAGCGCCGCCAGAACGACTTCACTGTCGGTGAATTTCGTCGAGCTAGGCTAGGTTCCAGTATATTTCGATGCACGTCCGCCGCTTTTCTGGGCGGACATACATGTATTCACTTAACGGGAGAGACACCCTCTAGCAGAGGTGTGGAAGTGATTCAAAATGATTCGGGGCAAGTTCTAGTCCCCTCCCCTCCTGTTTTTCAGGAGAATTGGGCGCAATCTCGGACCAGTTGTCCGTGGCGGAATCTTTTGCGACCGATTTCTCCGCATTCTCAGCCTAGATGCTGCTTCACCAGCATTCAATGTATGCTCTCATGTCGCTGAAGGTCACCGACTACGCTTTCCCTCGAGAGGTAGAGAACACTTCAACGATAGGCTTAGATTGAGCACCACGCCACAGTGTTTTCCGATCTGTAAAAGCCTATGATACTGCATAGCGGTACGTTATCATGGATACCCTTCACATGATGGGCGTGAGGGAATGCCTCCAAATAATTATTTCTGAGTTTTTGCGAGATTGTTGATTCTGCCTACAGGCAGGGGAGCCCTCTCCGGCCCAAATAAGCAGGAAGAGGGCGTCCCGCGCGGAACTATCATCAATGTCACACTGCTTGCCCTAAGCGTCAAGGGTATCACATCGGTGTTGCCGGAAGATACTCTTGTTACGCTTTACGTGGACGACTTTTCGATCGCTTTTGGTGCGGCCCAGATGCCAACTTTGGTGCGTCGACCCTAACCGGCATTAAACCGCATCTCTCGCTATGTCGATGCACATAGGTTTCTGTTTTCTTTGGCCAAGACTAAGCTGATGAATTTCTGCCACTATCCACGGTTCCGCCCTGACCAGGACTTGTTTATAAACGGGTTTTGCCTTTACGTGGTGGATTCGCACTGTTTCCTTCGTATTGTCTTCGACCAATGCCTCACCTAAGAGGATCCTATTGGCAGCCTCGTGGTCTCTTCTGCCCGCGTCATGAGCATTCTTCGTTCCTGACTTTCTGCACTTTGGATATGATACGGATACTGCCTTACTTTTCTACGGATCCTTTGTTCGTTCGAAGCTTGACTACGGAAATGAGTTTTACGCATTCGTAACCGAGCGTGCATTGCGGAAGATGGACTCGATACACCACACCGGTCTCCGCTTGGCGCCCGGTGCCTCCCCTCCCCCTATTGAGAGTCTACTCCTCGATGCTTGGGAGATGCCACTCGTTCTGCGCTGTTCACAGTGCATTGTGCATTGCGCAATTGTACGCGCGAACCCGGCGCCTCTTGCAGTCACCAACGGCTCTCATTGCATCCACGGCCGACATCGATGGTGCCTATGGCGTCGAGAGACCCAGTGCTCCATAAGTCTTTTGGGTTTAGGGATACGAAACTCCTTTGAGATCTCTGAATAGCTCTTGCGTTCAACCTTTTTTGGAGCACACTTCGTGTCATGCTGGATCAGTGCCAGCGTACACGGATGGCTCCACCTCCAAGGAACGGGTCGGCTTTCACGCCTCATCTCCTTTTTTGTTAAGTCAGCGCGGCTCTACCAGGCGCTGGTAGTATTCCACCGGTCGGTACGATAGATAACGCCGCGTGTCCACTTCGGAGAACAGATTGTGATCTTTAGGATTCAGAAAGCGCCCTGAGTGCTCTCGGAGGATTGTAATCTCTAACGTCATAGTTGCCCCAAGCCGCGTGGATGTCGAGATTATCTTCTATTGGGCTCCTGTACACGTGGGAATTGCGGAAAATGAAGGCGCTAGAGTCTCTGAGAACTGGACGACCAGACCAGCGCTTTGCTCTTCCTCACACCGACTAAATGGGAGACGGCCGAGCGAGACTTAAAGTTACATGCTCTTGGGTCGCGACCTTTCACATTACCTAATCCCACCTCCGATGCTGCGACGCCCTCAGGTCACTTTCTGTCCTCTTTGAATTGGGGGCATTCGTAGGGCGCACTGCCATTTGATGAAGAGCTCCCCTTCACCTTACTGCAACGATTGCGTTTTCTCCCGGACTCTCCGGCACATTCTTGCTGAATATCGCATTATGAGTGATCTTCGCACATGTTACCTGTTTAGATATCAGGACGATGGGGTCGCTATCGCTTGTCCCATGAATTCGGGACGAGTTCGTGTACACAGGCTTGTGAAATTTTTCATTTACTTCATCATCCCCATAAGTGCTTTAAATGGAATTTGCCCCTGTACTGCATTGGCAGCTTTGTGAACCTCATAGAGTAAAACATGTCTGATATGATCTTTAGATTGGGAGGAAATAGGGGTGAATACTGAAAAGATTATGAACAATGTTTTATAACCTGAACGAAAAAAAAGTATAAATTGCTCATTGTCCCATTCATAAACGATAACAAGAGGCACTACTTTAATACCTACTATCTTAAACTTTATTCTACAAAATTGGATATTATTTTAGTTCCAACCCGATTCGTTATTAATATTTTCCTATTTCGTCATAAGCCCTCGCATCGGTTATTCGCGTTACGCCATAATGTTATTCATTCATTTACATATAACATACATTCCCAAATTTACGAACTTGCCCATAAAACTATCTCGCAAATTTTAGCCTTCAAAATGCTACAAGGGGGTAAAAGTGATTGTCTAGGGTATTTTGTGCGTCGATCATGAAACTGACATTTAGTTTTCACGAAATGGCTCCAGTTTCTTATAAATTGCGAAATAAATTTACTTTAAATAGTGAAAATTGGCTGTTAATCCGTTTTTATTTCATATTTTTAATAATTATTTTACCTAAAATTTCTAAATTTAATTATAATTATAATCAAATATATCAAGAAGAAAATATAAGAATCTTTCAAATTCTCTTTGTTACATATGTGACTGGTTAACATTAAAGATAAATAAGCGAAAATATACCCTATGATCAAAACCTTTTTAATTTATATTTTAACTGCAAATTAGCGATCAAAATAAATAATGGATATGTCTAAAGGAAATTTGAAGAATTGAAAATTTGAGTGCCGGAGTTGGCGTGAGGCACAAGATCATATTATTGCCTCCGACTGTTCTTTCTCTTTTGTGCACACTCCGAGTATTTATTGTTGCAATTAACCTGAATAATGTATGTATATATATATATATATATATATATATATATATATATATATATATATATATATATATATATATATATATATATATATATATATATATATATATATATATATAACAAATGCTATATAGAATATATTGTATATCGTTTAGTCTATAACTTCTTCACCACTTAATGTGTGCAAATTTCTAATTATGATGTTATGACGAAAAATAGATTGGCCGCCATCTTGGAGACACATTGTGAGTTGGAATCACATTATAGTATTATTATATATCATTTTGAAGTGAATTTTTTTCTGAATTGAAATATGATGTAGACATTTCATATTAATCAAATTTAAAGAAAATATGATAGATTTAAATAGCATTGGATGGGGGTGGGGAGGCTTATATGTCTGAAGTCAAGGAACGCAGTAGAAAAACTAGAGGCCTAACGAGATTTAGCAATTGCTTTTTGAATTCAAATTCAATGTTAGGCTTTCGAATTAGGAATATTACGAGTTTATTTAAAAATTGCAAGGAGTGGGGGTGCAACCACCACAATTAAGTGGGGATATGGGGCTTCGAACCCCATTTCGAAATTATCATAAAAATGATATAGAATACAATATGATGCGATTGTCCAAATCACTTTTTTTTTAATTTCCCCAATTGATTTTGTCCCGCAGGAAAAATGAAAAAGGTGTTTCCAAGTACTTTCGAACTTGAGAATGAACTGAATAAAGTTCGAAAGTACTTGGAGGCAACTTTCCTGCGGGACATTATATATATATATATATATATATATATATATATATATATATATATATATATATATATATATATATATATATTAGTGTAAATGGGTAGCAGACTTTCTTGTATGCAGATTTTGTTAAAGACCATAGTATATTTCGCCTTTATTAATTTTATTTGAAAACTTTCCATTTTTCTTATTTTCTTTTTTAGTTCATCTTGTAGATGGTAAACAACACATTTCATTTAAAAAATAGATGAACGTAGGAGAACTTGTTTACCATCTACAAGATGAACTAAAAAAGAAAATAAGAAAAATGCAAAGTTTTCAAATAAAATTAATAAAGGCGAAATATACTATGGTCTAACAAAATCTGCATACAAGAAAGTCTGCTACCCATTTACACTAATATATATATATATATATATATATATATATATATATATATATATATATATATATATATATATATATATATATATATATATATATATATATATATATATATATATATATATATATATATATATATATATATATATATATATATATATATATATATATATATAAAATTGGTGCTGGTGTATCTCATGTGGATTGTTTTCGTCCCAAATCCGACAATTTTGCTTGTTCACAAATCCATTCATCCAAAAATGCGCCTCGTCGCTGAAGATGATTTTTTTTTTTAAATTTGGGGCAACTTCCAACTGCTCTAGAGCCCAATCAGCGAACACACGGCGTTGTCTATGGTCCTTTACCTTAAGTTCCTGGGTAAGTTGGATTTTGTACAGGTAAAGACCCAAGTATCTACGCATAATTCGACAAACTGAAGTCGCAGAAAGGCCAAGTTCTTGTGAACGACGAGAAATTGACTACCTCGGATTTTCCCGTACACTCTCATTTACAGCAGCGACGTTTTCAGCAGACCTTGCTTTTCGGCGACGTACGGGTGTTGGCTGATTGTTGATTGACGCTTTTGCCTCGAATTTGGCCACCAAGCGTCGAACAGTGGACTCGGCAGGACGATTGTGGCGAGGATAGAAATCACGTAATGCGCGGAACGTTTGTCGAACGGAGCACTGATTTTGATAATAACATTTGATGATTTTCACAGGCTGTTCAACGCTATAACCTTCCATCGTGACTTGCCAAGTACTTCTGAACAGTTCACAGTGAGGTTGCCAGATGTCGCTTTAACAACATGGCCACTATCGCCTGACAAACCTCGAGCGTCCTTGCCGAAATACCCTTTATACGAGTATGTCAAAATTTGTATGAAAGTATAAAAGTTAGGAAACAATATGTAAAAATTTATATGAAAGTTTAAAGTTAGAACAAATATATATGTCAAAATTTGTATGAAAGTATAAAAATTAGAAAAAATATGTAAAAATTTGGATGAAAATTTAAAGTTAGATCAAATATATATGTTGAAATTTGTATAAAAGTTTAAAGTTAGAGCAAATATATATGTAAAAATTTGTAGGAAAGTATAAAAGTTAGAAAAAAATTATGTAAATATTTTTATGAAAGTATAAAAGTTAGAATAAATATCGATATAAAAAAAGAGTATATATATATATATATATATATATATATATATATATATATATATATATATATATATATATATATATATATATATATATATATATATATATATATATATATATATATATATATATATAAAAAGAGTTTATCAAAAAGCAAGAATTGTTAAAGCATAAAGATACAAAAGAGTTAGAAAAACATAGCAAAACAAAAATGCAAAAGATGCCCGAATCACCGGGGCAAAATAACAACGGTGTGTTTTCGCCAAACTATCTCTACCTCTATCTATCTACTATTAGGTTGAGGAATAAGTTCTTCGGTTGTTTTTTAATGTTTTGTTGATTTAAGTTTTGTTGACGTGATTTGTGCACATATTAAGAAACAAGAATAAATAATGAGAGCGTAGACTATTAGGCTTTTTCTTAGGCTACGTATTGAAGTTGAGTAATAAGTCATTGTGGTTTATTTAAAAGTTGTGTTAATTTAATTTTTGTTCTGTATCCTCAAAATGGAATGTCAAGTTGAAAGAAAGGCGCATTTTCGACACTTGTTGTTATTCATTTTCAATCGAGACGGGAACAATGCAAACGCAGCCAAAGCTCGTCGCGATATTTGTGTTGTGTACGGAGAAAATGCTTTATCACAAAGGACAGCTCAATGGTGGTTTTCACGTTTCAAAAACGGTCATTTCAATTTTAATGACGAAGAAAGTTCTGGTTGCCCCATTATGTTGGATGAAGATCGATTGAACGACGTTCTTCATGAAAATCCTCGTCAATCGACTTGAGAATTGGCTGTACAATTGGCGCGTGATCAGAAAACTGTAGTGAATCACCTTCATTCGATGGGGAAAGTTAAAAAACTCGGTGCATGGGTTCCGCACGCTTTGAGCGAAAGCAACAAACTTCAACGCTCCACGATTGCCGCAGGTTTGCTTGCTCGTCACAAGGCTACTCGTGGATATAAGGACAGATTTCTTCACCACATCATCCCTGGCGACGAAAAGTGGTGTGTTTATGTCAACATGAACCATCGAAAACGATGGCTTAGCTCCAATAAAAAAACACTTCCGCGATTAAAGCAAGGACTTCATCCACGAAAGACGATGCTGTGCGTGTGGTGGGATTGTGAAAATGCATCATTCTTTATGAGCTCCTTGCGAACAACGAGATTGTCAATGCAGAACTCTACGTTCAACAAATGTATCGACTCGCCAAAGCTATTCGTGAAAAGCGACCTCATTAACGTTATGGAGTCCTTCTGCAATACGACAATGCTCGTTCTCACATTGCCAATATGACAAAAGACGCCATCCAAACGCTTAATTGGGAAATCCTGTCGCATCCTCCATATTCGCCAGACTTGGATCCATCGGATATCCATCTGTTCCGATTGCTCTCCAACAATTTGCGTGGCGTTTCGTTCACTACTGATGTGGAATTAAGAACCTGGTTAGACAAATTCTTCGAGTCAAAATCCAGAGATTTTTAAAGCAGAGGCATCGAAAAACTAGTTGAACATTGGGAAGAAGTCGTATATAACAACGGAGAATACATTATTGATTAAATTGCATATTGTTATCAATTAAAAATGAATTTTCTAAAATTGTTAATAGTAATGAATAAATTTGATAAAACCGCAAGAACTTATTCCTCAACCCAATATTAAAAACTTTGAACATCATCATCATTCTACGTCCAGGATAAATTGTTAACACTTATCACTTAGTGTTCGTTAGTATACTGGTTAGCCCGCTTTCCCGCCAGGTGTTATGTAGCCAGTACGAATCTCCATCTGGATATATTTTAAAAATAAGAGAAAAAACTGACACTATTTAGTCCACAGACATAATTTGCCTCTTCCAGAAGATCCTCTTTAGTTTTAAAGAAAATTTCTGAAAATATAGTATTTATTCTGAAAAATATTAATGATAATTAGTACAAGTGGTTAATATGCGCATACTTAAAATTAGTAGCTTAACTCCCATAAGGAGGTGTTCGAGATGGTTTCTGATCAAATTCCACCTGGTCTTCCAGGATTGATGGAAACATTGTTACTTAGGTATAAAACATAAAATTATATGTATATTTTTGAAGGTTTATTTATAGCATAAAAAATATGAAATAATATGTATAGATTTAAAGGTTTATTTATATTTATACAAATAGCATTCTTAATTTACAACCCGTATAACTGATATTAATCATCTTATTAAATTTGCATACGTCTTATAGGTTAAGTGGATCAATTATCTTCATAATTTTCACTCATCCCTTGTTGGTGTAATGTGGCGATTACAATAGAGTAATATAGGCAAAGGATCGAGAATTATAATGAGAATAATGATTAGAGAATGTTATTTATAAAAAAAAGTTATCGGAATAACCGCGAGTAGAGAATATTCCTCAAGTAACCGAGGAGGATGAATTTTGAATCATAAAAGTATATATAGAAAGGGTATGTAGCAGGTTTTTTAAAAGTTGTTACACTGGGTTTTTTTTATCTTTCAAGAGGTTTACGCGTGTGATAGAGAAAGTTTCGTCAAACAAACTTAAAGTTCTATTTTTTCCATCACGTGTCATTAAAACGTCTTTTCCTTTGTTTACACATGTATCAAAATGGAAGTGAAAAGGATCAAGATTTCTGCTCTCCTGCGCGTGAGCCACAAGTCCGATATCGCCTAGAGGCTCAACCTCAGCCGGCTGACCGTCCACAGATTCACGAAGAGGCCCCCCCAAATGGGGAAAACTTCAAAAGATCGACCTGGTTCAGGAAAACCTAAAGTTTGCAACCTTTTGGCTGTGAGAAAGGACTTCGAAAGTGCTCGGAAGCTCAAATGACTACGATCATCAAGAAGAAGAACATCTCGCTGGCCATGGTGTCCTAGGCCGTTAAATAGCAGGGCGACATGAGCTTGGGGTGCGTGGAAAGGCATCTGTTCACTGACCATATATGAGAACAACGTCGGAAGTGCTGTTTTCGCCTTCTCAACGGCTTGAAAAGTCATGGCAATCGAATTCCATTTTTTTGCTGATAAAATAAAATCACGGTTGATCCAGTTATCAACAAGCAGAACGACCACGTGGTCAGCTTCGTCCAGAACTTCTCCAAGGTCCGCTATCTGTCCACGACCAAGCACCCGGTCTCCGTGATGATGGTCGGCGTCGTGGGTTCAAATGGCGAGAAGATGCTGGCAGTGTGGTTCGCGGCCGGTTACAAGCTAACTGTAGCCGATTAAAAGGATATCTTGGCCAGGAAATTCCTTCCCTGAGTGAGAAAGATCCCGAAGAAGGCGGACTATGTCTTTCAACAGGACGGTGCCCAGGCCCACAAGAGTAAGACCTTGCAAGAGTAGTTGGGGTCGAACAGGAACTTCCGGTCGAAGGAAATTTGGCCGTCGCAGTTGCCCGACCTAAATCCCCTCCTCTACAGCCTGTGGGCGCATGTCGATGGCAAAGCCTGCAAGATTCTCCACAGCGACGTCGACGAGCTAAAGTCCTCCGTTAACCGTACGTAGGCCACCAGCATTAGGAAGGACTTGGTCCGCAACGTGGGCGCAGCCTTTAGGTCTCGCCTGGAACGCGTGCTTGCTGCCGAGGGCGGCCACATATTTTAACACATTTTTATGTTAAAACAATAAAAACATGTCTAATTGCATAAAAATCATTGTGTCCTTTGTTGAGATCGTCACAACGAGTATATCAGGACTTTTGCAATACCCTTTATTCCGACACCTGTAGTTACACCAATGTTTGGTATGTATTTGGATTGTATAGCTTTGGCGAAAATTGCTTAAAAGGGTTATTTATGCACTTATTCTACTTCTGTGTGGAATAAGAGATGCAAGGAATGCTCTCCTTGGTTATCGCTTTATGTACGACGGGTGAATGTTGAGGTTGGTAGGCCATACGCTCATGCTGTTGTTGTATGTCTGTAAGTTTTATATGTATAACCTTCTGGAGGAGGTATATGTGGTTGTGGTGGTGTTTTACGCTGTAGGGAAAGTTATTCATACGTACTTTTCTAGCAGTTTAATTAATCATATACATGGAATCAATGATATCAAAATAAAAGATGTTATTTTCTATTGACGATGCAACGTAAGGGTGTAAAGCGGACGAGCGAGGAACAGTGAGATTGGTATTATTATCTTTATGGGAGGTCTTAAACTTGGGAAGCCGTACACCTGGAATTATTATTTATAAAGGCAAATAACCTCTGATAGGCTAACGGTTATTGTTGCTATGGGGATATGTTATCACGTAAAATGACATAAAAATAGGTGCTGGGCAGGATGTTTAGGGAATTATTGTTATGGTGTGGTGGAGCTGGGAGGGAAAACGTTGGAGACTTGGCTAGGGAGGCGCTGTTAGATTTCTCGTATAAAATGAGAACTAGGATACAGAAACTAATAATTATATAATCACACGTAGGGGGGAGGAAATACGTAAATAATTTTCCTATTTTATTTTCTTTCTCAGCTGCCCTCGTTGGTTGTGTCCTTACAGCTAATTTTCTTTCTTTTCTTTGCTTTTTTGTTTATTTCATCCCGACTTTCACTTTTATATTATCTGTTTGAGTGTGTTAGGGTTTTAATTCACTCATAATTGCTGTATTTCTTTTCTATTCTCTAATGTTTTCGTTGGATTTGGACTATGTACAGTCCAAATGAGACTAATATATATATATATATATATATATATATATATATATATATATATATATATATATATATATATTAGTTTTGAAAATTTACGTGATCACCATTGGCGAGCTGAGAATCGAATGCGCTATCCTGAGTAAAAACAAAACAAAACATTCAAGTGAAACTTTTAACCCGCTACCTTGTACTTCTCGGCACGCTACACAATCCTTCCTAGAATCAGAGCGTGTTTAGAAGATATGAAAGTGACGATTGACGTTTGGAAACGTTATAGAAGAGGAAACGCTCCCCCTCCAGGGTCTGGGTTCCATTGTAGATAGAGGTGCGTAGGAAGAGGGACAAATCGACTGCGCCATCTCGAGTCTCATAAGAAAGACTCATTCAAGCGAAGCTTTCAAACCGCTCTCTTGCAACTCTCAGCATGCTACACATTCCTCTTTGAAGCCAGAATCGCGCTCTGGTGCTGTTTCTGTAGGATGTGATAATATTTTTTGTAAAAAAAAATGTTTGAATCATTTTCAATTCCAGAAATGGTTCTTTCAACAGAAAAGCGTGAAACCACGGCTGTTCTGTGCCAAAGTAGCTTGAAATGCAAGTGGATAGTTGCTAAGGGCATTGCATCAAGGAACACTATCTTTTAGGTTATTAATGACTTTAAAAAGACGTTACATTCATGTGAAGAATTATTCTGTACGTCCAAGAGCTTCCAATGAATCTCAAAATCGCCTTCTGGTAAGTTCTTAGCTTAAGGATCAGGTTGCCTCCAATACCAAGCTTGCTCGCGATTGTAAAGAAGCAAGTGTGAACGCCTCAGCACGCACAGTGAGACGGAGACTTTTCGACAAAAGTCTCAAGTCGAGAAGGGTTGCGAATAAGCTTCATATCACTAAGAATAACTATACAGATAGGCTACAAGTTTGTAGGAAATTTAAATAATTGGGCATGGTGATATTCTCTGAAGAAGCTCCTTTCCGCTGGTTTAAAGCTTCTGGAAAATCCCTCATAGGATGAGAAAAGGGGTCAGCTTTTACGAGTCCTATGTCGCGCTCACGGTAAAGCGTCCGGACACTTCATGTCTGGGGCTGGTTTTCATCTAATGGAAATAGAGCACTGTTAATTTTGCACAAGAACACTGACATGAAGTCAAAATGGTTCCAAAGCGTGCTCATCAAGACCTTTTCTCATCAGTTCAGGACTAATTTGAGATGATAACTGTATTTTTCAGCATGATGGCAAACCCGGCCACAAATCAAAAGCAATGACATAGTTCTTCACGGAAAATTACATCGACATTTTGGGACCTTAATCCCGGAATTCATCAGATTTGAACTTAATTGAAAATTTGTGACCGATAATCAAACTGGTGGTTGACAAACAGAAGCCATCGAATTGTGAGAAGTTGCGGATGCTTAATGAAAAAAAAATGGCGCAATATCCCTTGTGATATGAGAACAAGTTTGGTCTCCAGCATGCAAAAACGAATTGAATCAGTTGTGAAGAACATGGGACATCATTATAAATGTTGACTCCGCCCAACAATTGACTGTATTAATAAAATAGGTCTGAGCTCTATTTTTTGTATATTTCACTTTCAAATGATGATACAAAAATACAAAAACAAATGTAACGTTTGATTAGTTATATAAACGTTCTTATATGGAAAAAATATAGTAGTCTCATAACCTTTGGTTATGATTACATAACTGTATATGCTAACCAAAGTGTACCTATGACCTTCTCCCACTCCAAACATGTAATAGTGCTCACAAGCATTAAGTTTCCACCTTTCAATAAAAGGAAGAAACACCCAACAATTTTGTCTCCGAATATATTAAGGATTGTCATAATTTAAAGATTTTTATGATAAAGAGCTAAGCATCATACTTATATATATATATATATATATATATATATATATATATATATATATATATATATATATATATATATATATATTGTATATCTCTCATGAGAGCGAGAGAATGGTGAAATAAATCCAACGTACCGCAAGAAAGAGAAAACGCAATAATTATTTTCTTCGGAAATAGTTATTTCCTACTTTGAAAAAAATCCGAGCTGGAGTGGGATTCGAACCAAGCACACTGAGGCAGAGAGCAACTACTTTGATCTTAATTAAATCGAGCCTTTAACCACTCGGATACGCGGACGACTAAAATCCCTTCCGAATAGACAAGTTTTTAAGGCACGCTTCGCAAGGTTGATCGGGACTGAGAAAGAGAGAGAAATTAATCGGGAATTCAAAGGACAAAGGAAAAATTGAATTAAACACGCGGTGAATGCACAATGTATATCTCTCATCAGCGCGAGAGAATGATGAAATATTTTTTTAAAGGCTCGGTTTAATTGAGATCAAAACGGTTGCTCGATTCCTCAGGGTGGTTGGTTCGAATCCTATCCAAGCTTGGATATTTTCGAAGTAGGAAATAACTAGTTCCAAAGAAAAAAATTATTCCGTTTTATCTTTCTTGCGGTATGTTGGATATATATATATATATATATATATATATATATATATATATATATATATATATATATATATATATATATATATATATATGAAAGTAGCACGTGAGGTTTGCAATGAAAGCAATGTCCTGCAGGAAAAATGAAAAAGGTGCTTCCAAGTACTTTCGAACTTTATTCAGTTCATTCTCAAGGATACCACAAGACAAAATATTATAATAAGGGAATATATATAAGCTAGTAAAGGATAAAGGACCGCCTCTAAGACAAGAAATCACCAATGACGAAGTAAGAGAGGGACGGGTAAATTCACATTAAGATTTAGCTATAACAGGTAGCAGGGTCAAACCGAGAGGCAGAAAGAGTCAAGAACAGAACCAAAAGGGTTAACACAATTAACGGATAAAGCAATAGTTTAAAGAGGGAGATTAGGAGATACATGACACGAGAAATAAGCAGATACGTAGGGGAGATGAGCAAGGAGAGAGGAAGGGAAATAAAAAAAAATGTTAATAAAAAATCAATGCAATAATTAAATTGACAAATCAGGTTCCCATAAAAATGAAAATTGCAAAAAAAATGCAAAACAAAATTAGGAGCCTGAGTCAAAACTAATTTCTTTAAGAATGAGTTTCTTTATAACAACATCAATTTTAAAAAGATCAGGGAAAATGTTTAAGTTATTAAATTGGCTTATACATGAACATCAAACAAGATTTCTTTTAATTGAGTCATTTGAGCGAAAAATAAATTTTACCGAATTCCAATTAATTAAGTGGTTATTTTTGGACATATGCACAAAAAACGCATTATTATTTACAGCTCTCCTAACATTGTATTTATGCTGATTAATACTGACAGATCATTGCTTTCCTGTCTGTCCCAAATATTTACTTGGACAAACAGAACATTCGACCGAATAAACTCCCCCAATATTATTACAATTATTGTGAACTAGAATTATTTTTTATAGTTAACTCGTGTTTGAAAGCAACTGAAATAAGAAAGTTTTTTAAAAGCCGGGGAAGGTCAATGAAACAAACAGAGAAGGGTAAAACCCCAATGTTTTTAACATTAAAAGGGATAGCAGGAGCTGTATTATAGAATGTCTTTTTTGCAGAGGAAAGACAGTTTAGAAGAAAGGGATAAGGGTAACATAGTTTATGGCCAATTTTATAGATAGGGCAGAATTCAGAATCCATATATTCAGGACTAACAACTCGTAAAGCCCGTAAAAACATAGAGGAATAAACGGAACGTTTGACTTTGGGACTATGCGAAGAGTAAAAATGAATATAAGAGTTTGAGTTAGTAGGTTTGCGATAGATGGAGTATTTAAAACCAGTCTATGTCCTATGAATAAGAAGATCTAGAAAGGGAAGGGTTCTATTATTTTCAACCTCATGGGTAAATTTAATGGAAAGGACGAGTGAATTAAGTTTAGTAAGAAAGCTATAAACATCTTTAGAATTAAACCACAGGCAAATGACATCATCAATATACCTTACCAAACAATAGGGAAGTCAAGGATAGTAGGGAGGAGTCTTGTTTCTAAAAACTCGATACATAAGTTAGAGAGAACAGGTGAAAAGCAATTAATTACCCATGGCTAATCCGAACTCTTGAAGAAAATATTTGCCATCGAACGAAAACTTACAATTTTGGTTACAAAGTGAAATGAGTTTCATAAAAATAGTAGCAGGTACGGGAAGAACAATATTTTGCAATTTATTATTAAGGAAATTGAAAAGATCTTCAACTGGAACTTTGGTAAATAATAAGCAGACATCGAAGCTAACCAGGGTAAAATTATTAGAATAACTGCTCCTCTCCCCTACGTATCTGCTTACTTCTCATGTCTCTCCTATTCTCCCTCTTTAGACTATCGCTTTATCCGTTAATCGTTTTAACCCTTTTGGCTCTGTTCTTGACTCTTTCTTGCCTCTCGGTTTGACCTTGCAACCTGTTATAGCTAAATCTTAATGTGAACTTTTCCATCCCTCTCCTACTTCCTCATTGGTGATTTCTTGTCTTATATGGCGCCCTTTATCTTTTACTAGCTTATATATACCCTTATTATATTATTTTCCCCTGCAGTTATCCTTGAGAATGAACTGAATAAAGTTCAAAAGTACTTCGAAGCAGCTTTTCATTTTTGCTGTGGGACATTGCATTCATATATATATATATATATATATATATATATATATATATATATATATATATATATATATATATATATATATATATATGCGGTTAAGGTAATGGCATAATTAGACAACTGCTCTGCTTCAGGTCCAGCAGGTGATCCTATCCTCCTTGAACTGGAAGACAACACTTAGGGATGACCCATCCATCATCCATTTGGGCTGATGGATGGGTCATCCCTAAGTGTTGTCTTCCAGTTCAAGGAGGATAGGATCACCTGCTGGACCTGAAGCAGAGCAGTTGTCTAATTATGCCATTACCTTAACCGCACCAATTTGTCTTGGATATTTTTCCATATATATATATATATATATATATATATATATATATATATATATATATATATATATATATATATATATATATATATATATATATATATATATATATATACATATATATATATATATATATATATATATATATATATATATATATATATATATATATACATATATATATATATATATATATATATATATATATATATATATATATATATATATATATATATATATATATATATATATATATATATATATATATATATATATATATATATATATATATATATATATATATATATATATATATATATATATATAAAATTCATGGGGGGGGGGAATATTGAGTGTATAGTATGCTATTAGAGTGATATTTTTACCCATATGTTGTAAGTATCTAGGACACATTGTAAATGATAGTGGTACATATGAAGTAGATTTCAACCACAAGACTTTGAATGGTAAAGAAGTTTCAAGGGCGATCAGAGGGTTAGTGAATATTAAAGTTTTGAGTGCGGGATGTACTAATAAGCTGCATGAGAGTAAGCTTTTGTATGAAAGGAGAATGACATCTAAATGAGAGAGAGGTGAAATTTATAACATGCGAGGGATCCTCAAGGTGTGCAATGAGTAAATAGAGTGAGGAATAAGGTAACAAGATGTAATTTGTTATGAAAAGTGGTATGAACGAGGTCGTGACTGAGAATGTTCTGAATTGTTGTAGGCATATAAGAAGAATTGGTGGAAATAGACTTGGAAAGAGAATATGAGTCGGTGGATAATGTGGAGGAATGTTTGAGAGAGGAAAGGCTAAATGAGTAATTTTTCAGTTGGCGAGATGCTATAGCACATAACACCGCATCGCTATGAAGGGAAACCTTAACATGACAAAAAATGATGGGTGGTTGTTTGCTCGATAGGGCAAAGAGAGGTGGAAGGTGTTGGTAGCTTCAGTGGCGTTGATCCACGCCCATCCCATTTAAGGGAAAATCGGTTTATGACGAAAATTATTATCTTATAAAGAAGAACCAAGTTTTAGATTATTATAATAGATTATAAACGAGAAGCGATAGAGTCAAACTGCGCGTACTGTGAGTCAAAACGGACATTGCGACGAATTTTTCTGCCCACAAAATCTTGAATAATTAAAATGGTCTTCCCACACAGGTTGTTAACAGGATCTCTGTGAATGGTTTCATGAATCACTTAGACCATCATTTTAAAACCCTATATTTTATCAAATGGGGGTCAGCCCCCATAGACTAGTTGTTCTTTTTTTAGCCCTTGATTTTTATCATCCTATCTTTATTAATCAAACTTTCAATATGATTCAATATAATATATAAAATATAATACAATTACATAATTACGAACCAGAAATTACCTTAAGACTCAAGACTAGTTTAAGAAAGAATTGATAAGGGTGAAGTCAGAATGTAGATAAAATTAATAGTTTCACAAATCTGATTTCTGTTAGGTCATAATTTTAAGTAATATTCATCGATTCTATACTAAAACAAATTGACTGTAGTGTTTTCAGCGGTATTCCTGGGCAAGATATTCCAGGTTTGTGTTATTTTATAAGAGAATAAATTTTGTGGTAATTCGAATAATGAGTTATATCTCATATTTGTTAACCTGTTTAGTATTTTAAATATTTAGTTGAGGAATAAGTTCTTGCGTTTTTTTATGTTGTGTTGATTTAAGTTTTGTTGACGTGATTTGTGCACATATTAAGAAACAATAATAAATAATGAGAACAAAATTTGCAAAGGTTAGGCTACGTCTCTTAACAACGTAGACTACTAGGCTTTTGCTTAGGCTGCGTCTTGAAGTTGAGTAATAAGTCATTGCGGTTTATTTAAAAGTTGTGTTAATTTAATCTTTGTTCTGTACCCTCAAAATGGAATGTCAAGTTGAAAGAAAAGCGCATTTTCGACACTTGTTATTCATTTTCAATCGAGACGAAACAATGCAAACGCAGCCAAAGCTCGTCGCGATATTTGTGCTGTTTCCGTAGAAAATGCTTTATCACAAAGGACAGCTCAATGGTGGTTTTCACGTTTCAAAAATGGTCATTTCAATCTTAATGACGAAGAACGTTCTGGTCTTCCCATTAAATTGGATGACGATCGATTGAACGACGTTCTTCATGAAAATCCTCGTCAATCGACTAGAGAATTTGCTGTACAATTGTCGTGTGATCAGAAAACTGTAGTGAATCACCTTCATTCGATGGGGAAAGTTCAAAAACTCGGTGCATGGGTTCCGCACGCTTTGAGCGAAAGCAACAAACTTCAACGCTCCACGATTGCCGCAGGTTTGCTTGCTCGTCACAAGGCTACTCGTGGATATAAGGACAGATTTCTTCACCACATCATCCCTGGCGACGAAAAGTGGTGTGTTTATGTCAACATGAACCATCGAAAACGATGGCTTAGCTCCAATAAAAAAACACTTCCGCGATTAAAGCAAGGACTTCATCCACGAAAGACGATGCTGTGCGTGTGGTGGGATTGTGAAAATGCATCATTCTTTATGAGCTCCTTGCGAACAACGAGATTGTCAATGCAGAACTCTACGTTCAACAAATGTATCGACTCGCCAAAGCTATTCGTGAAAAGCGACCTCATTAACGTTATGGAGTCCTTCTGCAATACGACAATGCTCGCCCTCACATTGCCAATATGAAAAAAGACGCTATCCAAACGCTTAATTGGGAAATCCTGCCGCATCCTCCATATTCGCCTAGACTCGGCTCCATCGGATTTCCATTTGTTCCGATCGCTCTCTAACAATTTGCGCGGCGTTTCGTTCAATACTGATATGGAATTAAAAACCTGGTTAGACGAATTCTTCGAGTCAAAATCCAGAGATTTTTATTACAGAGGCATCGAAAAACTAGTTGAACGTTGGGAAGAAGTCTTAAATAACAACTGAGAATACATTATTGATTAAATTGCATATTATTATCAATTAAAAATGAAGTTTTTCTAAAATTGTTAATGGTAATAAATAAATTTGATAAAACGCAAGAACTTATTCCTCAACCCATTACTTTGATAAGTTGTCCGCGCAGATAGCGATCCTACACTGACAGTAAATTGAGGTGCCTCAGTCTGTCTTCATATGATCTATTTCTAACTTCAGGAATTAATTTCGTTCCTTGTCGCTGGACGTGTTACAATATTGCGATTTTCTTTCACATATATGATTACCAGACTTGTACCACAATCTCCAATTTGTCTTAAAAACGCGCACGCCTTATACAAGGTAAAATGATGTCATTTGATTTGAACGTAAAATGTCCGGCTATGTAGCCAAGAATCATATTTCCCCTTTGTGGGCTATGTAGCCAAGAATCATATTTCCCCTTTGTGGGCTATGTAACCAAGAATCATATTTCCCCTTTGTGGGCTATGTAGCCAAGAATCATATTTCCCCTTTGTGGGCTATGTAACCAAGAATCATATTTCCCCTTTGTGGGCTATGTAGCCAAGAATCCTATTTCCCCTTTGTGGGCTATGTAACCAATAATCATATTTCCCCTTTGTGGGCTATGTAGCCAAGAATCATATTTCCCCTTTGTGGGCTATGTAACCAAGAATCATATTTCCCCTTTGTGGGCTATGTAGCCAAGAATCATATTTCCCCTTTGTGGGCTATGTAACCAAGAATCATATTTCCCCTTTGTGGGCTATGTAACCAAGAATCATATTTCCCCTTTGTGGGCTATGTAAGCAAGAATCATATTTCCCCTTTGTGGGCTATGTAAGCAAGAATCATATTTCCCCTTTGTGGGCTATGTAACCAAGAATCATATTTCCCCTTTGTGGGCTATGTAGCCAAGAATCATATTTCCCCTTTGTGGGCTATGTAACCAAGAATCATATTTCCCCTTTGTGGGCTATGTAACCAAGAATCATATTTCCCCTTTGTGGGCTATGTAAGCAAGAATCATATTTCCCCTTTGTGGGCTATGTAAGCAAGAATCATATTTCCCCTTTGTGGGCTATGTAACCAAGAATCATATTTCCCCTTTGTGGGCTATGTAACCAAGAATCATATTTCCCCTTTGTGGGCTATGTAAGCAAGAATCATATTTCCCCTTTGTGGGCTATGTAACCAAGAATCATATTTCCCCTTTGTGGGCTATGTAACCAAGAATCATATTTCCCCTTTGTGGGCTATGTAAGCAAGAATCATATTTCCCCTTTGTGGGCTATGTAACCAAGAATCATATTTCCCCTTTTGTGGGCTATGTAACCAAGAATCATATTTACCCTTTGTGGGCTATGTAACCAAGAATCATATTTCCCCTTTGTGGGCTATGTAAGCAAGAATCATATTTCCCCTTTGTGGGCTATGTAACCAAGAATCATATTTCCCCTTTGTGGGATATGTAAGCAAGAATCATATTTCCCCTTTGTGGGCTATGTAACAAAGAATCATATTTCCCCTTTGTGGGCTATGTAAGCAAGAATCATATTTCCCCTTTGTGGGCTATGTAACCAAGAATCATATTTCCCCTTTGTGAATCTAGAGTACATTGTTTTTAAAATTTCAGATCACTCGAGATTAAGACACCTAAATCCTTTTTCCATCTTGACTGTGTTTAAAATTTGACCACCCTTTATTGCAATCACTTCCTAGATTCACCTTACGCTTTTCCACATTTTCTGGCATCTTTCCGACTATTTTACAACTCTCTTCGTCTTTTTTCGAGTTTTCAGAGTGACTAATATATTGTCATATTTCCTAGTTTCCTGTGAATAGCAAATTCTGAATTTTTCCATCATAGATTCATGTTAAGATCGTTCATCTGTATTATAAAATCGAGGGTCCGAGAAAAGATACATGAAAAACGCGGCCTCTTTAATCCATTTTAGTATGCTGGTCCCTAAACCCTTCGATTTTATCTTTATCAAAAGTCTTTTATGTTGAATACTGTCAAAAGCCTTTATGAAATGGAGATAAACTACATCTACAGTTTTATCTCTGCAGAACGTTGTGGTCATATCGTTGAAAAAATAGTTAACCATGAACGTCTACTTCGAAAGCAGTGTTGCGAATCATTTTGTCGTAGAATGGACTCTCGACGATATACCATATATGACTATTCGTTGAGGGAACTTATTCAATTATATTTAGAGTGCGTGGTGTCTGGTCGACCGAGGTTATTTATCTTCAATATGCTTAAGAAGTGGAACTGAGCTCAAGGATAATAATATGGCTATCATTAATAAAATAGAGTTTTATTAATAAAAACTATCAACAACACACAAAACGGAAAATATTGACATAAACAGAGAATGGAAAAGGTCGTGGGAAATCTAGCTAATCCGAGGATTAAGATTTGAAAGAGATTTAAAAAGGTAAAACAAATAAAAATTAAAGGGATGGGATGGTTCGCTAAACCATTTAAAGCACAGAATAGGGTTGACAAAAGGGTTAAATACTCAAAGGTAACGTTCAGCTTACGTAATTACACTTGTTGTGCAGAGGAAGGTGACGTGAAGGAATCTTCGGTCCACTGGCGAGTTCCAGCCGAAGGATGGGGGGGGGGGGGGGGAATTAAATGATCCTAAAGTGGCTTCTTGGCAATGAGAACCGTTTCTTGGCGAACGGGCTTGAAGAACAATGGCTGTTCTACGTTGTTCTCTTCTGAACAACAGGGGGGGTGAGAACCGTCTCTTGTCTACGGGCTCAAAGTACAATGGCTGTTCTAATGTTGTTCAGCCGAAGGGGGGGGGGGAATTAAATGATCCTGACGTGGCGTCTTGGCAATGAGAACCGCTTCTTGGCGAACGGGCTTGAAGAACAATGGCTGTTCTACGTTGTTCTCTTCTGAACAACAGGGGGGGGGGTGAGAACCGTCTCTTGTCTACGGGCTCAAGGAACAATGGCTGTTCTAACGTTGTTCTCTTTCTGAACAACAGGGGAAGGGTGAGAACCGTTTCTTGTCAACGGGCTCAAAGAACAATGGCTGTTCTAACGTTGTTCTCTTTCTGAACAACAGGGGAAGCCTTATGGACTTAGCGTCATGAAGGCTCGAACCTTGGCACTCAAGGGATATTGGCTTCTTCTGGACAATGATGGTGGATCTCGAGGTAGAGGGCCCCTTGGTGCACAAGGTGAGACTGGATCTTAGTGATGTCTCGCGAAGAAAATCTGGATCTCGAATCTCCTCTTAGTGGTAAAGTTTCCATATACATAGTCGAGACATCCCCTTGGCATAGGGGACAATGGAGTGGGGGCTTCGAGGGAATGCACAGCCGCGCCTGAGAACAATACCTTATCTGCCCATAAGCCTAACTCAATCTGGCGAGGTCGGCCCATGGGGCGAAACGGGGGAAGATAAACCTCCTTGGTTAAACATTGACTCAGGTGGCGGCTATAATGCGCCCGGCTTCAAGGCGAAGATGCACGTGAGTAGCATCGTGTTTTTAAACAACATGTGATAACGGTTGAAATTAAGCGGCCTCAAACCGTTCTATCACACATTTATTTAGTTATTTACTTCCGGATGATCTACAATCCTATCCTTAGCAATGGACTGGAAGAGTTTACCAACGAGCGAAGTAATAGAGCTGGGCAAAATTTTCAGGATCAGTATTTATGTTTTGGTTCAAAATTGGTGTTATATTTACCTCTTTGAACTTCCCTTGCTATTAGATTTTTGAAAAAGTGTAGGGAGAGGTTTTAACAGTTCGATTCCTAGTTCTCTTTCGCATATCGCCTAAATTTTATCAGGACCAGGCACTTTGGAAATTTTAATTTTCTTAATATAAATTTACGTTATGTCAATATTGTATTATATTCATCAAAATTGATTACGTCTAGTATTGTATGAGGTAATTTATTTGCATCTTTGTTGGTAAAAACATTTTCAAAATGTTCATTTAATGGCCTCACCACCTGGTCTGGACCGTCACTAAGGAGTTCCAGCCACCCTACAATTGGTTTAGAATTATGCATTTTTTTAATCTCACTATTTATCCTTGGAACCTGATTTGATCTTTTAGAAGCTCTAGATTTCTAGGCATTATTTGTTATTTATAGTGAAGATATAAAATAACATAGTGTAATATAATAAATAAATTCTATAATATATGAAAATTTCGCTAATATCCGTCTTTTTATAAAATATGTCTCCGTTGTGTAATAAATCAAATCGCAATGCTCCGCTCGAGTAAGTGAAGCGAGCGATGCTCGTCTCTGGCCTTGGCACAAAGGATAAATAAAGCTTATTCGCCTCCTCCTTCATCTTTCGTATTTGTTTACTTTCTACCATTGATATGCTATTTCGAAATAAGCAACACAGTTTTTCGAACTTTAAATAAAGAAATCACAGTTTTAAGCTTTGTGTATCAACCATAAATTTTCCCAAAAAAATTCATAAAAAAGAAAAATGTTTTAAATTGACAACCACTTTAATGCTTTGCTAATATTATACCACTAATCTTAATTTTCTCGTAAACAATCTGTTTTATAACTGCATAATCCACAGTCTTTTCAATGCTTAATCCAAACTTATGAGACCGATTTAGATAATCGAGAAAAATATTTAAATTTATGTGACTTTGAAATGATAAACATATGATGTATATTCAATCATTTGAAATTTAATTACTGAAATAACTTTTTACACTTCTCATTTTAATAACAAGAATCAATCAAAGTAGAAACTCCTCAAGATTACATGGCAAATGATATATTATTTGGGGTTCGGGGGAGGGGAGTATAAATACAGAGTAAACAAAATTTTACCAAAAAATTCAATGTTTTCAACGAATCAAATAAGGGAAAGTTGAAATAACCCTTGATGCTATTTATGAGAAAATGGCTGAAAAAAAGAACAACGTAAAATGAAATTTATTTTCTTTTTATAGACGTCTCTTTATATATTATATAGAAAAGGCATCAACCAACTTACATGGAATTAAAATAGCATAAATCAGCAACAGGAAAGAGTTGAAATTACAAAGTCGGATATGGTGTTCATAATCTAAATTAGAAGCCGAGAAAAAACATAAAAATAAATAATCAAATATATCATCGCCCCTCCACGCGAAGAGAACTGGCCTATAAAATCCTGTTATGTTTTAAATCAGCAAAAACATAATTCGAGACATGTTTTACACAAGCTTCAAAGTCCAGGTTGGTAATTAATCTAAGAGATATTTTGAATCCAGTAAAAAATATGAATATCTGCTTGCGGATAAACTGACCAAGTTAGTCTCTGTCTGGCCGCGGTTTATTAGGCCTGGGAGTAGTTTTGTTTACATATTACTGCGGAAAGTGTGATGTCTTCGATGGCCAAAAATTTTAGCTAGAAATAATATGTCACAATGATGTATTTATTTCTGTGCTTAAATTTTTTTTTATAAATTTATTCTTGAGTCATGCCCGGCCCCCGTAACACCCTTGTCCGTATCTTCTCTTTTCCACACTATAAAAAAAAAAACATATCATTGTCGAGAGGGAGAGAAATGGCGCTTTCCAGCTGTGGCATCGACGTTAAAGAACCGAAGGGAAGATGTCAAAATAAAATTGAAAAATACGATGGACACTGGATAAGAAAGTGGCAGTTATTAATTAGGATTTAAAGTTTTTGTGTTCGCGTATGTTATGTACGAGTATAATAAATAATTCTTTATCGAAAGCTGAGAGCTTATCCTTCTTTTTCATCATGAGTAAATCATAATATTTGACCAAACGTAGCTTATTTTCACTCTCCGTAGGATTTCACTTTCTTCATTCATTCCATTCATTTAAAACAATTTCCTGACAGACGCAGTTCTCTGCCTCATTCCTGGCAGTCTCGTTGGAGCTATCGGTGCGGCTGGTTGGGCATCTTTGTGAGCCATGGAGGGTTGATCTGGAGCGGACTGTATTCAAGATTCTTTCCTGATTGCAATCTTTATACTTTTTTTCATGTCCGGCCGGGTATTTTGCATAGAATTTCCAACAAGCCTTTAGGTAAGTAAACATTTAAGCGCCCTTGTGTATTATAATTTTGTACATCTCTTATTATAGTAACTTACTTGTTATTAATTTATTGCATTTACTTAAAAATATTTTTTCATGTAAGTGGGTAACTAAATAAATCGTAAATTTGTTTATTTTGAGGAAATTATGGTAGACTTTTTGGTATTAAGGAGAAAAAATTGGTTCATTTTTTTAAAGCGAAAACCAACGAGGGCATCCCTCTCAGAAATTTCCTAAGGAGAGATCT
Source organism: Ceratothoa steindachneri (assembly GCA_963969495.1). Lineage (NCBI taxonomy): Eukaryota > Metazoa > Arthropoda > Malacostraca > Isopoda > Cymothoidae > Ceratothoa > Ceratothoa steindachneri. Next base: position 18,308,627 of record OZ018317.1, on the reverse strand, counting down.
GTAAAGAAAGTATCGAAGATAGAAGTGAAAATATATTCAAGATATATAGTCGAAGATCATTCTGCATAAATTGGGGTCGGTAGGGCAGGCAACTGTAGCGTTGGGGCCGAGAGAGCACGCAATCCTTCAAATGTTGGCTGCAGCATGGTTGGCAAATTTACACCTGACACTCCTATGCGAGTTTTTATATCTTTTTCGTTAAATTTATATTTATTATAAACCAGATGAATTATAGAAAGAACAATCGAGGGCAATGAGGCTCCAAAAGGAACGAATTCCTACGACTCGGCCTTTTTAAAGAATCGTGACTGAAAGTTTATCGTTTCTTTAGCTAAAGAACCGAATTGAGGATCGACGGCCCGCGAAAACGAATAAACCTTCCCGGTCCTCACAAATGGATCGAGTCCAAGGAATTTGATCGCTCCTGTCGATGGCGGGGCTCAGCCTGACCTCTCATCACATAAATTAATAATTGTTACGTCTTTAATAGCATTGGTGAAAATGCTTTCCTTCGTGTTCACTGAAAATAATAAAGGGACCTAATTTCTTGTGTTCTTCAAATCAATATTAAATATTTTCAAAATCTGAGAAATAGAAATATTAGTTCCGTATACTTGTTCGCTCACGTACACAAACGCGTACACAAGTTCGCAATCTGTCACAATAGGGATATATTACTATAGACCGAAATTTTTTCCTACTTCTAAATTGTAAGAATTATTTGTCTCTCTAATGGCGATAATTGACTGCAAACATACCTATAATTAAATTCAGTTTAGCATTTTCACGGTCATCTTGGCGTTGTATTGAGACAGGGAAGAAATAAATAGAAACGTCATAATCTGGGGCTAAGATTCGCCTGCAACCAGAGTTTGGGATCCTATTCTGAGGAACATTCAACTCGTTCGGTGAAATTGAAATACGTCTTTGGATTTTCTTAGAATGTGAAATTTCCCATACATTTATGCTTTTAATAGAGGACGAATTGTTAGTCCCTATGGGGGGAGGGGAGGGTCTCTACGACCATAATATAGGAGTCTCGGGGCGAGACCTCTGTTGGATCAACTTCGGCATAGTCTCAGAGAATGATCCTCGTTTGAATCCTACCGAGGTAAATTAAATTGAGCCCCAAGTTCATTAATAATCGATCTCTTTCATATTAGTTTCTATAGATGTTGGGGAGGGGGGGGGGCGTGACATTTTTAAGTGATATTAAAAAGAAAAAAAAACTAGGGGGCAATCGTGGAAATTATGGTAGATATTTTGGTATTGAGGAGAAAGAGACGGTTGATAGTATTTATCTGACTAGTCGCGATATGACTGGGTCTGGAACTAATCCAACAGTTATATAATCAGATTATAATCAACAACAGTTCACATATGTTGGCGTATTTTTGGAGGTTAAGGCTACTATTTTAAATGGCCAATTCTAGTAGTAATTTGTGGACAATGTTTGCACCACGCTATGGGGTCCCCAAAGCACACACATAATTGGGCTCAGTACACAATGAGGGTTATATTCAATACACTAAATAGTAAATGGAAGATTTTGAAGGGCATCGCAATCTTCATGCTATTTTAAAATAAAAAAAGGAAATGTCAAGAGTAACAATAATAAAACGAAGACGAAGCAGAACGAAAGAAAAGATAGGCATGCTCAGGTGCCCTTGGAGAGGCCACCTTCCCTTAGCGACCCATACACGCAACCCCCAAATTAATTCCGAATTCAGGACGATTAAAAGAAAAAAATATGGAGGAGATTCCCCCAGTCTCGTCCAGAAACTCTATCGCACCATAGTCTGGTGTACAGGAGCCCGGCCCCAGCACGAGGGACAAGCGGTAGCAACTCCGCTAAGTCGGGGCACCGTGAGAGGTACTGTACACGAAGCGTGCCGCGAGTGTGTCCGATTGATACTGTCGACGCATTGGGAGATAAGCCCACAGTATGAGTCTGGACGCAATGTCACGCAACTTTAAATTCTTGCGAGCCATTTCCTACCGTCTTTGTCATGGAGTTCTAATGCTACGTAGTCAGTGTGGGGAAGAGCGAAATGCCAGTCCGGTTGTTCAGCCTGTGCAAATCCTGGCTTCCTTTTCCTTTTTAGCGCGGTGATTTCGAGCAATCCATACAAATCCAAAGACCCAACAGGAGACAATCTCGATGTCTTCTCCACACGCAGCAGCCACGGTCTCACGGCTGCTGCGAATCAGGAGGGTGTAGGGATTCCAATGCCTCAAGGGCACTTAACGTACTCTTTGAGCCGCTATTTATTACGAAATGATTTTAGAACAAGACACAGCGTGTAATCTCCTATTAACAAGCGATGTACTATAACCAGTTTGACCAAGAAGACAAATATAGCGCTTTTAAGAGCTCCCCCCGGCTTCAAACAAGCAGGAAATAGCATGAGAGCCAACTTTCCCTTCGGACTTCGAACCATATGTGTACACCGTAATAGCTCTGGTTAGACAAAATGCATGAGCTAAGAAATATAAAGGCACTATTCCCGGGGCTGTCGAAACTTTGGGAGCAGAACCGTGGAGACGAGCGTTCAAACGTAGTATCTTGTGCTGAAATATCGATGCTACCGGTTTGAAAGCTACATCAAACTCTCGGGAGGATTTTCTTGATTGAACCGGAAAGGTTTAGAGCTGGAATGGCGTCGATCGACAGCATAAACACTATCGAGATAGGCCGTGGAAGAATTAAGAGCCCTGTGGAAATACAAGAGAAGCTTGACCCGCGAATAGAAGTGCATGACGCACTGTGAACGGCTTAAAGCGAGTCACATATCTGTATACACAAAGAGGATCTTTGTAGGAGACGTGCAGAAAGTTCCAATTACCAAACGGAGGATCAAATCTAATTTCCGCAATAGATGCTCGGATACAGACGAATAAATCTAGTATTAATAGTCATTTTGGGGGCGAAGAAAGGGCCGGTAGAATAGCAGAAGTGGATCCCTATCAGAATCTCGCATACTGGACAACAAATAGCCTTGAATGTTCATCGCGTGGTTACGAGAGAACCTAAGGCCACTAATATTCGCCTTCTAGGAGAGAGGCCGGCTGAATAGAAGCCCAAGGAATCCGTTCGAGTCCATTTAACAACAGGTCTGATTTGATTTGACTGCTATGAAGGCGGCAAAAGTCTACCACCTTGATTTGGGCCAAGAAAGTCGAAACTATTGCGTATCTGCATAGCGAAACAAAAGGTCAGTGATTGCTGGACCTGGCAAGAATGGGTAGTTTTCTGAGCCGCACCTAAACAGATCGAAAAGATATGTCCGTAGAGCGTGGTGAGAGCTTCTGCCGCAAGCCGATGGTGATACCGTTGATGATCTCGACAAAGGGAATCATGTTCAGGACCTTTCCTTCCGTGACACTCTCCTTTTGCTCAGCGGTCTTGAAGAATGTGTTCCTACTAGTACACGGAATTGACGATCCCATAAGAAATCAGACAAAACATGGGGCATCGTCACCTTGCCCCCATAGCATGGAAGGTATTCATTATACTGTATCGCCACGCCATATCATTGGCCTTCTCTAATAGAGAAACACCGTGGCGAATTTGGCCTGAGGACGAAATCCTTGCAGATAGCACTCCAGCCAAAGCAGAGCATCCAATGCGGAATGGAACCTTACTGAAGTCGCACTGTGCAGAAGACACGTGACCTCCGCTATCCAGGACATAAACTATTCTAACATTTGAAAATTTCTCCATCAACTTGCACACGCGGGCGGTTGGAGAAAATGGGCGGAAACCAGCAGGGGCGGATTCAAATTTCTCCGACTTGCTAAAAGTAAGGTGGGAGCCATTCTTGAGGAATCTGGTAAGATTACGATCCAGACAGATCCTGTTTTACAAAGCTAACCAAAAGCCCAAGCCTCGCTCAATGTGTTGAAGCATGACGTACGATATATTGCTTGGATCAGGGACAATATCGGCTCAAGAGCCGAGAGCACAACGCAACTCACGCAAAGAAATTAGGTCATGGTGGGTTCTTCGTTTCTTGAGGTAAAGTCCATTTGGCGCCCTTCGTCGACTGAGCGACCTACTTGAAATACTAGTAGAACGGCATCTCGACTGGACAATGAGGAGAAGGCAATCTCAAAAGATTCCATTACGTCGTTATCTGAGATGGTGGTTTCCTCTTCCTGGAGAACGAGAGGGGGGTCCTGTAAGAACTTACCATGAGTCCTTCGACGCTCATTCACACATTTGCAAAGGAATCATCCCATTGAGTTAAAACACATATACCCTATATGATGAAATGTGACTTTGCTTCGAAATTAATCCGAATTTGGCCCTCGCCCGACGAAATTCATTGAGAGGGAAATAATTTGGATGGTACCCAAATCGCTTATGTGAATATCACTTCTCTTTGATGGCCTCTCACACTAGGCTGACCACAATAGAAGCAGACGGCGTGCCAAACTGTCAGACGTTCGGGGAATAACAGCCAGGCCCACGGAGATGCGGATTTCGGAGAAGAACTCTATGATTAATAATTTTTTTAACTTTAATTGACCCAAGTTCCTCCCTCGACTTAAATGGAGATGCCAGTCTTTTCCTGTAATGTCGACCATCATGATCGATCCAAACATCATTCAGCAAGAGATGTTTTTCATATGAAAGTGATCGCTAACATGCAGGTCGTGATCACCTTCAATCCAAAGTCCACTTGTACTTCAGGAGAGCACATAGATAGGTTAAGACAAAAAAATGATGCGTTTCTAGAACACACATATGAAAACTTCAACATCAACCTCCAGCTCGTCGACTAGTTTCGTTCAGACCTGGGTCATTGGACTGGCGGTGTAGTCTTTCCAGTGGGGATGCCTACGTTCAGGTCTTCGAGAACCAGCAAAGACCTTAAGATCCACTTGAGGCTAGTTTAAAGGAGAGGGTGGAACTCAAAGGTGATAGAATGTTAAAAAGGATAGAGAATGTGGAAAGGGAATTAATTTAACACCTCTTATCTCTATATTATATTTAACTTATTAGCATCAATTCTATTTTTTAAACATATTAACTTTGTGCTTTCAACGACATTTCTAGGTAAGTTATTACAAGTTTGTGTTATTTATAAGAACAATTATGTGTAATTGCAGTTCTAAATATTTTGTTTACTAGCTTGTAACAATTATTTCTAGTCGGCACTTGGTTATTTAGTTCAAATATTTAATTATAGCTTATATTTCTAAACCGTTTACTATTTAAAATACTTTGATAAGTTATCCGCGCAGATAACAAGCATCCAATGGCAGAAAATTGAGGCAACTCAGTGTCTTCATACGATCTATTGCTAAATTCAGGAATTAATTTCGTCTCTGAACGCGTTTCATTATTGCAATGTCCTTTCGAATATATGGTTGCCAAAATTGTACAGCATACTCCAAATAAGGGTTTATAAGCACCTGATGTAAGGAAAGAATGATGTTTTTTTTTATTTAAACGCAAAATGTCTTGCTATGTAGCCTTGAACCATATTTACCCCTTGTGAAGTTACAGTGCTCTGTTTTTGTTTTTTAAAATTCAGATCACCCGATATTAACACATATAAATCCTTTTTCATGTTGACTTTAAAATTTGACCGCCCATATCGTAACATCTTCGTAGCTTATAACCTACATATAGACATTACCTTAGGCTTTTCCACGTTGAATTTCATCTTTCATCACTCCGATCATACGAGTAATCTATCCAAATCTTTTTGCGAATCTTCGCAGTCACTTTGGTTTCCTATGATCAGCAAATTTCGAAATTTTACATAATAAGTCCATGTCAAGAAAATAGCCAACAAATTAATATCCTAAACAATGATATCCCCAATCAAAACCCACCGTCTCCCACCAGAGTTGAATATAACCCAGGATACACCCAAAGGAAAGTCAAATCACACAAAAGAAATACCCATTTTTCACCTAATCATTTCTAAGGTCCCAACTCCAACATACAAATATTTGAACATTATTACGCCACTCATTCCCTCAAAGGTCTGCATTAAGTCGACCAGCGACTGTATGGATATCTTAAATACCTATTTTCCAGATGTCATTTCAGCTTCTCTTGATGTCGAGAGCCAATTCACCAACGTCCCAAAAGGATAAACGATTGAAATAATTATGAGGTGTGTCTTCGAAAATCCCGACCAACCTCCACCATTAAGGGAACCTCTTATCTTAAAGCAGATGTTAATAATATGTACAATGGAAGCTCCATTCCGCCCCCCTCCCCGAATACAAAATTATACAATCAACTCGACTGAGTAGCGATGGGGATCGCCATTGGGCCCTACTTTGTAGATTTCTACATAGGATACCTTAAAGAAATGGTCTAAAAAAAGGACCTTTCCTTCTCAAATTAACATAAGGGCTCCTTGATGTTGGTGTAAAGAACAGTGATGGAGAATATATCAAAGGTTTCTATCGAAAAGAAACTGACCTCGGTCGATGCCTTAACGCCAGAAGTGAAGACACCGTGAGCTACAAAAAAATCGGCAATGTGCTCCTACATAAAAAGAACCATCAACAAACTGTTTAACGCGGACCCCAGTAGACGAAGAATTGAGAAGATACAAACAGATACTAATAAAAAAAATGGCTCCTCCAACCGAATTTTTTTACAAAAGACGGAAGAAAATACTTGGAGGTAAAGGAGAACGAAGAACACATGGAAAAACAGTGCCACTTTACTACAATAATTAGATGATGGACGCCTATAAAACAGACGTACGAATACTAAGAGATATTAAATAAACAACATAACCCAAGTAAATGGGAACAAATTATCACTAGAAATCTACTACAAAAACCTAAAAGTCTGAAACCTACTGATGAAAAATAACCGGAGCCAAATAATCCAACTTGAAGAATAATATTGTAGTATATAAATTTAAATGTCCGGTATCCGGACTGCAAATTCATCCTTATAACTACTATATTGGTATGATCACCACTACTCTCAGCCGTCGTTTAACAATGAGCCTGAAAGAAGGTGGAATCAAATTACACTATAGTGAGAAACACAACCAATAAGTCACAATGAAAATACTGGTCGAAAACACTTTCATCCAAAGAAAAGCCGGATATCCGCCGCCTAAAAATCCTTGAAGCTCTGGGTCAAAGAGATGAGTCCCAATCTAAGGATCCATCGCACCAGCTCCGAACAAGTCCTCCAGCCCTTCCAGTAAAATTGAAGGCTATTTCCCACTCTAACCTATAAACTGAATTATTTTTTAAATGGAAAACTCAATGTATCTTTTTCTCTTTAATAAATCTATAAAATCTTTAAAAGCTCCATTGATTGCTTAGTCACACTTGGATAAACGACACTGGCTCTCAAGAGCATTTTGACGGTAAAGGTGGTCCAGCCAAGGGAAGCTGCTTCCCAAAACGTGAATTTTTTTCACTTTTTCCTTCGCCGAATTTAATGAAAAAGAGCTTATTTGGAGCCACATATAAGGGATTTATGCTCAAGTAGCAAAGGTAGCATATAAAGAAACAAAGACAATGAAGACTTACCTGAGAATCCAAAGTGAAAGTTTGACCAAATTTTAACTTGCATTCTCTACGCTCACGTCAGGAACCTAACGCAGCCGGGCACATTCCCCGACAACTCTTCATCAGGGGGTATCCTATAACTGCAAATGGTTCCAAAACAACCACTAGAAGAACTGGACAAAACTAAAAATAAAGATATAAAAATGGACCTCAAAACAAGACAGAACCCAAGAGCAGCGACAAAGAAGGCAGTAGATAGAAAAACGACTGTATCTAAGGCAAAGAGAGAGGCCATGGAGAGGATAGAGAGGATAGGGTTTTGTAACGACAGACTCCTCAGGCTCCTCGGACTCAGAACTTGCCCCTAACAATAAGGGACATATCAGGGGGAAGCGGGCTACAAATAAGCCGCTGAGTTAGAGAGTTCTAGCTAGTGTGATTGGTAGAGAGCCGAAGGTAACCCGTTTCTCGGACGGGAGCCTTTTGGCGAATGCGTCAAATCCCTCCGAGGAGGCCATGATTAGTGACCTTTGGACATTTGATGGCACGCCTGTGAGTGTGACGCCACACTCTACCCTAAACTTCGTGAAAGGAGTAGTTTATGCGAGGGAACTCGTGGACTACTCCATAGATGACATCACCTTAGAGCTGGCCGACTATGGGGAGGTCAAGGTCGAACGTGTGATGAGAAAACAGGAAGAGGCTTCGAGACCCGCCCCTACACTCTTCGTCACGTTCGACTGTGACAAGCTCCCTGAGTCGGTGCGTGCCGGTTGGTACCGCTACCGCGTGAAGGCATTCGTGCCACTGCCACGGAAGTGCTACTACTGTCACCGCTTCGGCCATACTAATCGCTCCTGTTGACGTGCAAATTCGGTGTTGCTCGAAGTCTGTGTAAGTTGCTCCAAGTCCGCACATGATAATCGTATGTGCCAGGTCTGTCAATTGCGGAGAACCGCACCCCACTTCTTCGAAGCAATGTGGTGCGTATCTCCTTGAAAATGAAATCCTGGCCATTCAGGCCCAGGATCGTCTCTCATTTTGCGAGGCTAAGGACTTAGCCCTGGCGCGCCCGGTGCTGCATGGGACCTCCTATGCCTCAATGTTGAGAAAGACACCCTCTGCTCCTGGCCCCTCTAGGCCTACGAACACGGTCGTTTCCGTGCCTATTTAGAACCCTTCTGCGGGTTCTACCCACCCCGGGCGCCCCCACCCTGGCAGAGCTGGCGGCAAAAAGGGTTCACACCCAGCCCAAGCCAAAACCAGGGCTTCCCAACGTGACCGTTTCACGTAAGGCGAAACGGCCGCGCGCCTCCACCGAGTCTCTAGTCTCACAGGAGGCAAAACCCCTGAAGAGGGTCGTGAGGCCATCTTCCGGGGTTCCTAAAGAGGCCCCTCGAAAGGAGGACAGCATGGCAAGCCCAAGCTCCCCCAATAAGTCCTTGAAGGCGACAGCGCCCGGAGTTCTTCCTCCGGGAAGCGTACGGCCATTCCCGTGAGGGTCCTCTCTTCGAAGAAGGCCCCTGCATCTCCTCCGAGCTAGGCCTGGAGGGCATATACCTTCAATGCAATTGCCGCAGACTCCGGGCCAACTGGGAGGAGCAGCGGAGGCTCGTCTCCTCCGGTTCCCGTTAGCAAACTTTTTGCACGAGAACATACTGGACGCGTGCCTCCCTGCCCACCCTCCCAGGGTATAAGGGTTTTACGATCCCACCACCACGGGATGGAGGCCGGGCAGGACGATGCGCGTTTACACCCGGCACGATGTCTCCGTTCTTCTCTTCGCTTTAAATACATCCTTTCAGGCAGTAGATGCACAGCTGCACTTGGATAGGAAGTATACTATTATTTCCGCGTACATTCCACCGTCAGCCGACTTCGAAGCGGGGGACTTCCGCAGCGTCATTGCACGGTTACTGAGGCCTCTTCTCTTTCTCTGAGATCTGAACGATAGACATCACCTCTACCCCGGCCGGTTTCCGCCCAATCTCTATAACCTACTGCGTGTGCAAGTTGACGGAGTAATTAGTAAATGTTACAAGGAGTTACAAGGATAGTAAGTACCTCAAAAGAACATTCGTTCCATTTCAATGGAGGTACTTATTTTTTTGTATTTATTTGCTACATCCAAACTTTTTATTATGCTACTTGTGCTACATTATTCAAGAGTTAACTCTTTTTTGTCAATTTGCTGTTCTCTCATAACTTACTTATTCTATATAATATTTTACATGCTAATATATATATATATATATATATATATATATATATATATATATATATATATATATATATATATACATTCAACTTAGATTAGGGTTTCTCGTCCAATATTAGAACATCAACTCGTTCTTTGTCTTTGGTTAATGATTCTGAGCTATAAGGAATATTTACAACATATTCATGTCAAAAAGCATTTTATTATGATTGCATACAATAAATATATTTTATAATAAATACAATTAATATTTTTTAAATCTTAAAATTAGCATACAAATTTTATTTTAACTTATTAGTCACGTCACATATTATGTTAGATTTCTTAAAATTTTGTCTAATTTCTTTTTAAAATTTTCTACTGTATTACATTTCACTACATCCTCTGGTAATTGATTCCACTTGTTCACAATTTTATACGCAAATGAGTTCCCACATATATTTGTGCGAAAATTCTTGGGTTTTATTTTCATTCCGTTTGATCGCGTAGTAGATGTGCTAAACTGAAACCAAATATTAGAGTCGACATTTTCTATTCCTTTTAGTATTTTAAACATTTCTATTAATTGACCTCTCAATCTTCTTGTTTCAAGGCTGAATAAATTTAATCTTTCTAATCTTGTTTCATAATTATAATTCCTTAGTTCTGGAATCAATTTCGTGGCTCTGGCTTGTACTTTTTCTAACTTCTCAATATCTTTTCTTAAGTAAGGAGACCAGGCTTGGGAACAATATTCTAATTGTGGCCTTACTAGTGCATTGTACATATTCAGAATTGTAATCTTATTTTTGAAAGTGATTTGGCGTTTTATATATCCAAGAATCCTTTGCGCTTTCTTTTCGACTTCGATGCACTGCCGTGAAAACTTTAGATCGTTTGTAATGTAGACACCTAGGTCTTTTTCATTTTCAGTTTCTTTGATCTCATTGTCGAACAGTTTGTATTCTCTCCTTGGATTATTATAACCAATATGCATTATTTTGCACTTTTCAAGATTTAAGGGCAATTCCCATTTTTCAGTCCATCTTACTATTTTATCAATATCATTTTGAAATTCTTGAACGTCCTGTTCAGTAATTATCCCTTTTCCTAATTTACAATCATCAGCAAACTTAGAAATTTTCGATAGTAGGCCATCATCTATATCATTAACGTACATAATGAATAGCAACGGGCCAAGGACAGAGCCTTGCGGGACGCCACTACAAACGGAAACCCATTCTGACGCTTGTCCGTTTATAACTGCTCGCTGTTTTCTATCCGTAAGCCAATTTTCTATCCATTTTGCAATTTCGCCTTTTATTCCAAAGGCTCTTACTTTACACATCAACTTATTATGCGGAACTTTATCAAATGCCTTTCGGAAGTCTAGATACAAGATGTCAACCGATCTATTATTGTCGTACAAGGTATTTATATAGTGAAAAAACTCTAGTAAATTTGTGAGGCAAGATCTCTTTCTCCTGAAGCCATGCTGAGAATCATTTAGGAGTTTATTCTTTTCTAAATGCTCTACAATTGTATTGGAAATGTGAGTTTCAAGGAGTTTCCCAACTACGGAAGTAAAACTTATAGGGCGAAAATTGCTGGCAGTCTCTTTACATCCATTTTTAAATATTGGCGTTACATTTGCCATCTTCCAGTCTTGAGGAACAATTCCACTCTCTAGGGATAAATTGAAAATTTGCGTAAGATGTTCTGCTACTTGATTTATGACTTCTTTTAAAACTCTTGGGTATATTTTATCCGGTCCCGGGGATTTAAATTTATTCATCTTCTCTATTAGTTTCTTTGTGTTGTCGACACTGCATCGAACCGATTCGAGTGGTATAATATTAGCCATTTCACATGTTTCTGTATAGTCATACGAGTTACACTCTTTTGTGAAAACAGATACAAAATATTCGTTGAGAGTGTTTGCTATTCCAATATCATCGAACTACAAATTATTGTACTTATCTCTTATTGGGCCAATATTGTTCTTTATGGGTTTTCTGCTGTTTACTAAGGTAAAGAACTCTTTAGGATTATTTTTGCAATTTTGAGCTGCTCTTATTTCTTCATTTCGTTTTGCTCTTGTAATCTCGGCTTTAACTTTTCTTCTCAATTCCAAATAATGATTCCTGTTTTCTATGTTATGGTTGTATTTTAGCCTTTTATATGTTTTATCTCTGTTTCTAATGAGTTTCATAATTTCTTGAGATAGCCATTTCGGTTTATTAACATTTTTATCTTTAATAACAGCCAGTGGTATGAATTGAAACTGTTTGTTGAGAAGATTGTTTTTAAATTCATGCCATGCTACGTTTATTTCTTCATTATTTATCCTAAAAGTGCTCAAACTCTTTCTTAGTTCAGCATAATTTGCCCTTTTGTAGGACACGTGGTATATTAATTTCAAAATCTACTGCGTTATGATCACTATTTCCTATTCTGTCTCCAACATTTAAATTTGAAATCAATTCATCGTCTGATGTTAACACTAAATACAATGTTTTCATCTCTTGTTGGTTCTTTCACCCACTGAGTCAGGAAATTATCCTCAATAAAATTGATCAATCTTTGTCCTTCTGAGTCTGCAGTTTTGTTAGGCCAGTTTATTTTAGCACAATTAAAATCTCCAATGATCACTGATAACTTGTCTTTACAAAT